>JAECWJ010000686.1:10567500-10940000 GCA_018150375.1 Drosophila sturtevanti | reverse complement strand
GACGCAATCTGTAAAAAGTACTAGAACAAGTTTTTAACTACATAATTACACGAACATAAACACGCACACATACACACATACACACGTACACAGCATATAAACAGATATATATATTTATATATATCGTATATATAAATATATATATATATATATACTTATATATTTATACATATTTGAATGTATAGTTGACTTTTTTCCATGAAAAAAAGAGATTAATTAAAAACCAAAGCGAAGGTCAAATCAACAGCGCTTAGTTATTAAATATTAAGAAATATTTTTAAAGAACTAAAAAAAAAATCAGGAGATTTATACATTAACAACCAGGAAAAATGAGAAAAAAATAACAAAAATAAAAGTGTTTGATGTTAGTTAACGCAGCTAGTTTAGCCTTTAGACATTGCTTAGAGAGAACTTAACGCTGCACCTGTCCCAACAGACCTACCCTAATTTTCCTGCCACCATCCCTAAACACATACATATAAATAAATATATATATATATATATATATATATATAGATACTAATTAGATTGCATGTATATAAGTATATACAACTACATACATTCAAATATACATACATACATATAGAATCATATATCTGCTATATGTATGCATATGCATTATCACATTTGGTTTAGTTAAGGCTAGATATTTGGTCTATTTACGATGATATGCATATGCACTAGTATTTAGATTAATAATTAAGTCAGAATAAAGCATTACCTCATTACTTTAAATACTTAACAATGACAGATTAAATGCTAATAAAAGCAATAATACAAATGGAAATTAGCTAAAATCAAATCTACACTTCTGTTTATAGGCTGTTTGTATGACTTCTTTGATTATACATTTCAATATTTTATTAACACCAGACTGAGTAATTACAATTCAAAATTTGCATCAGTCAAAAGTCAGTTTTTAAACATTCAAATATATACATATTTGAAATCTTTATTCATATTTTTGAAACAAAATTAGACATTTCTATTCAACTAATAAATCAATTGATTAACATATTTATTTATCATGAATCTTACGGATAGTCATTCGATATTTTCAAATCTAACAATACATTTTCAAAAATGTTCTTGGCTAAATAACAGTTTTTCTCAAATATTATTTCAATTTTTTTTTATTATAAAACAATTTGGCCGATGCAAACTTTGAGTTTTCTCTCAGAAAAAGGATATATGTATGAAAAGAATCCGTATACCATATTAAAAGGATAGATCTCGGTGCCAATTATGTTACTATTTATATTTACTAGTACTAAGACTAGATGAATTCTACTTTGTCATCAAGTTTCAATATTTTGTTTCTTGAATTTAAAATTTAGTTAATTGAGATGAACAATTTAAAAAGAATATCTCTTTTTCAACTTTAGTTTCAATTATAGAACATTTTTAACTATTTGCTATAAATTTTCTAGTTTATTTGACATCAGCAGAGATTATGGTATAGTCGGACTTTCTTCTATTAGAATCAGTTAACTGGATAGCGGATCAAATGTCTATAGGTTTTCCCTTTCTCGGTTTTTGTTAGTGCACTGTAAAAAAAACAAAAATTTTAACAAATGAGAAGAAAATCAAGACAGCTTAAAAAAAAAAAAGAAAACGCGCATAAAGAGTTGATCAATAAACAATTATATAAATAAATATATATATAAAATATATGTTTGTGCATATATATATATCTATATATATATATATATATGCATAGATAAACATGTATATAATGAAATGAAGTTATTTATATACATACATATACATATGCCTACAGAAAACATGCAACAAGAATAAGAACAAAAACACTATTATATACATACAACAACAGATTGATATACATACATACATACCTACATATATACATACAATTGCTAAATAAATATATACAATATATATATTTATTCGATGAAAGAAAAACAAAAACAAAATGAGAAAAAACAAAAAACGAAAAATACAACCCCAAAATGTATGCAAACAAATTGAGAATAAAACAAAATTCGTAGAAACGCTAAAGAAAAGGTGTTCTTTTTAACTAACAAAAAAAAAAAAAAATTAACAAGCAACAAAATTTAAAAGTAATATATACATACATAAATAAGAATATTTATACAATATACAAAACCGAATAAAATGCAAGAGGCATGTTGAAAGCTTAAATAAATAAAAATTTATATATGTATAAAATTATAACAAAATTTTTTTACAGCTGTAAATGTCAAAGCCAGGAAAAACAAAAAAAATAATAATGATATAAAAGAAAAATGTAGTGAAAACCAATTGTTTTTATACCCTTGCAAAAAGTGTGAATCAGTTGCTACATATGCTGTGTCTCTCGATTCCTTTGGATTATGTATATATTTTGTTTGACCATGTCCGTCTGATGAATCATATATATATATGCATACAATAAATACATACATAGATATTCTTTATATATACAAAGGCCTATCTATCGATTCACCAATTTTAATTGATATTAAATTAAATATTACAAAAATAAATACGAAGCAGGAAAATTATGGCCAGCAACATATACAAACAACATGGCAATCTAAAGAAAAAATTTTATTGACAATTGTAAAATATAAAAATAACATCATTTTTGCGTTTAGTTTTTCTGAATATATAGAGTGTGTATAAGTCGGCAATCCGGTTTAACGTATATGCTATGGCCACTGTATAGGGAAATCAGAACACGTATTAAAATATCCATCATAATTATTATATTTATTAATACACATATACTGCCATATAAAATCGAAATTGGATGAATATGTATGTATATTATGTAACTGATATAGGAACAGTCCATCATCAACATGCATATTTGTAAGGGTATATTTGAAAAAACTTCGGTTCAGCCAAAGTTAAAACAATCTTACAGTTTTTTTAATATTTTTTTTTTGCTTTTTCTTTTCCTACACAAAAACATGGGCGTTAAGTTTATTTAATATTATAGCCAATTATTTTAGTATTTATGGGAGAATTGATTTTAGTTTTTGGAAACATTTGAAGAAAAGATCATGTTATATCTGAATCAAATCGCTACATAAAAATAGTACCCGATCAATGCCATGTGTAATACAAATTTTACCATTAAAATTCCGTCAAACCGTCCGAATGAAATTATAGATACCATGGCAACTGTCAGAGTTAGAGTCATTAAATTTTAGTATACAGATAATATGCCCATAGTTTGTTCCACATACAGATTTGTGTCAAATTTTATCCAAGTTCACTCCTTCTCCTCCTTCATCACTGAATACTAAATATTACAGAGCACTGAAGGAAAAATTTGCTTAAATCCACTAGCTAACGACAACAACAACGCCCATGTTTGTATTATAAACATAATTATACAAAATAATATAAAATAGTTTCTCAATTATGTATCAATTTGGCGATCCAATCCTTAAAAACCACCCTCTTCATCCTTTCGCTTTTCGCTATATTTTAGTCACGAATCCCTAGCAAAGCTTCACTCACACACATGCCCAAACAGCGATGCTAAAAACAATGTGCTTTAATAATAAAAAAAAAACAACTAACAAGAACAAAAACAAAAAAAAAACACTATAAAAAAAACATAAGAAAGATTTAACTTTGTTAGATTCAAAGCAAAACTTTGTTTTTTTTTTTTTTTGTTTAATAACAAATAGTAAAAAGTTGTAAACAGAAATATTACTACCCTTAAAACAAAATAGGTACATTATATGTAATACATAGTACATACATACCCACTATGCTTATTTTATAATTTGAAGCCAACAAACAATAAAATCTAAAATGACCATTTAAATCAATTATAGTATACATATACAGAACATATATATATATACATAAATATATATATATATATTTATAATAACAATGAATATTTTGAACCCTGTAAAGAAATTCTTTAAAAATTTTTAGTTTTTGAAATTTGAATGGTTCTTTTACCGACATTAAAATCCATAAGACAATTGCTAGAGGAACGCGCATTATTATTAACTAATTTATTAATGCCATATACTATCTATAATATATGTATACATATATATGTATATACACACATTATAAGTATAGTATATACATTATACATTATATCTATTAAATTGCAAAACAAAAAAAAAAAAAAAAAAAAAAAAATAAAAAGAAAAAAAAAAACACTTAAAAACAAACAAAAAGAATAACAAGCGAAATACATTTTAAAACAATGAAACGAATTAACAAAAACACTCAAATAAAAAAAAAGAAAACGAAAAAGGAAGAAAAACAAAAAAAAAACATAACTACTTTGTTGTTTATTTTGATCTCAAGGCAAACAATATATGTGTATTGTTTTAACTTCAACTATTTTTAAGACGGTGCGTCTACAATCCTTTAATCCCTAGACAAAAATGCGTAACAGATTATTAATCAAAGATGAAGCTGCTATCATATCATATTGTTTTATATGATGATATATATTAATCGGTGATGTAAAAATGATTCTGAGAATGTGCCATTTTTTCCCAGCGCTTACATTTACTTACAGCATTGACTTTAAAAACCGTTATTCCATTTCATTTTCAAATGGGCCCTGGTAACCAACTTTATTATCCTAGCCAACACTCATTTTTAATCAATGTTGAGTGGCAGCACTATACAATTTTGGCGCCTCTTTTAAAATACTCCGTTAAAATTCAAACAGATATTTGTTTTTTATATTGTATATTTACCATAAGATTTTGAAATAGTTTTGGAGCAAAACGATTTTAACTTTTTTTTGCAATTTTTTTTTTAGAAAGAAAATATACAAACATTAGTGTGTGTACGTGTGTGTCTGTTATATGTGTTTAGGGTTGTTTTTGTTGGTATTTATGTGTCCGAGGGTGGGTGGTATAAAACCTTCTATGAGCAAAATTGACAAAAAGACTTTGTGGCAGTAAACAGTTGTTGTTCTTGTCATTTTATGTACTATATATATTGAAACAATATTGTGTATTTTAGTTTTTTTTTTTGTTTTAATTGTTATACATCTACATACATAAATGTGTTTATGTACATATATATGTATATTGATTCAGTTGTTGCCGTTGCATTTTTGTTTAAATATAATAATTACATATATGTATATACTTATAAAGTTGCACTATATGCTAAACTGGAAGGAATGATTGCATTTAAATTGTTGGACACACAAATTTAAAAACTAAATAAAACACGATATTACATACGCGTATTAAAAATGTAAGGAAATATAGACAAACCAATCGAAAATATAAATTAATTTCCATATATAGTTATCTAATTATAAGAGTATAAATAGAATTTTGGTTGCACTTGCCAAGAGAGCTAGATCAGAATCATAAAGAGGTAAGAATAGTTTACCATCCATATTGAGAGCACCTTGCATCAGGATGCTAAATGCATTCCATTTGCCAGTACACTTACAAATACCAATTAGGATAGCAACAAATCTCAACAAACAAATTACAAAAAAAAAAGAGGAGTAAATTGATAAATAAAACATACATTGCTCACTTAAACTTACTTTTGGTAGTTTTATCTTAAACTAGTTGCTCGTTTTGGTTTTTTTAATTCTTTTTTTTTTTTTGTCTTGTTTAGGTTTAGTTTGTTGTGTTCATCTATCAATTAGTAAATACATACACTTTTGGGATAATCCCGGTTTAGACTTAAATGCTACACCTCTAATGATTATGATGTGAGAGGAAGGACAATGAAATCCACAAAACAAAAAAAAAAAAAAAAATAAACAAGAGAAAATCAAAATGACTTCACTTGAAAATCAAGAAAGAAATATACAATTGTATAAAGTTAAGTTAAACAATCCATCCAACAATTGACGCCAGACAAAAATTAAAGCTTTGTATGTTTGACAGTGTCCGTCCAATAATTTTGTATTGTCATCGCCTCCAGGGAGTTGAGAAACGAATCATTGTCCAGGCTGTACATCTCATCGGAGTTATCCTGTTTTTTTTTTAAATATTTAAATTAAGAAATGATGAATTTGCAGCAACTGATTAAGACACGTACTCAGATATTGTTTTTCAATTCTTGAAATGTTTATCAAATTCATTTCTTAACTTTCTTTTTCGTCTATACAATCTCTGAGTACGTTTCATTTTAATAAGAATTATATGAACGAATCCTTACACTCACCCGCATAGTGCTATCATCAATATAGACACTTGAATCGGGTTCACTCAGCGCTTGAGGCTTATTGAGATATCGCCTGCGATATAGAACAATGCCAATTGTGCCCACTGTACAGCAAATGCCAAAGACTGTAAAGCAAATGGCTGATATGGCGCCAGCATCCAGAAAATATGTACGCTAATCAAAAGAATTAAATTCATTTTAGATCAAAATTTATATATATATATTTTATAGTTCTCAAACTCACCTGTATGGCCAGTGCCTCAGAGGAAATATTGCCATCGTCGTTGCCACCATCATAGCCAGATGCTACATCAATACTTGGGGCTGCTGATGCGGATCGGGTTAGTAGACTTTTTGTATCGCTAGAGAAATTGATATAGCGATTTATATGCTTATATTCAGCCGATAATACTTTCGATTTACGTGAACGATGTTCACTTTCGGCGCGACGTAGCTCATCCTCTTTATTGGCATTCTCCAAGGTAAAGGGAGCCTTCTCACCAAGCAGTTCATCGCTTAGCCATTCGGTATTGATTTTTGGTGTTGATGGTGTTGCCGATAATAATGATGGTAATGTTTTTGTTGTTGCTGCTGTTGTTGTTGTTGTTGTTGATGATGATGATGATGATGATGTTGTTGATGATAATAATGATGTTGTCGTTGTAATGGAGGTGTTTGTGTTTCTCGATAATGAAGACGTTGATGATGGGGAAGATGATAAAGTGACTGCTGTTGTAGTTGTAGTTGTTGATGTTGCTGGACTAATGCCACTATATGTTGCATTTAAAATGTTGCTACTGTCATTGTTGTTGCTATTTGTACTGATATTATATGAAAAAAATATCAATGATTAATAAGTATTTATGATTATATATACATATATTAAGTTGTGGTAACTACCTAAAATTCGTATAATTGTTTAGCTGATCCGTTGTAAAATCTGCCGAACGTTTGAATTCATATTGAGATAATTGTTGATTATCGTTTAGATCAACAACTGCTTCATCTTCAATCTCATCCACCTCTTCGTTGTCATCATCTGTAACAGTAATCAACTCCTCTGCAATATCCTCAATATCCGAGGGTGTGGCATCCAATGAGGATCGACTGGCCGACGTTGGCCTTAGAGTCAAATCCATGATATTGCTCTGTGTGGCCGTTGACCAGCTTTGGCTAGATGTTGTCTGAAATAATTTTGTTGTCTGTGGACGATCTCCTTGTCCCATGGTAATAATCTCTTGACTGGGATATGTGTGAGCGGCAGGCAGTAATTGGACTAATTGAAAATAATTAATTATTATATATATATTTCTTTTCCTCTTTTTCATTTTTTCGTTTGAAAGAGAAAAGGATATATATTTACCACTTAGCCAGGTTATCCAGAACCAATGTGACCACCAATAGAAAGTCATGATGCGATGCGTGCTGTGATCTTGTGACAACTATATGTGAATTAACGCTGTAAGAGATAAGGAGAAAAGATTCATCGTATGAGTCATGAGTCATCGTACACATACTATATATATACATATATACATATGTATATTGTATATATCGATGCCCGTCCATTACCGATGAAGTCATCGTATATATTCTCTGTTGCCCCCACCAAACGAGTTTCCAGACCAAGAGAGGCATTGCCATTTTTGGCCACGGATACCCTCCTAACCATTGCCAACTAAACGAAGGTCGTCGACTTCCTTTTGTCTTGTCTCTGGGCTCATCTTCTTTTGACCAACCCACACACACACACACACATACACATACAAATTCACACCCAACAAGAACAACAATCACATTAAGAAGTTGTAACTTGTGCTTAATTATTATTGCTACTATACATAGCATTTTACCATTTTTGGAAACTCCCCCAAGATCCAAGTGAATCGTCTTTATTTGCGTTTCTGTTCAACAAATTTGTTCTACGTTTCGTTTCGTATTTTTATTATTATTCTTTTTTTTTTTTTGTTTTAAATTGGTATCTCCAACTAATAACGAGTATTTGGGTTAATTTCGAGACCAGGCATTAGAGGCAAATGAGGGACCGGCAAACGGGCATGAAAACGAGTGCTCTCATTTGTCTGGTATTATTCCCAGTTTTGTTTCTCGTGTTCTTTGTTTTTTTCTCTCTCTTTCTCTCTCTTTTTTTTTTTTTTTTGCACTAGCTGATAAGATATTGTATAGATAAAAATAAAAAAAAAAAATAGGTTTGCTTCCATAAAAAATGTGTTGAAAGACAAAAGATTCAACCAAAAAGCAAAACTAGAACAATTTAACAATCAAAATTATGCGATTTCAAATGTCTTGTTTTATTTGCAGTTATGCAATAAATTATTAAGTAACAAGTTTTAACGACTAGATAATAAATTAAATAATTTATTGAAAATATTTTAAAGACCTGATTGGCTATCATTTATTATCAATGCAAAAAGCGGTCAAACACACACAAATTATCTGAATTAAAAATACAAGATGAAACGGAGAGATATATGAAACATATATAAATAAGAAGATATTTGAAATAATCTATACTAAAGATTTAAAAAGGTTAAAGGAGTAAAAAAAAAAAACTAAATAAATGAAATAAAATAAAAATAAATTTTAATATCGAGATTGTCTTTTAAAGATTATTCCTAAACAAATTAAGAATTCGAATTAATAGAATAACAATTAAAAATTAGTTATTTCATAAAAAATTTGTATGTAAATACTTTTAAAATAAAATTTTGAATAGATTCTGATTTAAATGAATGTAAAATTCATGTATCCATTAGTAAAGTGTAGCCATTAGGAGTAAGAACTATAATCTATAATTATTTAATTAAACGAGGGATTTTTTAAAAGTTTGTGATATCGATTTAAAAGTGATAAAATTCTTTTAAAATTGCTCGTCTTAAAGATGCATTAACATATTGAACTGCATACATACATATGTATATACTATATTTTATATATTCCTAAATTGCATCTTAAATTTGTTAATCTTTATACATATGTAAAGTATATATATATACTTTTGGAAAAATCAGTTTTGTCTTAAATTATTGTTTCTAGTTTTTATGCCAAGCTGATGCCGCCGCCACATGCCACATGCCACAAAAACCATTTTCATTGTGACATCGCGTGCCGCCTGGTTGGCATTAGAAAGTAAGCGTGAACTTTCCCATACGACATCTAATATATATACTCTATATAGTCTACATATATATATATATATATATGTACATACATACATATGTCAATTCTCCTCCATCCCCCATCCCCACCCACCAAACATTCATTGTTGGCATTTGCATAATAATTGTGCTGTTGCAACTAATTATTTCAATTTGGTTGCCGCCCTTTCAATTTAATTTTTTTTTCTTTTGTCGTTAGATTGAAGGTTGGATTTTCTACTGGTTGCATTGCTTTAGTCTTTCCTTTCTGTTTCTATATGCATACATCTATATATGTACATACATATACTTATAAAGGTATGTATGTATGTGTATACGTATGTATGTTGCTTTTGCCCCCATCATAGGCCAGCATTTGTTCCACTTTTCGTGTACTTAACTTTCGCATATGAAAGTGCATCTGTTTTGCCTTTTATTGTTGTTTTTTTCTTCTTGCCTGATTTTCGTTTTTGCTTGCCATTATGCAAAAGGCCCCCAGAGAAGTGACAGCCTATGGCTAACCATGGTATGTGAGTATGCCTGTGTGCCTGTGTGTGTGTGTGTGCTTGTGTGCATGAAGGGGGGTGCGGATTGTCTAGTTTTAGCCTTGAGTTCGTTTTTTAAATAGTCTTATTGGTATCATATATCAAGTCTGTCTTCACTGCCTTTAGGTGGTCATCAGATGATCTAACGATGTTAATGATGTTAAATGTTGATCATGGTAATTATTATGATGCTAACGATAATGATTTACATAGGGCTTTAATCATTATTTCGTTAGCCATCTCTTCTTCTTTTCAATTCTTAACTTTTAAGAAATTTGCTCAAGCGTTTCAACCTGAAAGGGGGTGGGTGTGGGGGTGTGGGTGAAGAAGGAGGAGGCTTTAGATTTACATTTACAGATACAGATTCAAATTTGAAATTTCAAGATTTTTGGGTATGGTGTCATTCGTTACGGTTCGCAGGTTTTTCACTTTGTGTTTTAAATTTTCGTTCTTGTGGCTTTTGTTTTCAATTTGTAGCCAACAACGGGTAGAATTTTCATTATGCCACAACAAAAGACAAAAACAGAAAACAACAAAAAAAAAAAAATTAAAACAAAAAACAACACATTAAACAAAATAGTAAAAACACACACACATACACACACGGAGAGACCTCAAAACAAAACCCCGGTCTGACCTTTAACGCCTCATGCTATGCACAAAGTGTCGCATTTTTTTTTTTAATGTACCAAGCGTCGTATGCGTAATATTTATGGGCCCATTAAAACTAAGTATATGCATGCATATATACAGATACATATATATGTATATACATATATCTGTTCATATGTATTATAGATATGCAATAGGCATAGTCAGTGCCTGAATCAAATAAGAGTCCATCATTTGGCAGTAAAAAAAAAAAACAATGCGAGAATCAGTTAATTATATGTATCATATAAACATTTAAGCTATATCAGTTTAAGCATATACATATATAGAGTTTATAGAGAGACAGAGTAATGTATTAATTACAATGATTGATTCCTATTAAGATTTTCAACACATTGTGGATTAAAATTAGAAGTCGGTTTTTTCTTTCTTCCAACATTAGACAAAAATTAAGTAAGCAAGTCGTCCCTGCTGACTTGGAGTATACCCTGTACCAATAAGAGGTATTTCATAAAATCAGACTCCGTCGACATACTCATTAATTACATACAAATTTTCTTTATATTAAATTATATTTTCTTTATATTAAATTAATTTTCTTATATTTAAATTAGTTATCAAGATTTTTATGTTAATTAAATGCTCTATGATAATTATTTCTAAAAAGCAAATAAAGACATAATTTTTCAAAATCAGACGAGATTTGACTGAATTGGAGCCCTCTGAAGTAGAGGTTCCTTCAAAGGATTTGTCCGTTGTCCTTCTTTTGAAGGATTTTACCAATCTTCTAAAGGCTCTAAGTTGGCCATCTTTCGGCCGATTTAAAAAAGTTTTACATCAATCTTCTAGTAAATTTCCGTATTAAAAAAATTCCATTAAAAGTTGAAAAAAGTTGGAAAAAAATTTTGACCGGATTTTCGTAAATTTTTGCAGTGTAACCATCGTCAAAATTTGCGAAAATCGAGTTGAAAATTAGTTTTCCAGATTTTTATGCTAATTAAAAATGCCGATTCCAAAAAGCAAATAAAGACATAGTTTTTCAAAATCGGACGAGATTTGACTGAATTGGAGCCCTCTGAAGTAGAGGTTCCTTCAAAGGATTTCTCGTCCTTCTTTTGAAGGATTTTACCAATCTTCTAAAGGCTCTAAGTTGGCCATCTTTCGGCCGATTTAAAAAAGTTTTACATCAATCTTCTGGATAATTTCCGTATTAAAAAACTGCATTAAAAGTTGAAAAAAGTTGGAAAAAATATTTTTACCGGATTTTCGTAAATTTTTGCAGTGTAACCATCGTTAAAATTTGCGAAAATCGAGTTGAAAATTAGTTTTCCAGATTTTTATGCTAATTAAAAATGCCGATTCCAAAAAAGCAAATAAAGACATAGTTTTTCAAAATCGGACGAGATTTGACTGAATTGGAGCCCTCTGAAGTAGAGGTTCCTTCAAAGGATTTGTCTGTTGTCCTTCTTTTGAACGATTTTACCAATCTTCTATAGGCTCTCTCCTTCTGCCTGCTACATACATTTTAGCGACTTAATATACCTTTGTGACCTATGGGTACAGGGTATAAAAAAGCCAATTTTAACAATTTCTTTTATATACATATATTGATTTTAATTTACGTTTGAGATTTCTGTCACATATAGAAAACATAAACACACAATTACTCAATATAATATTTTAACTACTAATTTTTCATATTCCTCTCTCTCTACATACATATTTCACCGTCTTGATCTTCATATTCTCTCGACAAACAAGTAGGCAACACACGCAAACACGCACATGCACACACACACACACACACATACACAAACACACACACACACACACACATACACACACACACACACACACACACACACACACACACACACACACACACACACACACACACACACACACACAACACATACACAAACAGACATACACACAAATACACTAATACAAACACAGAATCAACCTATTTTCTCTATATATTATATATATATATATATAGTTAAAGATCCATACATAGCAGCTAAATCTTATTTGTTTTACATATTTTAATACGCCTTAAAAGTAATTTAATCAAATTTCATTCAAACTGATTCATTCAGAATGAAGAGTACAATGATCGGTAATAATTCATAATCATTGAGATAATCTATTTATCACTTAAAGTTCTCATCATTAGCGGAATGGTCAACGAAATCCAACTCGGAATCACAAGTGAAATTACAATTAAAATCCCATATGGATGCACAATTATATTCACATTCCGAATCGGGCTTATCGGATCAAAGCCCAAATACGAAAGAATCGGAAGAGAATCATTCGTCAACTACAGTGGAATGTCAAAGGTTAAAGCAATTGCTAAAGAATCTATCGATCGGTGATCAATTAACATTGTATCATCAGTTTCGACTTTTGCCCCAGGCCTGCAACACACTGTGGCGTTCAACCTATAAGAAATTGGATTTTCGTGATATTGAAAAGAATTTAAGTGGCGGATCTTTATGCTATTTTTTAAATTATATGATGGATCATTTTAAATATGTATACTTTCAAGCAGAACGATTGCAGGCAAATCTGAATGTATTAGAGAGTGCTGGTGTTAAATCATTAAATAATGTCCAACATTGTGAGCTTCTATTAACAACAACAACAACAACAACAACAAAAACAACAAAATCATCATCATCATCGAGGAGTCGACGTAAGGATGATGGTGATGGTAATTCAACGGCATCAACATCAATATCAAAAAGGAATGGTGAGGGTGATGTGGCCAATCCATTGGCATCATTTAATAATGAAATAACGATGGCACAATGGCCATTACATGCATTGCCCAAACTTTTGCGCAATTTGCGCCGTCTGAAAATTTATTGTGAAGTGCAAGTGCATTTTATAGAGCATTTTGAGAATTTACAGCAGCTAATCCTGCATGCTGAAATCTCACAAACGGCCCTAACTGGCATACTGGAACGTTGCACAAGGCTTAAACGTTTATTCCTTAAAGCGGATACCGATGATCTTCAATTGCATAGTATTAGCAAATGTCACGAATTGCAGGATATTTCACTACCAGCTCGTTTATTTCATTCGCAGCGTGAAAATGTTATAGCATTGCCCGATCTACAACTATTGGAACTGACACACTGTGAAAAGAATACCGATTTGACAATGGAGAGCCTGCGTTTCATATTGGAATTGCCGCGTGCCAAAGATGTTGAAATTATGCAATTGGATTGCCATTGCTTTGACGGACCCAATTGGATGCGACATGTGGGCCTACAAAATTGTAATCGTTTACGTGGCTTAGTTCTTATCAATTGTCAGTTTAATGATCGTGAAATTGATGATTTGGAAATGCCAAGAATTGAAAAGTATTTAGTTTTTAGCAGCTGTCACGATCTTAAGGAATATCAATTACTGGATATGGTTAAACGTTGTCCCGGTCTATGTGAACTTTATTTAATTGATTGCCCCCAATTGACTGGTAAAGTATTGCAAGGCATTTACCGCATACGTCGATCTGAGGGACTCGATTTTCCTTTAAACATTGTATTGAGTCGCTGTAAGGAATTGCGCGATGATTATCAAAAAATGGTAAGTCTGACATATAAACTATATATATTTATATATATATAAAATCTAAATCTAAATATTTTGTTATCTCTTTTTTAGTATTCCAGTTATTGGTATTTTAAATTGCCTTTTATTAAAGTCGAGCGTATGCAGGAAGAAAATCGACCCATTGAGGATATACAAATCTTTTTCTATAAAAAGGATCAAATGTAATAATTCGCGTCATGTAAATTCAAGCACATACATATATATATATATACATATATATATATTATATATGTATGTACACATATGTATATAGAGAGGAATTAGACAAGTCAATATAATTGCTATTTAAATAAAGTTTCATTTTTTGGTGTCCACAAAAGTAAATATAAATTCATCTTTGTTTCATTTCACATCACTTCACATTGCCTCCTTTCCGTTCCGTTTCGTTTCGTACCATTTTGTTTCGTTTCTTATCGTTGTTGTTGTTGTCTATCATGCAAATTGCCACAATGTGCGGGAACCCTGAGATCTTTTCATTGGTAAATTACTTAAGTGAAATTTAACATTTCCCATTTTCATTTATGCCATACAAAGAAAATAGAAAGCCTCATTAGAGGAACATAAACTCACATATACAAAAACAAAGTTCATTTACCAAAACCAAATAAGGTAAATGTAATAAAATTCAAGTTTTTATCAATTTTGACCTTTGAGCCAAGGCAATATATGTATATCAGTACTCCTCCACTAAATCTTCAAAGTTATTCTCCTTTGTTTAATTTATATAATTTTGTGTAAAGTAAAATGCAATAAAAATTAAAAATATTACCCGTTAAGGTAACTTTACTTAATTTAGATTGTTTTACAACTCTACAAAAACCGATCTGTCAAGAGGTTAAGCCAAGTTGTTTTTCAATTTGGAAAAGTTTATTGATATGTTTTTTTAAATAACTATTCTCCCTTGTTTTAGTAGACATTATACAACATCATCTACATATAACAACAAAAAGAAAGAAAAAAACTTTGTCAATATGAATTACTTCTTTCATTTCCATCTTCGCTTACATCTTTTCTTTTAACTTTTCTCTGCTTTCCGTATATATAGTATAGCGCTCGTATTTGGCATTGAGTGGCCAATTATTTGGCAGTATTTGGTAATATTAGAAAACGAAATTGTCAACTCACTAAGCTACGAACAGACAATTGATTTTTTTCTTCTCTTTAAGCACTTTCTTCATTTGAAAAAGTGAAATTTCTTATTATATTTCATTTTGTTTGAAAGAGTTGAAACTTATTTACGATTTGTTTTTTTTAAGGTGGTATTGCATTTCCATTTGCTATTTTTCTTGATCGAATTAAGATTACGAAACGGCTTTTAAAATCCTAAAACAATTTAGATGGTGTACCCATATGGTGAAAGGGCATCTCAGCTTGGTACAGGGTATATTTCGAGTCGACAAGGACAACTTGCTTGCTTCATTAAGTATAGAAAATGCGTCATAGCGATCTTAAACTAAAGGCCACTATGATCTAGTATGATCACTTTGCATATGGTTTATTCTTTGCTGGTTATTTTTTCCGATTTTTCTTCAGTAGGTATATCATTCATATTTCATACGATTGCTTAAACAATGCTTTTGTCTTAGCCTCCATTTCCATTTGCCATTTCATTTCGCAATTTTTCCATATGCCGTTGCATTTACTGCACTTATTGTTGGCTCTTTGTTTTTATTGTTGTGCCGGATATTCCCATAACTCTATTTATGTATATCATACACCATATACTTATCTGTATATATGTACATTGATATATTCATACTAGTTGATATACTTACATATTTTGCCTGTAACTTTGGTGAGTCTTCTGCGCTTTTCTCTTTTTCGTTACCTGCAAGGACAATAAAAAAAATAAAGATAAGATTAAAGATAAATTGTTTTGTTTTCGAAAGCACATTAATCCAACAAAAACTTTGAGATACAAAAGTATCTATCAATTTTAAAACTAGTAAGCTATAATATCTGAAGTTTCCTTTGTTGAAAATTCCAAGAAATGTATCAAAAATTTCTTTTCTAAGCTTCTAGTCTATTTTTTGTGTAAAAGTATTTGGACAGGAAATCAGTGTGATTGTTGTCAAAATACTTTTGCAAAAATAAGTTCCTTATACTAAGTATGTCTCGCTCTTAAAAATATAAACAGTATTCGATCTAATTCTAGGCCAAAAACCATATTCTATTGATAATATAAAACTAAACTCAAAAATAACTTTAATTCAGATTGTAAGGGCTTAACATTGTTATTGTTTTCCAGATTTAAGATATATGTATGTATATACAAAGGTAGGATCAGGCTTTCTTTAAAGTTGTAAAGATTCATTTGAATTTAAACCCAGACTGTTAGTTTTTGTTTTAATGGAATTCCAAAGACCATATACATGTATTTCAAATGATAGGAAAATAAAGAAAGAAATAATGCAATATACAAACATATCGCACATACTTATGTATACATATGCACATATATGTATGTATATAATCCATCTAACACTCCAAAATATGCGTTTGTATAATCTTGTTGCCACGCTGACTTGGATACACTCAGTTGCGCTACACTGCGCTCGGCTGCGGATTCTATTAATTTCAATGATCTTCACCAGCCGGTATAACACTTAATTCCATATCGTGGAGCATATATGTCAGTTGGAAAAACTCAAGACGCAATATGGTAACCAAAATTAAAAACGGAAAAGCGCAAACAACAAAAAAAAAAAAATCGAAAGAGACAAAAAAAAAAAAGGAACGTCACACCTTTTGTTATTTGATTGTTGGCTGAGAAAGTGAGCCAATTTTTTTGTTCTGCCGGCGACAACTTTAAATATTGCTACGAGTCAGGCAAACCCAAAACAAAAACAACAACAACCAACAAAAAAAAAAAAACGAAAATAAATTAACTTAGGACAGACGTGACTTGAATTCTTTATAAGGTGTGGTGCAGGGCACAACCAAAATAGAATTAGAAATAGAAATGAAAATGGTCATGGATATGGGTATATATGGTATATACATAGTATATGGGTCGTGTCTACTCTTTTTACAAAATGCGTAGTTAAATAAATCTTTCAATTCGTTTTTCAAAATTGTTATAGAAATTTTATATTAAATAATTTGAATGAAAGGATCAACGAGTTAATTTCTATGGAAATTCATAGATCTTACATATAGATATTGATTCTAAAATCTATATCCAAATGTTAGATTTCAATTTATTGGAGTTTATTTTACTTCAAACAATATTATTCCTTAGAAATTTCTAATCTTTAGATTAAATACTTACTAATGAACATTTTTTCCTTGTACTATTCTTTTGTATTAAAAGAACACATGAGTTTAAATTGTTTAATGCAAATTTTTTTGTTTGAATTTGAATCTAAACTTTTAAGTACTTTTTTTTCAAGTGTACAGTCTGATTTAATCGGTATGACTAATGATGAAATATGCCAGTTAAAGGCATTAACACTTAAAATTTTAAGCCCCTTTAAAGTATGAGTAATCATTACCTTAAGATAATTATTTTGTTACTGTAATAAAAGAATGACCGTTGATCTTTTCGTTTTATATAGTAACTATAATATACATATGTATGTATGTATGTATGTACATACATACTGACAGAAATGTTAATATTTGCATCAATTTGATTCATCAATTGAAAAGCCCAGATCGGTGATTTCTAACAATGGAAACAATTAACCCCAAATCTACAGAATAAACCTTTAATTCTTATTTAAAATAAAAATTGTCAATACTGAAAATGACATCATTCCGAAATAAATACATACATATGTATGTACATATTTGGATAGTATATGAACAAAAGTAAATTTAACAAAACCATTCATTGTAAGGCATCACAACAATACAAACAACTAAAATATTCATTGTAAAACAATTTCAACATCAAATAGTGTAAATATGTGAATAGTTCCATAACCTGATTTAGGTACTATCCATATAGGTATGATGAAGTGAATATTATATTTGAAATACCCTTGCAAAATGTTTCCATAACTACACACGTATGTACATATAAATTCAATTTGAACATATGTATATATATCTACAACTAATCTGTGCATTAGTATAACAAAAGAATTACCTAGATTTAAATACTTATTATGTACATATTGAAAAGAATTACATACATATTTACTTCATTTTTTTGTACAAAGACTATGCCAAAATGAATTGATTCTATTCGAAAAGGGTAGAAAAAGTGAAATTCTAACTTATGAAAAAGTGACAAACACAATTTGGGAATTTGTATGCTAAGCACGTTCTTACCCAGGCACCTTCAACAAAAGCAAAAAAAAAAAAAAAAAATAAAAAATGAAAAGAAAACCAAAAGAAAAATAAAAAAAACTATAGTCTGTGATGCTTCCAGCTAAGTAAAGAAGACACAACATCACATCGTTCCGAACGTGCATCAACTACTACAAAATATACATATATATATATATATATGTTTATAGTAACCTCAGAGTCTTTTTCATTTCTCTGAATATTGTTGTGAACCGCTGTTGGACGATGATGATGATGATGATGATGATGATGAAGTCGTCTAGTTTGAACTGAATGCTGTGACTGAATAAAATTGAGTCATTTAGCTTTGTCATTATCATTTTAATTTGCAAATTTCAATTTTATGTATATTTTTGCATCTTTTGTCTAATGGCTTGCAAATGCAATGCATGGCAATTGCCAATTGGTTCATTCAACTTGTTAATATGACCGTCGCGGCACGTTAATGATATGGCAACGGTAAACGACGGCCTTAGATAGACCCCACCTCCCCCCATACCCCATACCCCATACATTATAATATTCAATGATCATAATTACACCCTACATATGTATATATATATATATACATAAGATAAAAAGTTTATTCGTTCCTATGAAATTGTCTAAATTATTAAATAAAATTAGAAGAAATAAGAACTATTCATTTCTCTTAATTAAATTTCTTGGCACCTTGTGTAAATAATATACATATGTACATAAGTGAGATTTTAAAATAAATTTGGATAACAATTTTGAATGATTTTATGCACTCTCCACTTTGATAATGAGTATTTAAATAGTCGTGCCAGCTCAAAGTATTATTTTCGTGTCTTTTATCTTTTTTTTTTTTTAAGCATTTGCCAAATTTTTAATAACCATATAATTAAGATAGTGTTCGGACTCAGTAAATTGCATAATTTGTGTTTCGATTACTAAATACATACAAAGGTAAATAAGATATATGTACATATGTATGTATGTATGTATGTATGTACATATGTGTGAGAGTGAGAGTTTCCCCCATTATAGCTTTACCTCTTCTCATTCGCATGCAGAATAGAACAAAGACGTCAATGACGTCAACAGTGCAATGTTACGTAAGATGGTGCCAACCTTCAGTAGAAAATAACATTTCAGCTTTTGTGTCACGTCAATACGGTCTATATGCATGTACATACATACGTCTTTATGTATGTATGTATGTATGTATGTATGTATGTATGTATATGACCATTGGGGAAATGGGTTAAGGGTATTAAAGGCTATTAAAGTGATTTATATACATTTATGTACATATATATGTATGTGTATATCTATTAAATAAACAATATAGTATATTATAGAATAAAATGTATTATCAAATGGTCAAGGGTATAATTTAATTAAGTTTATTTAATACATATATATATATACATATATCAAATGGCTATAATAAAGCAAATTAAATATTTAAATGGAATTTTAGACATTAATTTAATTTGAAGGGCCAATTTCTTATGTTTAATAATCAATATTGATCAATATAGAGATAATACATAAGCAAGCCAACTTTTAGAATGATCTAAGTACATATATAGTATAGATTCTGTATTATGTACTATATAATCCGTCAGTCTTATTTACTTTAATATCTTTGTCAACGATATTAGAATCGATAAGCAAATATGTATGTACATATGTTTATAGGTCTAATAATTTGTATAAAATTGTCTACTACAGAGGAACATCTTTTAGAATGAATGAAATTACTCTTATTTTAATCATGTGGCAGCCCATCTTCTTCTTCCTCCTCCCTTTTTTACACCCTTTAGCAGCAATTGCAATAACTTTCATTTAAAAACGGTAAAGTTAAATGACCAGATCAGATCTATATATGTATTTAATAAAAAGGCATTGAAAAATTTGCTATCATTTGGCACGCAAACAAATTTTCATCCACCTCTACTCCCCTCCCAACCCATTTAACTCTTTCTATTGTATTTCACATTGCAATTGAAGTTTGATTTAATTTTTTTTTTATGTTATGCAAACCGTAACAGAAGCAGCAGCAGCACCAGCAGCATTGATGGACAAAAAAAGAAAAAAACCCCAAAAAAAAAACCTTTCTACTGGAGCAGACTTTTACTTTCGGCATTCCGTTAATTGCACTACTTAGCCAGCGGGCGGTCGACTTTCCCAACAACAACAACAACAAAAATGAATAATAATAAATTTGGATTGTAAAACTTGTGAATAGTTTTTGGCCAATTGATTGGTTTTAAGTGACATAATATGTAATATGTATATGCTCCTCCCCTTGCAGTGTCTCTCTGTCTCTCTCTCTCTATCTATTTCTCTCTGGCTACCTATTGTAATTAATTATAATTAATTGTAATTAATCAATTTGCCATCTCATGTCTATCATAATCATAAAGCCTATACATGATTTTTTAAGTAGATAATTGCAGCCACTGAAAAAAGAAGAAGCAGAAGAAGAGGAGAGAAGTAGGAGAGACCGCAAGAGGATGAGGAGATGATATACTAGTTGAAATTGGGAATGACGTTGGTTATGGGGGAAATAGTGAAGAGAGGCAGGGTATAGCATAACCAACAACATGATCATTAACCAAAATGGTAGGCAAACATATAGATGTATGTATATATATATATATATATATATATATAGTTCCTGTTTTACGGTTTAGCCTTCTCTCTGCGTGTTTCTCTTTTTGCCTTCGCATCCCATTGTGTTCCGTTGCGGATATAATATGCCAAACTGTAAATTATATGCCATATCTATATACTATAAATATTAAAAATACTTACATACATACAATATGTGTGTATATACAAATACGGAGATGCAAACCTATTGTACATATCTACATCAAAGATGCGATATATGCATATGTACGTATGCATTTATCTTTCTTTCCTTTTCCGATCAATTAGCGTAAAATTTGCAACTTTTCCTTTACCATAAAAATAATTTTCTGTTATACATGATATTGTAGAGATATAAAAAGTCTGTTAATTATTCAAACAAGAACATATGTACATAAGTATATACAACTATGGGGCTTTTATTAAGAGATTCATTATGAACTTATTAATAATTAAAAAGAAGTAAACTAAAACTAAACCTTTATCTGACCTTAATAAGTATTAACCATACCCTTCTACTCATATGGAAATGAATGTTACTTATATTTTGAATATAGAGTGTGGTTACCTAACGCAATAAACAATTAGATCTTTTAGATGATAAACTTCATTCATAGAACATATGTAGGTATGACCCATCAGTAAGTATAAATATCTACACTATAGTATAAACTATATATACACTATATATGTATATATATATATATATATATATGTATAACATCTATAGTATACACGATGGCAAATATGTTGGGCTCACTGGAGCGACAAGTGTCTTAAAAATGTTTGTTCCGCTAGAGGGTTCATTAACTCGACGTTCGCTCCTGTTTACACACGTGCTACATTCTTGGCCCAAAAAAAAAAAAAAAATAAATAAATAAATAAGTGAACTATATACACACACATTCACACGCACACTTTTGTACACAAGTATTTTTATTTATGGCAACAATGTTTTGGTAATGCACATCGTTTGGCTGGAAAAGCGTCTGTCAAATGTGAAATTGTTGCCAAAATATTTTCAGCTTGATTTAAGAATAATTATTATTATTATTATTTGATGTTCGTTCGATTTTTCCTTCTTTCTGTTTGTTTTTTTTTCTCTTTGGTTTTGGACCAGCTCCAAGGCACGCTGGCGGAAAAATGTTGACCCAAACACACACGAAATACTTAAAAATGTCTTTCTATTGATTTATTTTTATTGCTTTTATTTTCCCTTAACCCCCTCCATCCCGGCTGCAAGTGAAAGTCTACCATTGCAAAAATTATGCAAAATAATCAATCAATGAACAAACGAACAAAAATAAAATAAAAAAAAAAAAAAACAAAATGATTTTCCCCTACGTGAGAGAGACTTAACTAAACTATCTAACAAATTAAAACGTTAATTTTTTTGCTATTGTTTTTAGAGGGAAACGAAAGCAGAGACTAAAATGCAAAAAACAAAAAAAAGTGTCATGGATATGCAATGCACACATACAGGCAGAGAGAGAGAGAGAGAGAGAAAGAGACAAAGAGACACAGAGAAATAGTGAAGCGCAGTTACATCCGCTGCACAAAACGGTACGTATGAGTAACGTCAATTGAATTGACAGTTTAACAACAATTACATAAGCGTGTAATGGTATGGGAATGAAATGGGAATGAAATGGCATGGAATGAGATCGAATGGGGTGGGGTGAATTTGATCTCATAGACTTAGTCAGGGCATTATTTACAGGGAACACGTACGGTTTAGTCAAGAATTCCATAATAATTTTATAGTTGAGAAACTTTTTAATTAAAGAACTATAGTTGAATTTTATGCATATTTCATAATACGTTGCAAAAATTTGCCTTTTCTATAGATAATAAGCAAATTCCTAGTTGAAAAGGAAAATACTTTTATAAAGAATAACTAACAGCTCCCCACTGGCAACACCCATGAATGGGGGGCCTCATTAAATGTTTTGAGTGAAACGTAAGTTAAGCTAATTTTTTAACCCCCCACATTTCGCTTCCTCCCCTCTAACTGTTTGTGTTTTGTCCGATGTTGTGCAACATAATATAACAGTGTGTCAGCGATCTAGCAAAAATATGGAAAATTCTTATTATATTATAAATATTTATTTATTTTATTTACAATGTTATTTATTTATTTATTGATAATGTGATTGGGCAGTGATTGTAAATTACAGCCAATCTTCTTATTAGCTATTTTTGATTTTTGGTTGCATCTACTTAAATATGTATTTACAGGTGTTGTTCTTATATAAAGAGAGATTTTACATTTTATATTTATATATTAAATTATATAAATTTTGTGGTATATGTTGGTTGCTTTTAAAAATTTGGTTAGTGCAGTGACATTTTTGTTAGAAGGGTGTTCTTGGTCGATTTAGTTCTCTGCATTCCACTGTTATATGGTACATACAATGTTAAATAAAGTGTTACTACTAAACCTATACTATACCAATACCTAATAAATTGAATGAATATATATTAAATATAATTGAAATACATAAATTTACGTGTTTAAGACTTCGTCAAGTCAAAATATCACATTTTCATATATTTAAAACGATTATAGTAGTATATTTTTAGCTTTATGTGCACTATAACCACTGTGCTGTGTGTATAATGAGGCAGTTAATTTGAGAACTGTTTTCAACTGTAACTCAAAAGAAATGCAAAAAAAAAATGAAAACCCCACTCAGGTGTTGATGATGTTACATAGCTATCTACGTATTTGTACCATCTTTTATTCCCCACCCACTCAAATGTAATATTCGTATTGTGCCCTTGGTATCGAAATTTCATTAAAACCGTATTAACATAAATTTCCAATCGAAAGATCCAAAGATTTTGTTGATGTCGTTGTTAAGGTGACAATGCGATTAATTTATACAACGCACACAAAAATCCATATACAATAAATACAATAAATAAGCGTCTCATTGCTTTGATGGAAAAATGATGAAGACATCAAAAGATGTGTTTGTTGTTGTTGTTTTTGTCTTTATTTGCTGTTTGCGGTTTGGCAACACATTTTCAACAAATACAAAAACAAAAAACGAAACAAAAAATACAATGAAAATTGTGCATCTCTCACAGATTGTAGCAGCTTGCATCTTGGCGCCTAAGTGCAATGGCATTTTCAAGGCTCTTCTTTTTTTCATTTCCATTTTCCCATGATGGTCATAAGTTTTTGACTGAAGTCTACCGAGACGATTCATTGTAGCATCAAAGTAAATTTTCATGAAATACAAAAAAAAAAAAAAAAAAAAAAAAAAAGAAAAGAAACTAAAAACAAATTATAAAGTTTTTTCTTCTTCTTTATGTTTTGTTATGGTTTTTTTTTCTGGTTTTGGTTATGGTTTTTTTGGCTTGACAATGACATTCAGATTTGGATTCGGTTAGATTGAAGTGCAGTTAGATGAGCAAACGGTAGTGTTTCCTCTTCATTTTCCTTTCCATACTGTCGATGGGAAATAAGTTTCTTATTTTGAATTTCTGGTTAAATAAACAATTTTCAAATGTTTTAACCAAACCATAAACCGAAAGAATCAATTCCGATAGATTGAAAGATCACCTCCAAGTGGGTTTATTATAAGTTTAGAATCTGTCCAGACTTTTATCTGATTTATTTAATATTTCTATCATATTCCATATTTTAACATAATTTGATTAAAAAACAAAAAAAAAAACAGACTTTAGCCCTGATGATTTTTATTCAATAATTTTTGCGATGGAATCGATCACCAAAATCTTTATTAAATATATAATATTTTAAATAATATAATAATAATATAATATTTTAATAAAAAAATCGGTAATATTTTTTAAGAAAAAAATAAGTACAAATGTTTATGAACAATGATTATAATTAATTAAATTGTACATTTCTTTTCATTTTGATTATTTGAAATAATAATTTAAATATTCAACGAAGTAGATGATTATTTTTTTTTTTAACTTATTTCGTGACTAATTTCAAGAATCAAATCTACTTTTAGTCTTATCTGTGTGGCATATATTTCTAATCAGTTATGACTCATGATTGATATATACATATATATACATATATATTAGGCAACAAACTTTTTCTTTAATATGGTTATTTAGATTATGGTCGGACAAGTTGTCCATTTCTTTAGCACAATCAATGGGGGTCTTAACAAATACATACTCGTATAATGATAATATTTCATTTGTTTTTATGGCATAAACGTAACATAATCACATTTAGTTCATCAGATGGCACGTGCTTTTGTTATATGTATAGGTATATATACATATCACCGTGCTGACACAATTCAACATGGTAAAATTGTTTGATAATAAGGCTTTTGTTTTGCTTTCGGTTTTTTCTTTTTGTCTTCTTTTCTTTTTTTTTCTTTTTTTTTGGGTTTTACGACCTTGGGCCTGTGGCATATTATACATACGATAGATGAAATTGATGAGAGTGTATGTAGCCCTAACCAATAGTTGAGGGTTGAGAGTTAAACAAGGTCAATAGGGTCCTCACTTTTAGACAGCAACTCAAGTTCAAAGTCGATGAGAGACTGGAGACGATGAAACAAGGAAGTTTAATAATATGCTAAAGTAATGAACAAATAACAACTAACAACAATAAAATACAATAAACAAGAAATAAGACAAAACAACAACAACAACAAAATTAAAGGTAAATAGTGTAAGACAAGGCAGCTGCTGGCTGTCATAAATTTGTTCACACGATTTGAAGAATTGAAATTTGAGATTGAAGAGGCAAACCTTCGGGCAATTTTTTTTTTTTTCGTTTTTTGATTATGATTATTTGTTTATAGGTACATATTTAACTATGTATTTGTTATTTAATCAATTTATGCATTCTATTTAATATATACATATGTCTGAATATATTGACATTCGACCTTGGCCCAAATTCAAGCTAAACGAATTAAATCAGGAGTGGCCACACGAAAGACACCGGACCATCCCCTAAAGTATGCAAAAGGAAAATTTTTTTAGGATTGGGAAAGGATTTGAACATTATAGTTTAATGCCATAGCAGAAGTGGATATAAATAATAGTTATTTTTAGATGCTAAGACCATATAGATTATATCATATATAGATATACGTACATATATAATAAATCTGGAATCGTATTGAATAATAAACAATAAACTCTTAATTCATTGCTCATTTTCATTTAGGAAAATCAATCTCAGGCATTAGTAATGGAAGGGAAAACCAAACAATTGTTGGCATTTGTAAAGTTATGAAAAAAAAAACTTGTATCTGGATGATTACGCTATTTGTCATTAGTAATTCCAAATTTATTCACACGCCATGGACGAATTGAAAATTTGTAATTTGTCATTAAAAAAATATGGGGGAAATGGGGGCTTTAAAAGAAAAAAACTGATGATTATTTTAAATATGCTTTGGATGAGGATATACTAGAACAAGTATATATATATTTATAATGGATATTGCTACAGATTAGTATTAGCAAACTAAGATCTATCTATGTATATATGTTGCATCTTGTTAATTATGGTAAATGCTTGATAAGTGTTCCATTTGAGGAAGCCAACTATCTTTATGTCTATGTACGTATGTATGGATGTATGTATGTATGCATGTTGCTGGCACGCTCCAGCAGCGGCACCAACAGCAGCTGATTCAGCAAACTGTTGCTTCTACTTAGTTGATTATGGCCTGGCGGCCTCTATGCCCGGCCAGTCATAAACTGGTTTAACGACTTTTATTGTTTGTTCTAGCTACACATACATACATATATATATGTATACTACACGTTGGAGTACTTGCTACACATATATTCTTAAAACTCTAAAGATGAAGGCGGAGAAGCGTTTGGGATTCGTACTTTCCCCTCTCGCTCTCTCTGTCTTTCTCTCTTTGTCTACCTATATTGCACTTGGACTTGAGATGTGCATACGTGTATTGAATGAATGAATGAATGACATATAGTAGCAGTTATAATGATTCACAACCGATTAACTAGATGTTTCCTTCATCATCTTCATATTAAATAAATATGTTCATATATACTTATATATATGTAGGTATATATGTATATACATATGTGGATATCTATCAAGTTTAAAGCGAATCAGTGCATGGAAGTTGGCAAAGTGTAAATGATTTAATAATGTGTATAATAACTTGCAACTTTAACGGTAAAAACAGAGCACCGCGTTAACCGAAAACAGTTCAATGTACAATAAAAATAAAATACAATTACAATTTCATCTTAGAACTTTTTTTTTTTTTTAGATCATTTAACACCTGCAAAAGCAGTGGATAGGATTGACTCGACCGTGCTTGGCTCCCGCTTTGCTTTGCTTTACCCCCTACCTCCTCCTCCTCCTCCTCCCCCCCCCACCATAATATTATCTACTCTTGATTCTGGTCTATCTTGTAGTATATATTCATATACATACATACAATAATTTCTTACAGACACTAGCCATATCTAAGCGTAGATCAATTCGTGAGTTACTATTCATCCAATTAATATGTAACTGCGTTCTTTACAATTCTATATAGAATATACATAGTAATTATTTATCAATATAAAAAAAAACTTTTTATATAATAAAGTATAAACAACAAATACTAACAATTGAAAACTAAAACGGTAGTAAAATTAAAATATCCGGAGCTAGAGATTAGTTATGCAAGCTATTAATTGGAAAAGTTATTGTATTATCTACTTAATTTGATTAGTTAAGATCTATCGATTCTCTCTAAAAGCGAACTGCCTTTATTATATGTTATTATCATTTTATCTAAATATAAATTTTTTATAATACTTTAGACAAGTGCATGAAATAATTCAAGCGAATGGGGTTAAGAAAATCGTGTTAATGATTTATATACATTTTAAAGATTCGATTGTGAATACACACACATATGTATGTATGTATGTATGTATCTACATCTTGACCCTATATATTTTAATAAGTTAACAGTTTTAACTGCACTTATATACATACATACATTCTTTACAAATTATCCAACTTTAAAAACTAAGGTTAACAAAAACCAAATAATATACATATCTATATAAAAAAATCTGGAATTTTGTTGATATCGTTGCAGAATATAAATATGTATATCTTTCTTTTAAAATCCTTTGCTTTTAACCTTGTTGTCATTGTAATTCTCAAGTGGCTAATGCCTGGTCTAATTTTGGCAAGAGACTTTTAAAGGAAAAACTTCTTTGATATATTTTTATAAACATTTTTGAAAATACAAAACTCTCAACCTTATTTAATGGTTAATTGTTGATTTTCCTTTGTTTATCAGGAGCAATTTCCCTTGCACACACAAACACATACGCACATGCACACACACGCACACAAGGATATAAGCACTTTTGTTGTTTGACTTTTGCCTTTATTGATTTTTTGTTTTTGGCCAAAAGACAGAGACAGGTTCACAGCCCATACACATACACATACGCACGAACATTCACACGCAAACACATGCAGGGGCAAACACACCCTTTGGCCAAGGTATCCCTGGGATACCAAAATTCACAAACAGGCCAATTAAATAAATGCGGTTTTAGTATAAAAAAAAAATACAAAAAAAGGATACAAAAAATTCCTTTGTACTCGCCAATAAAATGCGACTCACTTCTTTGTTGTTAATAGTAACACTTTATTTTTAGTTTTAAGTCATATTTAATTAACACGGCGTGGAATAACAATCATAATAATAATATATTCTTTTATTTTTTTAACAAGCGCGCGCGGCCGTACGTTAATAGCATAAAAACAAATAAGTAACGACTAAAACAACAGCTCGCTGAGAGCTATCAGCTCAGTGTGAGCTATCACTCTCGTGGGGAATTTTTATTTGAATGGATCTGGCAACGTACATGGAAACTACCAGTGCTGCCACTGCTTTAACCGATTAATAATCGTAGTTTAAAATTAAGAGTACTTAAAGTTCAAAATATAAACAGAAATGATTGCAAAACCCATATGCTTTTACATTTATGTGTGTGTAATTATACGTAAATATTATTAAAGATATTGGAATTCTTGTAGGCTTACCAACCGAAAAAGTTCTAATGGATTTCATAAGATTTTTATATATTATCTTCTTGCTTACGAGATAGATTTTTTAAAAAGTTAAACGTCGCCACACTTAACATTAAAATTGCTAACAGTTGTTATCGGAAAATCTGATTAATACTTTATTTTGAGGTTTTTTGCGTGCTAGTTTTTTTGATTTATGCCATTCGGTCACACTTAGTAGCATCGGCTTGATTCAATTTCATGAGTTTGTAAATTTTTGTTTTCAGAAAGAGAAAAATTAAAACAAAATAAATTTAAGCGTTTTCTATTGGAATTCAACAGGAAGAGAGTGGTTACTTAGCTGAAGAATGACAAATAGATCGCAGCAGTTCATTTAATAAATAAAAGGTAAGTCCCAGCGACAACGACGCCATTTTTTGCGAATTTTTAACAATCGCGTCATTTTATAAAACCTGAAGGCAATAAAGATTAAAAAAGTACTAAGTAACTGTATATATCGCCATCATTTTCTTATTTCTCTCTTTTTCTCATTGTTCTGTCTTCATCAACATTGTGTCCCTGTTGCCGCGGGAACAACCGTTATATGTGTGCTTGTATACATCTGGTATCTGGAAACAAAAAATCAGCACGCAACATTCTCCTCATCTAGCCAAAGATGTCTTTCTTTGGTGTCCACATTCCGCCATCTAAGGATGGCTTTGAGGGCACAGCATCCAAATGTGCTGGCTCTATAGCGGCTATCAATATTAAAACGTCGTCAGCATCAACAACAACAACAACAACAGGAACGACTGGCTCAGAGGAAAGCACCATAAATGACCATAAATACGAAGATCCAGAATATCCACGTAAGGGTTTCATCTATTATCATGTCATTCCCAGAAGAAGTGTTTAGATGTGTGCATACTATATGTGTGTGTGTGTGTGTTTGTACTTTTGAGTGCGCGCTTGCATGGTTCTTTCTGTGTACGCGTATATGTGTTTGTGTTTGTGTATTCGTGTATCATCTTGTTTTTGCTCAATATGTTCTCGAGGTGCTCACAAATTGCATATTATAATGTTTTTTATTCACATTTTTATATAAAACCTTGACCTGTCAATACTTACTCCAACTCTCTAATTATTTGTTGTTGTTTTTTGTTTCTCTCTCAAATTGCTCTGTGCGCTCTTTTCCCCGTACTCTTATTTATTTATTTTGCCTGTCGACACACATAATTTTTGTTGAATGTTTATTTATAATATGCCAAGGCATACGTTAAAGTACAAAGACCTTAAAATACGCAATTCGATCGGCAAGTAAAGCACTCGCCCCCGGCAAATTCATATTTATATGGGATGAATTTCTGGGATGTGACCTAGAAAAGTAAAACTATTGTGTGTTCCTAGAAAAAGGGTTCATATCTAATAAAATTTGATTTAATTTCCTTCTCCAGACTGTGGATTTTGTAGTAAAAATAAAACAAAAAAAAGGAAAGGATTTATTAGTCAAACTGTAATTTGTATACCCTTACGGATGATTCAAGAAATAGTTTTACACTTTCTTACATATATACTAAAGATGGTTATCAAGTAGTAGAACCTGTCAAGTGTACTGATTTAAATGCTAATTATATTGTTGATATATATATATATATGTATATATATATATATATGTATATATATATATATATGTATATATATATATATATGTATATATATATATATATGTATATATATATATATATATGTATATATATATATATATGTATATATATATATATATGTATATATATATATATATGTATATATATATATATATGTATATATATATATATAGTGTATTTCCTGCTTTCCGATATTAATCTGTTAATACCCTATAAAACATAGATACTTTGGCATCCCGGCAATGTGCCAAAAACTGCGTCAGACGCAGTTGTTTGAACGCCCCCGTGCCAACAACATGTGGACCCAAATCTGCCCCGACCACCCCTCTGCATTTGGGGTTGTGTTTTTGTTTTGCTTAGGCAATTTCTTCGCTAGTCTGTCATTCTCTTAATATTCGTGGCGTGACCAACAACGTCAAGTAATTTTTCAAATTTATTTTGATTTTCTTTTTATTTTGTTGCTTTCATTTGGCTTCGGCACAGCGGATTCGCCGCTCTGGCTCATCTTTATGGAAAAATCCAAGGCCCTGGAAGTGCTACGTATCTATAAAGACGGAAGATTGAGAGAATTTCCCAATCGTGAGCAGGCAGAAAGCTATGTTCAATTTGGTTTTGAGAGTATAGAATCATTGAAGCGTTTCGGTAAATCATCATCCAACAATAAACTGACTACTAGCAGTAAGTATTTAAATGAAAGAGAAAGGAGGGGGGGGAGTGATCAATTGTAATTCTAATTCCATTTACTTTCTACATATATATAGAGACCAACGTACATTCTTCTGGTAACATGAGAAGTGGCGCAGGTAGTGGATCTACAGATAGCAGCGGCAGTGCCGTCAATTCCGTGCCGTATACCTCTTCACCCACTGGTGGGAATGCTGCTGGTTCGCCTCTATCCTCCATATGCTATTTGCTAGCCAATTTAACGAATTCATCGCCCACTGCCAGTAATAATAATAATAATAATAATAACGATAACAACGGCATTGCCATAAGCAGACAGGAATCAGTTGTATTAACGTCGGCAACATCAGTATCATCATTATCATTATCATTATCAACATCAGCATCATCATCATCAGCATCAGCATCAACAAGTGGAACTGGTGCAGCAGCAGCTGCTGCTGAGCGTCAAGCATTCCGAGCACCCACCAAACAGGAGCTAGTCGAATTCCGGAAACAAATCGAGGCCGGGAATGTTAATCGTGTTAAACGTATTGTATGGGATAATCCACGTTATCTCATTAGCAATGGTGATACACCGACAAGCCTTAAGGAGGGCTATCGTTATAATGCGATGCATATTTGTGCACAAACGAATCAGGCTCGTGTTGCGGAGCTATTACTTAACGTTCTAGCCGATCGTGAATTTACACAATTGTTTGTCGGTAAAAAGGGGAGCGGCGAAATGTGCGCTGCCTTAAATGATAATATATTGGACTACTATTTAAATATGCCCGATAAGGGGCGTGGCGAGACACCATTGCACTTTGCTGTGAAAAATGGACATGTCGCCATGGTTGAAGTACTCATATCATATCCGCAATGCAAATCTTTGGCCAACATTGAGGGAAAATATCCAAAAGATGTAAGTAAATTAAATATATATGAAATATAAATTATAATAAATTTATCCATATAAATATTGAATTTGATTTTAGATAATTTGTTTACGTTCGCCAAATGCTGCACCGAAGATTATTAAAAAACTGCAACTTCTTTTATCTGATCCCTATTATGTCCCCGTGTTACGAGCCTCGGGCAATGAGCTACCACCTCAAGTGGGTCAACCCTTTACGCCCAACGAACAACCTGTAAGTGGAGGGGAAGATCTAGAAGTAGAAAGAAACCACAACTACATATATGTAAACAATTAACTATATACTTATATTTTTAAATCGTTTCCATTTGCAGTTACTACAGCTTAAATGTGAAGAGAGCGAACGACTTAGTGTGGAACTTTCTATTAGTGCTGTGGCTGGACCAATGCCTCGAGATAAGGCATACAATTTCTATCGCCGTTGGAAGACACCACCGAGAATCGTTAATAGTACGATATCACCGTTAGCCGCTGGCCAATGCAATTCTCCATACGATTCGCCTGTTAAGACAACACCAAATAAATCAATATTTAATCGAAGCGGACATTACAATGGAAATGGTAGTCCCAATCTTTCCAGCAGACGTATGCTCTTTAGTCCACAGATGCAGGCAGAGAAACTACCAGATATACAGGAATCGTCGACATCATCACCAACGTCTTCTATTGAGAATAATAATAATAATTGCGTAAAAATGCCGAGAGGAAAACGTGGAATATTGGAACTGCCAGCGACGCCGTTAAGACAATTAAAAAGAGATCTGTTCCAGGTTCACCGTAATCCCTCGGAATGCGAGCAATCACCAAATAATAATAATTGCGTAAAAATACCAGGAGGAAAAGGTGGAATATTGGGACTGCCAGCGACGCCGTTACGACAAATGAAAAGTGATTTATTCCTGGTCTATCGTAATACCCAGGAATGTGAGCAATCACCAATTGGAGTTGACGATTCCAGTAGCTACTCGATGATGGATATATCATCGACAAAATTAAACGATTCGATTTCCCTAAATGCCACAATGAATGATAGTTTTCTCGAGCGTCATATTAAAAACTCTGATATTGAGAAGGGTCTGGAAGTGGTGGGACGGCAATTGGCACGGAACGAGCAATTAGAATGGCGGGAATATTGGGATTTTCTAGATGCCTTTGTTGACATTGCCACGCCCGAAAGTTTAAGTTGTTTCGAGAATTACCTACAGGATAAATCGGAACAGGAGCAATGTATAAAGTTGATGCATCAGCAACAAGCACAATCAGAGAAATTTACAGATCAACAATGGAATTTTGCGCAATTGCATCATTATTTAGATTTAGTGGCAGAAGGATTGGATAAAGAATTACCAACCTCATCTGGATCTGGAACTGCATCAGTTGCTGGTGTTGGCAGCTCTGCCATTATCAGTACCAATACTAATAGTAACAATACCAACAATACCACTCAAGTGATGACTCCTTACACTTGTGTGGAGAAATCCTTACAAGTGTTCGCCAAGCGTATTACCAAGACCCTCATCAATAATATAGGCAACATGGTGTCCATTAATGACACACTCTTATCAGAACTAAAAAGACTGAAATCACTCATAGTGAGCTTTAAGGATGATAGCCGTTTCCTTAGTGTTGACTTTAACAAAGTACATTCACGTATTGCACATTTGGTAGCCAGTTATATAGCCCACTCGCAAGAGGTTAGTGTTGCCATGTGCCTCCAATTGCTCCAAATGTTACGCAAATTGCTTCAATTACCTGGCGAACGACGTGAACATTTGGAATGTGTATGCTCTGGATTGCGCGCAATGCTAGAAACAACCGTATCGACTGCTGAAGCCCCCTCACCCGATGCACTCAAGACCGAAGATTTATGTTCGGCCGCCTGGGAGGCGGAAAAGTGTTGCGCCTGCATTTGGGATGCGAATCTCAGTCGAAAGACAAGTCGTCGCAAACGTACAGAATCCTTACGTGCCGCTGCTCATGTGCAGCAGGGTAACAGTCAGACGCAAAATCATACACAGACGGTCATTAACCAGCCACAACCGACATCGACAAGTAATAATACCGCCGTGCCTCTACGCGTCGATTCTATGTTACCGCCCGATGTTGCTGTAGTTGCCCCAGTTAGAAGATCTTCCGATTGGCGCAGCCCTCACACCAACAGTGATGACGACGACGATGGTGATGGTGATGAGAGCGGCGATGATGATTACCACCCCGAGCTCTATGTGAGTGAAAAATTGTGTTCTTGTATTGCAATTTATTTATTATTGATGAAATTTCAGTACGATTGTAACACTAGTGCCCTGGACTGCATTAACAGCAGCGACGATGAGCGAGAGTCGAATTATCTAACGCCACCAGACAGTCTCTCGCCACGCGATTCGGTCCAATTGGAAGAGTTCTTATTACCCCGCTATGAACTGTTCATCTTTGGGTTAGTTTTTTTTTCCTCTTTTTTTATTTATTATTATTTTGACTGTTTTCTTTTTGTGTGCAGGAAGGAGCCAACTAAGCGCGATTTGGATGTATTCAATGCCATTTTCCATGTTGATATTCAAAAGGAATCTTTGCCGCATGTTTTCGCCTGGAAAACAGCCATGGAAAGTTTCTCTACAGCTGAAATGGAACTGTAAGTAAAATTATTTAGAGATGATGCAATTATCATGATAACATCTTTCTGTTTATGGTTAAAACAATGAACAATAGCATCATCAAGTTTCACTGTGGATTTCATGGAGCATTTCTTTTGAATTTACTTAACCGATTGTTACTTTTATTGTTTGTTTTTTTTTTTTTTTAGTTTCCCCTCACCGAAGAATGTAAAAAAGACGCACAAGCCTATTTATGCATCAAATGGCATTGGCGGAGGAGGAGGAGGAGGAGGAGGAGGAGGAGGAGTAGGAGTAGGCCCTCTTAAAACTGGCCAAAACAACGGCGGCACTAAAGCTAGCGAGACAGTGCTGCCATTTTAAGCATTTTAAAAAGCCCATTTATGTTTTATATGAAATAATCTCGATGTGGCCGAATAAATCAGTGAAGCTCTTGTATTATTCTTAATATTTATATAAATTTATTATTAAATTTATATATGTATTTATTATAAATGTGTCTTATTCATTTGGTTGATCGATCAGTTATTAGATCATTTATTATATCAATCATCCACAAAATGTTCACATAGTGAGCTTAATTAATTGGAGTGAAAACTAATTGGTGTATAAATATGTATATAAATATACATGATGTGGTAAAGGGGATCCGTTATTAAAATTAAGTTTAAATTAAAAATTTTAGCTTAAACGTCAGGTTTCCTTTATTTACGATACAAAATTCTACTATACATAAGAGGTTACGTTATTAATGAAGAACACAATTTTGCTTGTATTGAGGCACGCATTAACCTATATTATATATGTATATACAACTTCCATAGCAATGTTGTAGAAATCGGATTATAATAAATTTAATCATAAAATAATACAAAAAAATTTAGACATTTTTTTCAGTGTTCAGTTATCGATAATCAAAAGAAATGAAAAATAACTTGCATATATGAATGAATGGCAACCCTGTTGCATATTGTTATTGCCACAGAAAGCACATTGTGTTTAAAATCTTAATAAATTAAAAGAAAATGCATCGCAGAAAAACGGCTAAATCTATAAATAAGCCACCACCCATTCAAGGGGACACCAAGAGGACTACAGCACCGGCAGCAGAATCAAATGGCAATGGTTTCAATGGTGATGGCGACAGCAGCATGCAATTTGAATTGGAGCTCTGCTGGTGTGTGCAACAACTCCAAACGGCTCTCAATAGTGGCAAATTAAGCCAAAAAGTTGGTACGCATTAAAATAGAGTGTTATTCGATCGAAAATTATATTAATTTGATCTCCGCTTAGCTGAGGACACGGCAAAGAGCTTAAAGATCTTAACTAGTCAAACAGCGCCCCTAATAAAAAAAAGGCAGGTGATGAAGCTCTCAATGGGCGACTATCGAGTCAAAATGCAGCAGGAGGAGAAAAAAATGTCTCTCGGTAAGATAAACTATTTATTGTCAATTGATTTATTATTAATCTATTTCAAGCACCGGCCTTAGTAAAAATATAAGTGTGAGACAATAGACTTATGCTTTTTGCAAATTTACTTGCGACAAAATGTTCCTATCTCTTTTCATACTATTCTTATCCTCCTTATTGCTTTCTCTTTCATTTCCATTTCAGCCGCCAAACAAATCAAGTTTACCTCACCATCGACGGCAACACCAGACCCAACCAGCAAAAAGTCAAGTTTTGTGAAGAGATCAGCGTTACTTACATCTGGTAAAGACTTTCGATTCAATTTTGCTCCACCTGGCGATGATTGCAAGTCCTCCAACTCATCGGAAATCACACCTGAAACTGCAGCAACCAAGAAAATTGATCAATTAAACTTCTTATCACTGCAATCGTCAATCACTGATGCACCTGGAAGCCCATTTAGATTTAATTTTGTCGTTGATCAAGAGGAAGATCACCAAGCCAACGATATTAACATTGATAGATTGAAGCTAAATGGTTAAATTCAAATTTAAAAAACAAATTTTTTTGCTTGAACTGATTTTGCATTTTCTTACAGAATCAAGTAATTATAAGATATATATAGATGCTAAAATAAATATGAATAAATGTAATTTGATGGAATATGGATTACTTTTTTTTATTAAAATCGTATCTCTTGGAATTAAAATTGTCTATAGAATTTCAGATGGAATGCCCAGAATTTGTTCCAAATCAATTTTCGGTTTTTGCCAAATCGAACCGAAGATTGTTATTTACTGCGAAACAAGTTATGGGACTCTGAAACCCCCTTGAACAGTATTCCAAACAAAATTGAATTTCAGGCATACAAATATTTTACATTTATCGGGGATTATATTTTATACTTTGACTTAATATTATATTTTAAGATTTAGTTGATGTTAGAGGGATGGAGCAAAAAAACTCAAAATGATTCACCGCTGCCACCGGTCTGCTGCTGGTAAACTTCAATTGTGTCACCCTCCTCCATTTCGAGTGAAGTGGGCGTGTCGTTCTCGTTGATCGGCTGTCCATCGAAACGGAATCGAACAACTTGCATGGAGAGACCCTGATCACAGAAAATTATATTCAAAAAATAGTATTTATTAATAATTTGAAGCTGAAAGTAAGATGGAAATTTTATCTTACAGCGCGATCGCAATAAGCGTTCATCAGTTTTCGCAATGGTGTATGCTTCTTGATTTTGAATTGAACTACAGCATTATCCTGTCCCAATACCTTCAGATTGATGTGCTCAGTTTCAGTCTGCAACAATATCAATAGAGCAACAGCAAAAATGTACAAGTAGTAAATTTTTAAAACAACGCCAAAATAAATGCCGCCGCCATGCCATCTAACTGTATATCTTGATATGTACATACATTTGTGTGCGTGCTTGCGCGTGTATGTGTGAGCGTGGTGGCTGCCGCTGGCCGGCATCACTTTTCCACATGCTCTTGTTTTGGCATATTTATATTTGGTAGTCTTTACTTAACTATATATTCTTTCGTTTAATTCTTGTTTAAAACTCACTTTCTTTTCCTCCGACATTTTGTTGTAGTTTTGTACGAATTAAATCCACAAAAGAAAGAAAAAATGCTGGCAAAAATGAGAATGTGTAAAATTAGGGTTGTCACGATTAAGGACTGAAACATGTATCGATGAGTGAATGCTATCGATATTTGCAAGCGGCCATATAACATTGTCTTTTAACTTGCTCAGCTGTTAATGCTGCAATGACACTTTCAATTTCATACATCCCCCTAATCAACATATATCTATTTATATAAAATACATTTTTGTTAGTTATATTTTATTTGGCTTATTATTTACAGTAAACAGATAGGTTTTTATATATGTACATATGTATGAATATACAACCTTTATCCTATTTTAATTTTATTAACTTAAAATTTTAATAGAGCTTTACTTACTGTATACATATGTATGTATGTAGATCAGTATTATTACGTATTTTCGTCATTTGATTAATATTATTTAAAGTTGCATATGCTACAAGGATCTATATTTAAACAAAAGTCCGGCCCTTTTCTGCCTTCTTTTCGAATTCAAACGTAAGCATCATACACGTCCTAACGTACATATGTATGTATGTATGTATATTTGTTTGTATGTATAAACGTACATTTGTATGAACATGTATACAACATACATACATACATATGTATTGTATTGTATATGTATGTATGTATATTTTCACGTAGTACGTTAAAGAAAGCTTTGGCAGAATATTTTGATGATAATATAAATTTAGCATTCGTCCTAGCACAAAGAGAATACAACGTGACAGAGAAAGTGGGAGAGAGAGAGAAAAAAAGAGAGATAAGCACCTGATGAGTGAGTGAGAGCGAGCTTGGTCGAATGCAATTACGGTTGTGTATGTGTGTGTCTATGTGTGGGTGGTTTTGGGGGCCTGGGATAGGGGTTGAGTTTGGGGATGGTCGTTCGGTTGTGTGTAGTTCGCTCGTGTTGTTCGCACGTCAAATTCAGTCGCCACTTTCAGTTACTACAACGATTTTAAGACCTCCAGACGTTTTTACACGGCGTTTGCACGCGCGCGCTACTATTAAGTAACGGGCAGAGGTGTTAAAAAAAGAACCAAAAAAATAACATAAAAACAAAATTTAAAAAATTAAAAAAAACACACCAATAGATAAAACCAATTTAATTATACAATACACCTCCCCCATCGTTTAAAAAAAAAAGGAAAAATTGAAATCAATTTAAAATCAACTACAACTATAGCAACAACAACGACATCATCAGTGTTCTAACAATTTACAGAACTACAAGAACCTGGTACTTTTTAGCAGAAAACCTATATACACGCACACGTAGACATACATATGTATGTATGTACATTTGTATACATACATAGATAATGTAGAGAGACACACATGCAGATATAACTACATAATAATTTGCGAGATGGAAGTCCAAGCCGAATGTCGTTCCATTTCCATTTCTGTTATCTAGCGTCAGTAGGGCAGTTGTGCTCGTGCTCCACTTTGCTTGCGTGTGTGTGAATGCTCCGCCAGCTGTTAAACTTACACAGGCACATACGCCCCGCTTTCACACACACCCGCAGTTGTCTGTGTTCTCCATGCGTAGGTAGTGTAGCTTTTGGCTCGACACAAATTCAACATCAACAACAACAATATTGGAGTAGTAGCAGCATCTCAGCGCTTACTCTCTCCCACATTCATACTCGACTCTCTCCACTCTCCACCACTCTCTCTGCTTGCTCTGATCACAGCTTGTGCTCAGCTGACAGCTGATAATAGGTGCATGCTAGGAAAAACTAACTATTTGCGTATGTATGTGTACATACATACATATGTACATATGTATATATTGTTCATACATAGTGTTAATTTTACATACATATGTACATAATTCGAGCTAAGGGAGAAAAAACACATTTTTACATACTATCCCCATTTACTTATTGCACATACATACATACATATGTACGTATGTATCTAAGTACGTACATACATGCATACATATGTAAGTATATCGTTTTGCTTGTATCTACATTCAAAAAAATTTATTTGTCATTTCAATTTTCGTATATTAGCGTAGATAATAAAAAAAAAAACAGACAAACAAAATCATGTGCTTCAGTTTATTGGGTATTTTGGATTTGTGACGTAAAAGCCCACACCAAAGCCAAATTGTTATTACGTCTCAAGATTTTTTTTTGTTATTTTTTCTAATTTTTAACAGCTGATTTCGCATCAAAAATAAAATATGTTTACATGAGCACGTGATTTCGAAGTTTTGAAGTGTTACATGCATATATACATATGTACATACATGAACAAATGTAAATACATATATAGATTCAAATGCATGTACATATGTATGTCTGTACATATGTACATACGTATGTACATACGCCTTTAGTGTGGCGTCTAAACTACACTTATTCAACAAAGGCAACAAAATCCTTAAATCATACAATACAATATTTTAAATGTGAATATTTTTACAAATTTTAAAAAGATATCAAGTTTCTTCCAATTTCTTTTCAAATTAGAACATTTTTCAAAAAAATACATACATACTTATGTATGTACATTTATATGTACGTAGTTTGACTCATTAGGATTTAAAACGGTCCGAAAAATTCCTTGAAGACAATAATACAAATAAGTTTTTGCTTTTCTAACGGTCTCTCGGTAGTTCTGTTGGATAATTTAATATACATACATACATACATAATCTCTATCTAACAGTTTAAAAATGGATGTTTTTTTTGTTTTTGGAAACATTTGTCTATTAAGACCAAACGTGAAAGAATTGATTTTTTTATTTATAACAATGGCAAGAAGAGATTGACTAAAATTGAATGACTTTTTTGGCCTTTAAAAGCAATGTGTGCGAGAGTTGGTGAGAGGGTGGTGGGTTGCAGAATACTCAGTGATGAGGAAAATGTCAATAGCACACACACACACATTCTTGTATATGCACACACACACATACATACATACACTTATACATATATAGAGACGGTCGGTCGGTCAGCTGTTTTGTGTTGTTTTGCCAGCAAAAGAGAAAAAAAATTGTGTCTTGAGCAAACGCTGATTGTTGGGTATTGGAAGCTCTTCCTCTCCCTTTCTCTTTCTCTCTGAAGCTCTCGTCGCTGCTGCTCTCTCAAAACACTGTGTGCGTGCATGTGGGTGTGTGTGTGTGTGAAATGGGAAAGAGCACGATTACGAGTACCGTACGCTTTGTGTTCTAGTCAGTGGAAACTGTTCGTTGCTGACACCCAAGTACAAATTATTTAGTGGTTTTTGTGATCTTGTAAAATAAAGTGTACGGTATATATACACATACATATATATGTATGCATAAATTTGTATATACATATATACAGTGAGCGTGTGATAGCTAAGATATGCTCAAAAAGGAAAATAACCTAAAATACATAATAATTATGCAATGCTTGGCAAGAAATTTCTAGTTTTTTTTATGTTTTTTTCTTGTGTGACAAATAAATTGTTAGTTCGCGATTTAAAAACAAAATCAAGTGCCTTCCTTTCCCAAACACACACACATAGACATACAAATGTGCAGCTATACTTTTTCCTCTCTTTTTCTCTCTCTCCCTCTCTCTCTTACTCTCGTTGTATTTATGTAATCACCTCCCTCTTCTACGTTTACACATCGTCAGCTGACAGCAAAAATAAAAAAAGAGCATATATAAAACACAAAGGAGAAAAAAAAGCAACAATTTAATGATGTAACAAACAATTTCGTACGTTGTGGCTAAAAATTAATAGAAATAACAATAATAGAAACAGAATGCAAACAAAAAATATATATTAAAACGAGAATTAAAAAGTAATCGAATTCAAAATTTGACACAAAGTTAGTTATCTTTGCTCCCAACTTTCTAACAATTTCCACACTATGTACTCGTTTATCTTATAAATTCAAAGCTAATGCTTTTTGATTACATATTTTTTTTTGTTATCTAAATTGAATGATCGATCGCTATCAAAGTTACAGAATCAACAACATTTCAAAAGTGATGTGAACATACTATTAATACACGAATAGAAAGCGAAACATTGTCATTTCTTTAATTATCTACCAAAATCAAATCGAACGCTAAATAACTGATAGGGCATATCGTATATGCCCTTATGTTCAATTTGTAAATAAAATCGATTTTTTTTGTGGGACAGATCAGTGCAATTGCGTCAGGAACACCTGGGTAATATTGAGTCTGCTTCAGAAAGAGAACATGACCGCAACTAAGAAGCTTTTTAGAATAGTGTACACACACATGTACTATTAATAATAATAATCTTATTATTATTATGTAGATAAAAATCAAATATTAGGTTCGATTTTGAGAGCTGCAAAAGTGATTTAAGCATTTTGTTGTGATTTGTGTATTCGAACTGAATCGATCTTGCACAGAATTGGATATCATGTATACATGCATATATATTATTTACAATTTCTGTAGCTCAACGAATCTTTCTCTGATAATAACGCGAATAATAATAATAATAAATAATAATAATAAATAATAATAATTGATTAAAAATGCAAATTTCGTATTTCACTGATGGTTATCAGCGCTTTCCATTTAATGCAAAAAAGTATGCTATAGAATATGATCAATATTACGTATACGCCACCAACATATACAACATGTACAAAAAACTGTGAATTCTCATTTTGAATGTAAACAACAAAAATGAAAATCAACAACTCTCCACAGCTCAGCTGCTGTCCCTCTCTCTCTTTCTCTTTCTCTCTCACAATCTATCCCTCTCTCTTTCTTTGTCTCAAGCATGCTTTCTCTTTCGCACTGTTGCACTCTACGCACGAAAAATCAATAAAATCTGGGCCAAGCGTTTTTAAAGGTTGATTTATATATGACGCGCTGGTTGCGACCTAAACTTTGCCCATGTGTTTGTGTATCTGAATGTATATATACACATGTATATATGTATATGTGAGTATGCGGTGTGTGTATGTGGGCGTATATAAATAAACTCCAATTACGACGCTCGTTGGCTAACAGGAGCCAGTTATGGCTTATCCTTCTGCTCGAGGAGCTCCGATTATTATTTTACCTACATACACAAACGGTTGCTTAAAGATGTGTCTGCTGCTCTGCGTTGTCTTTTATATATAAATTATACACAAACCTATATATAGATGTATAGTTGCATGTATGTATATACATAAATACATATGTATGTATATATATACATATATGTATATGCATGTATATAACACACACAAAAAGCATAAAAGTGAAAATTGAGCTTTTTCAAGTTCACAGCACAGTTACAGCTCCACAGCTGCAGCAGCTGCTGTTACTGCTACTGCTGCTGATGAAGCTGGTACTATCACTGTTGCCGTCATACCTACTACCATCAGACCTTAAGATACATAAAGTAAACTATGTGAACACTAACTATAAAAGGCAGCATTCAACAGAATACTGTATTAAGACTTGTGTATAAGAAGTTTTCTAGTTAAGCTAATTGCTAACACAAATGTCAAGGGCAGACCCCCCCCTTCATCCTATGGCAAATGTAGCTACAATCGACAACGTCCAAATTAAATGTATATGAATGAAAGATATTCCGAAATTGTCAATCGATAATTGTGCTTCAATTATCTCTTAAGGGAAAGACTTAAAACTTTTACATTTATAATTTATACAATGCATTATTTATTTTATTAATTTATTAATATTTTTTATATTAACTTTTATAAATTTGTTAGTTTTTGGTATTTAAGGATACTTAAGATATATTCCATTTACAATTTTTATTCTATTGTCTTTTGGAACCACAGAAATTAAAAAAAAAATATTACATTTTCGATTGTTTAAACAATTTTACAAGGGAATGGTTTAATTCAATTAAAGGTTAATTAGGGCAAACGAAAATGATCAAAAATCATGCCAAAAGAACGAATTGTATTAGTTTTAATATTAAAAAGTCATTGATATATGTAAATTATACACATTCAATATTAAGTTATGATTATTTTGTTTTACTTTCTTAAATTGCTTGCATCATAAGATATGCTACAGGTTATACAATATACATAGATATGTATTATGCAATTAGGTGACATATCTAAACGGTTTGATAAAATCTTGAGAAATTTAAACGTAAAACTTGCCTTTTTAACTTTGACATTTTACATGTGTAACATACATACATGCATGCATGCATAAAAGTATGTACATGCACTTATATTCATTCACGTAACGCCATGGGTTTGGGGGGTCCTAAAAAATGTGTGGCCTTCAATGCGGCGCATTCAAAATCCAATTCGCATTCATATATTTGCACATGTATATATGAATGTATATACATGCATACATATGTATGGCGATATACTGTCTCTGTCCCTATGTCTTGGCTGCAATTACACAGACACAGAGCAGTTGCAGATATTGTGCAGCATAAATACATGTTTGTTTGTATATGTATTGTGTATATGTATTTGTGTATGTGAGTCTGGTCTATAGTCTCGTTAATATGCCATTGCGCATACGCAGTTTCAATAACAAGAGCGAGACAGAAAGCTAACAAGTGAGAGTGTAAGCACCGAGATGAGAGAAAGCTTTGGTTTGCTCCAGTTCCAGTTATACTTACGATTGCATTGCTTTCCCTCTCTTCCATACTAACGCACGGTCTCTCTCTCTCTCTCTCTCTTTCCCTGTTAACCTATATTCAATGATGACATTTTATGTAGGTGCACTACTACCATTGAAACTAGGCAATGACGTACACGAATTCATGTTTCAGGTATATATGTATATCTAGATATACTTATGTATATATGCATATACATATGCTATATGTGTGTGGGCATTTCTATGTGCAACATACAAATACATATGCATATATTTTCACTTGTGATTTCGTCTAGTTCAGTGTATATGTTCATTTTCTGTTGTTTGAGAGGTAGGTGCTCTAATCATCACTGGTCTCAACAATGCGAGATACAATGGGTATATCCTCTTCCTTTGTATTACCCGTTGCAGCACTTGGAGTTAGACAACTCTGGACATATTGATGCCTAAATTTGTTCCATCGGCGTGTTTTTAGATAATTGGCAAATAGTTCAGATCGTGCCGGTACATTACACTCAAAATAGAAGCGACGCAGTTGCCATATATGGCCAGGATTTTGTTCCTCTTCCATTAACCAAAAACGTGGCAATAGCAAACATTGGACAACAGTACGTGACATTATTACACGATGTTCCATTTTCTCACCCAAACCGAAAATACCGCCATATGTAAGTGATCCGACATCTATGAAATGTGTTTCCATTCGGTGCTAGGACACAAGATAAGCCTATAAAAAAATATCTGGATAATGAAATGATTATCATACTTACACTCAGCGGCCTAATCTCTGGTTCATACTGCATGCTGGAGGATGATGAATCGCTATTACTAAGTGTGAATATTTCCGATTCACTTTCTGAATCTTCACCAGCTATTTCCACAGTTGATATCTTTCGACTTAATATTGCACTTCGACTTCTTGCAATTGAATGAATGCTGCGCATTCTCATTGTCGGTCGCGGTTCATCTTTACCTTCTTCGATATCTTCGGAATACTCTTCATCAATATAGTCATAATAGTAGTCGTCATCCATCATGTCCTCCTCATCATTCTCAAAACCGAATTCCATATCCTCTTCATCAGAATATTCTTGATTCATACGGTAATGACGATCCTTTGATTTATGTTGTTGGGGGCGTTGTTGATATTGAGTTACAAGCTTTATGGTTTTATGCTTTTTATGTTTTTTCATTGAGCTAATGAACTTACTTATGCCGCAATATGCCTCGATTTCTTTAAGCGACATTTTACGCATCTAAATTGTAATAAAAAAAAAAACAACAACAACAAAAAAAAACCATAAATTGTGAAAAAGTAAAATATTAATTGTATTTATGGATCATGTACCGCTTTGTCTTTCTGTTTAGTTTCTTTATCTTCAGAAACAGATGAAGCTAAAATTTCCTGAATATCAATATTGGCATTTCCTCCAGTTGTGTAACCAGACATTGCCGAGGGCAGTGATCCATTTCTTTCATCAGATGGAAACATAACCGATCCGCCTTTATTATAATCAATAAGTTCAAAGCTAGTTCGTCCCTCCTTTTTATTTACCTAACATTTTTAAACAAATATTAAGTGTTTATAATACAAATTGTATGACAATTTTAGTTAACTTACCAACATATTAAGGCATTGCAATATAACACATTCACCGCTTAATATGAAATGTACATAGCTAACTGAACCCTTATCTTCATAATATATCGTTTCCAATGGTTCATATTGCACCAAACTGCCAAATTTACAGGCACGAATTCTCTACAAACAAAAAAAATGAAAAAAAAGGAAAAGAAAAAGAAATTATAAATAAATTGTTACCTGTTGATCATTTAGAAATTCAAAATAATCCAAAGATCTTAATGCTTCCTTCTTTTCATGCCATTGCTTTGTCATGAATGGCCCCAATATGGTATTATAATCATTTTCAAATATGGCCAAAATTTCACAATTGGCTGCAAGCATCAAAAAAATAAATATAAAATTATAAAAAATGTTTCATAATAATAAATTATGCTTGAATTAATTTCTTACTCATTGTGACAAAAGTATTCATTCTCGGACAATCCTCAACTTTCTCAACATCACCAATACAATCACCTGGACCGAATATTGCCTCTGATACCCATGTAACTTCTTTGGTTTTCTAAAAATTAATTTATTCAATTTTATAATATTTCAACAGAGAAAAAAGATTTCAATCCCTCCTCCCCCCTCCTTCTCACTCTCGACGATCTAAAATTTGTAAAAATATTTGATTTGAAAATAATATTTTTTACGCAAAGTGTTGGCCATGTTAAAGAAAACTTTTTTACTTGACTTAAATTTAGTGAAAATAATTTTGAAGCATATTAAGGATATATATTAAGCAGTTTTGCTAAAACCAATTGGTTCTATAAAATTCGAGAAATCGTCTTAAACATTCAATGAAATATATTTTCAAAAAAAAAAAGAGTTGTTTAAATTTTGTAATCTCTTTGCAATAATTGCTATTGCCGCATTAAAAAAAAATATTTAAAATTCTAAAAATAATTGTTTAATTAATATATATGCAAACTAATACCAAACAGACTTTTTTTTAGGGCATAATAAAACAATTACTAAATTTGTTATTATAAAAAAAAATTGTATTGGTTATACGTTGATTGATTGTAATCTTGTTCAGATTTAGTTTTTTGATGGATTTAAATTGCATAACTTACCTTATTATAAATACTCTTTTTCATTTCCACTTCACCGGTTATTATAAAATAGACGGTAATTGGTGGATCACCTTCCTTGATTAGAAAACGATCTGCATGGATTGTCATGAATTTTAAAACGGGAACCATACGAGCACGAATTTTCTATTTGATTTTTCATTTTTGGTGTTTTTTTTTTTTTATTTTTTTTAGCTAAGAGTTATGAATCACTATACAAAATATATATGGTTATATATAATATATTATATCGAAGTAGTCTCAAATTCCGTATTAAATACATATGTTAAAAAAGTTTTAGTATGGAAAATTGAAATACCATCGATTTAATTGTATTTATATACATACCGGTGGTATTTTTGCGAAACAAGTTAAATTGCCAATAATCATGCATAATCTTTTACGTTCTTCAATGGTGCGAGATCGCGGTTGTGTACGCAACAGAGCTTTTTCCTAAAAATAAATGGAGGAATATAAATCTATACATATGTGTAGATATCTATGTATGTATATATCTTTCGACATACTGCCGCAGTTAGCATTCCAATTTTACGCTTTGTTCGCAATAGAATGGCAACCTTCTTTTTAACATTCGTTGATAATCCCTGCTCTTCCGCATCGCTAAGCCATTGCTGATTCATTATTACGCTCCGGACAATTCTTTTAAAACGTAGACATAATGTTTTTCGCTGTTTTGCCACATCGGCATCGCGGGAACGTTTTGTCGCCATATTCCACCAAGTGTTTTTATAATTTGTTTTTCTTGTTTTCTTATTATTGGAAATTTTTTTTTTGTTTGTTGTCTTTTTTTATGTTTTTATTTAAATTATATTTTGTGTATTTATGTGTATCTATGTGGGTCAATTTTATGAAACGATTTTGACAGTTCCGGCATAGGTAACTAACTAACTAACTAACTAACTAACTGATTAATTATATTGTAAATAATTGAAATACTATTCTTATCGAATCGGTAATGACATTTTGAGCGGGCAAATTGAAAAGTTTTTTTGAAAATACATAGAAAAATGGTGTTATTTACTAATTGGAGATTCTTTTGATTGATTATGTTGGATTAAAAATGCTCTATTAGGTCATATAATTAATATATATATATATATATATATATATATATATATATATATGTGTGTATGTATGTGTATGTAGCTTTTCAACTGGCTTCGAGCATTAATCTTACTTCGAGTCCTAAACGAAGAAGTTCAATAAATAAAGTCATTTTATTCTCCATTCAATCCTTGTATAAAGGTTAAACCAATTTCTTTTTCTGATTTTTTTTTTTTTAAAGCTTTGACCTTAACGCATATATTTATATATACATACATATATGTATTTATATGCTCTTATTTACACATTGTTGTGAAAATTACAAAGCACCAACTTTTACCTTGGTTAAGAGAAACATATCTATATATACATATATATATATATATATATATATGTCTATGTGTGTGTGTGTGTGTATCTACATATTGAATATAATTTATTTGCATACACAAATATTATTTGCATCAATTTGCATATATGATTCATATGCTTTCATTTGTTTAATCCATTTTGGGGATTTTCTCTCTTTTTCCCTTTTTTCTTTCTGTTTTTTTTTTTTTAGGTATCATCAGAATTGAAATAGTGAAGAGAGGCGGAGGCAAAACGAGAAAGTAACACAACAAGAGATTTCAATTAAATCAATAAATTGAAATGCAATATAGTATAAAAGAAAAATAAAGTCATGCATCTCAATGATATAGCATGTACCTTCAATTGTAAATACTTCAAAATAAATAAGTAAAATTAAAAGCAAAGAAAAATAAAACAACAAAATAAATATTAAAAATAATAATAATAATAATAATAATAATAATAATAATAATAATAATAATAATAACATAGCAAGTAATCTAGATAACTATGCCTAATATGACAAAAAGGAAACAATACTGGAAGGGCAACTGAAACCGACAATTTCATTTAATATCAGACTACAAAACAAAACAAGACGATTCTCATTCGAAAAGAGAAACTTTTACAATATTGATACAAAAATAAAAAACAATACAAAAGCCACAGAAAAACGAACAGAAATTCATATACAACAATAACAACCATAATAATAATAATAATAATAATAATAATAGCAGCAACAAGAACAGCAACAGCAACAACAACAATAACAACATCATCATTAACAACAACAGCAACAGCAATAACAACAACTACAATCCACAACTGCTATATAATAGTAACTAACTATCAGACCAAAGTCAATAAATACTGAAACCAAAACCGATACCGATACCGATACCCCCCCTCCTCCACCCCCCGAGAAAGCAAAAAAAAAGTCTCAAACCGAAACTGAGAAAAAAAATATATATATATAAATATAAAAAGGGAAAAAGAGAGAAAAAAAAAAATAGAAAATAGAAAATAGAGAAAATATCAAAACATCAAACAATTGTGCCCCATCACAAACCCATAGAATTCTAAATTAACATTTCATGTGCGGATAATCAAACAACAAACAGTGAAACAACAGCAAGCCAACAATAAACACCCATCATACAACATAAAAATACACACGAATTCTTAAGAACCGAACAGAATCCCCATAGATCACTGATTGTGTATAGTGAGGAGAGAGGGCGGTGGTTAACCAAAGCGTCCACCGGTTTACCCAACTGGAAGAGTGAGTGACACACATACAGTGGCAGTGGCACAACAAAAAAAAAAAAAAAAAAGAAGAAAAAAAGGAAATAATAATTATAATAATAATAATTCTAATTCGAATAAGAGAAAAAGAGAGAAAGAAAGAAATAGTGTGAGATTGACAGCACCAGAGGCAGCAGCAGCAGCAGCAGCAGCAGCAGCAGCAGCAGCAGGAGGACGACAAAGGGCTATCAAATAGGGCTGTCAAAATGCATATTGAAATCCAAGTGGCTTTAAATTTCGTTATTTCCTATCTCTACAATAAATTACCACGAAGACGTGTCAACATATTTGGCGAAGAGTTGGAGAAAGCCTTGCGCGATAAATTTCGGGGACACTGGTATCCAGAGAAGCCGTTTAAGGTAAGTTAATAAAGAGAGCGATAGCGATGCAGTTAGATAGAAAGAGATAGAGAGAGAGAGAGAGAAAAATAGGGGGCGAAAAAACGATTTTCTTCTTCCCCTGTCTGTCTATTTTTCTTCTTCTCTCTAGTGGGCAAATCTTTTCACTAAGATATTTTAACAATACCAACAATTTTATAGCAATTTTTTTTCTTCTAATTTCCATTCAAATATTTTTGGATTTTATAAAATCTTTTCTTAATTTTCATTTATGATTTTTTTCTCTTTTGCATCTTTTCCTGCACAATATTTTTATTTCCTTTTTTCTCCTTTCATTTCTACATTTTATTTCTTTTATTTATCTTTTTTTATATTTTCTATTTTTTCTTTTTTTTTGCTTTATTCAGATTTTTTTTTTTTTTTATCTTGTATCGTTTTACATTATATTTTTCAATTGACAGGTGTCGTATTCTTTTATATCTATCTTCTGTTAGATTTTTTTTTTTATTAAATGTGTGTTTCATTATAATATTTTTTTTTTTTAGGGATCGGCTTATCGTTGCTTAAAAACTGGCGATCCCATTGATTCGGTGCTAGAACGTGCAGCTCGTGAAAGCGGAGTGCCAATAAGCGATATATTAGAGAATTTGCCCAGTGAGCTTTCTGTCTGGGTGGATCCTGGTGAGGTGTCGTTTCGCATTGGTGAAAAGGGAGCTGTAAAGGTATAATTCCCATAAAACTATTAAATTTTCAAACACACTTATTTGTAAACTATAAATTATTGTCCCAATATGGACAATATTCATCTATCTTAGATACTCTATACAGAGAATAATGATAATCAAGAGGATAGCCATTCGGCAGATCGAGAGGTTACCAAGACCTTCAATCCGGAGGCACAATGTTTTCGTCCCATCGATGCGGTCAATACAACAATGAACCAATTGAGCTTAAGCCCCAAATCCTTGCCATTGCCAATGGCAAATCAATCGATGAGCGTAACTGCTGCTGTCTCTTCCCCACATTCGGCTGCATCATCCTCATCGCCAACTTATCAAAAGGGCAGTCCAAATCCAAATCCGAATCTGAATACAACTGCAACGGGCGGAACTGCAGCCAGCTCGGCAGCTGCCACAGCAGCCTTCATGCAACGTGCTGCAGCTCAAGCCCCATTGACCTTTACCACAGCAACATTTGCTCAAACCAAATTTGGTAGTACCAAATTGAAAACCAACTCGAAGCGTACCAATAAGTAAGTAGAAGATATATATATGGGCATACATATATATGCCTAAAAGATAGATGAAGAGATATCGAATAGAATAGATAGATATATTTAAGTATTTTTATATAGATATATATATATAATTAAATTTTTAATTGCAGCAGCGCTTATCGCATGTCACCCACTGAATTCTCCAATTATATTAAACAACGGGCTATACAGCAGCAGCAGCTACATGGACATGGACATGTTACCACATCATCGGCAGCTTCTGCATTTGGTACATTGGATGGCACTGCTGCCGTATCACCGGCCCGTTCCCTATCACCCAATCCGTTGGTGGCCGCCGCTGCCGCTGCTGCTGCAGCTGCTGGCGCTGCCGAACAATTTTATTATGGCCCAACAATGGGACAATTGTATCCACAATTTAATGTTGGCGGCAATGGTGCCAGTGTCCAACAGCAGCAGCAACAACAGCGCTCTCCACTCTTTGATGCTCATTTTCAGGCAGAAGCTGCTGCCGCCGCAGCCGGATTGGGATTGTTTGCAACAACAAATAATGCCAAATATAGTACTTATCTAGAGCCATGCTATTTTGCCAATGGTGCTGCTGCCGGATTGTTACAGCAGCAACAACAGCCACAAACAGATCAACAGACAAATGGTGGCGATAATTGCTATGGACTTGTCGATACGGATTGCAATAATATTGTTGGACCCGGTGTGGTTGCCATTGAGCAAGAAGTTATGATGGCTGCCGCTGCTGCTATAGCTGGTGAATCTGGTCAAATTGTTGTCACATCTGTTGGTGACTCATCGAATGAATCTAGTCCCATTGCCACACCAATTGGTGTATCATCTGCTGGTAATGGCAATCAGCCGCATCATCAGCAGCAACAGCAACAGCAGCAACAGCAACAGCAACAGCAGCAGCAGCAACAACAACAGCAGCAGCAACATCAACAACAACAACAGCAGCAACAGCAACAAGAACAAGAATCTTCAACTACATCAGCTAATAGCAAATTGATTGATGGAATCAATTCATTCTATGGCACTGGATCGTCATATCAACAGCTTCTTGTGGCCAATTAGGCAACTTGGCAATAACCAGTTAGCCAATGTTAAGTGTGAATAGTTAAGTCGTTTTCGTTTGATTACAATTAATTCTCCCGTTTTTCCGTGCAAAATTCCAAGACAATTGGCAAAAGCGAAAACTGAAAAAAAACAACAAAAAATGGATGGAGTAGCAAAAGAAAAAAACCAAAAAAAAAAGAAGAGAATTATCCTACACCTCGCTCCCTACGCCCCAAAAAAAAATGAATGAATAGAAAAAGGAAGACAATTGTTTGGAAGTACATACACCCACAACCACACACACAACCACACAACACACAGACAGACACACACACACACACACAGACAGACAGACAGACACAAGTACACAGAAACACACACACACATATATAAACACACTCAAACACACATACACCCACAAACACAGACACACAGCCAAACACACACAGACCCCCTCACAAAAGAAAACTAAATCGAAACAAGAAAAAGAAAAACCAACAAAAGAAAAAAAAAGAAGAAAAGAAAAAAATGCATAGAAGCATTAGAGGCAACACAATCAACCAGATGATATAATATTATATATTTTACATACGAATGTAAGGCCAATGATGTTCCACATCGACATCATCTCATCCGTCCACTCCACATGTACAATTAGATGCCAATGTACAGTTATGCCACAATCAATGTTGCATGAATGTGCATGGGCATCTGCTTGGACATGTGGAGCAGGCGGGAGAGATATGCTTAATGTATACATATGTGGATTGTGTATGTATATGCATATATATAATATATATATATATATATATATATATATGAATATACATACATCTGCATATGTATTTGCAATATATGGACACATTGGCCACGTTGAACACACAATACAATATTTATTTTGTTATTAAATTCGAAACTCTTAGTCAAAGTCTTTAAAAATATAATCGAGTCAACCAGAGGTGGCATATATAAGAAAGAAAGAAAAAAAAAAAGGAAAAAATATGTACCATATAGAATATATGTATGTATATATACATATAGAGGCTATTCTCTCAATTTGCTATATCTATGTATATACATATGTGTATATCTGCCATAGGGAAACGGAAGAAGTAACTAACGTTAGATTGTTGATACAAATATCGACCATTATTGACAAGGATCTCTTTCTTCCTTCTTTCACTGCCTATATCCTTTGATTCTAAATCTCATTTTCTTTAGATTTCTACCCATTATATAAGACTATAAGTCAAGAATACACTGATATTCAAACATTGATTATCTGAACTATCTTGCTCTTATCTTTCACGAATATCCCTAACAGTTGAGAGAAGGAAGGGAAACCGCAATGGAATCAACATAGAAATGAAAGCAACCGAATAGTAGACAAAAAGAAAAAACTCTTCCATATAAAGCAATAAAAAAAAAAACAAACTGAATATAGATCGAGAGAGAGAGAATAAGAGAGAGTAAGAGGATTAATTCAAAATCTACTTTATATCTATATTTATATGTATCTGTATCTGTAGGTGTATCGCCGATGTCAAGAATTCAATCCCCTAGATAGAAGATCATAGGCAAGGCAAGAAATGGAAAAAAGAAAACCACAAGAAGAATGAAAGAGAAAGAAATCAAGCTTAGAACTTCTCAACTAATTGTTTTTAATTGTTATACATATTAGAATAAATATATACATATATATATATATGTATGTAAATCTATCCAAAACATGGATAACTTTCGACATTAAGTTTTTAATTAGTTCTTAAGAGATAAGCTCATTTTTTATATCAAACAAACAATTTTTGAAAAAAAAAACAATGAAAAATTTAGACACTAAAACTTGCATGCCCGCCCCGCCCTTACGTAGGTATATATATATATATATATATATATATATATACATATACACATATATACATATATACATATATATATATATATATATATATATATATATACATATACACATATACACATATATACATATATACATATATATATATATATATATATATATATATATATATACATGTATTATAGGCCTTGACTAAATCAATTTAGATGAATTTAGCTTAAGATCTAGGTCTGATTTACCCATTCTCTAATTTAATGAAATCGCTTAATAAAGGAGAGAATTTGGGGGGGCCGGACAATAAAGCAAATGTTGATTGTTTTCTGTTCTCCCAATTATTCTCCACATACATATGTGTTTATATAGACAAATTATAAACAGGATTATTCCAAATTCCGATTTGTAATATTGTCAAAATTCTCTTGCCATTTGTAAACAATGGAAAATGTATAAACAACTATTCTGATAAACCTATATATATAATTGATATTGGATTTGTGATGAAGCGTTTTGATGACATAACCAATCGGAATACCGTATCGGAATAAGCCCATTAGTGCAAAAAAAAAACAAAAAGAAAGGGTATGCAAGTTTCAAATTAGACAATTGTATAATTTCTTTCATATCCTAATTATTATTATTTTGTATTCCTTTTTATTTTAATTATCAACTCTTAATTTTATGTGTGTTATCTACTTATATTGTATGTATGTATGTATTACTATTTGACTTTTTTTTTTTTATATTGTATATCTATTTTTATATGAACATTTGTAATTTTTGATAAATCGAAAGTAAAGTTAAAAACTTAAAAAAAAAAAAAAAATTATATATAAAAACCAAATACAAAACAAAAAAAAAAAGAAAGAAAATGATAAAAAAAAAGAAAACACAATTTTATACTTTTTATATGGGCTTATGTGAATCACATACCTTGTGCTATATAAATGTTGACTTTGATTTCGAAAATGAAGAGAAAATTCAATAAATATATAAACATTTTTATCGATATGTGTAAATAATTTTCAATTTTTCTTTCATCCACAATATCTTTTGTATATATATATATTTATATATATATATATATTTATTTATTAACATTAAAACAAACAAACAAAAATAAAACAAACGAGAAATTACACTTCTTGTTAAGTAGAAATTGATATGTAAACTTGTTTACTGCAAAAATTGGCCAAATGAACTGCTTGCTCAAATCAAATAAAAAGAAGATAGGAACCGATTTCATTATTTCTAGTACCCATGGGAAAAAATATATGAACATATTCAAGTTGCCAAAATGTATATAACAGGCATATACATATATATTCTTGATCAACTTATAATCGTTGAATCGATGGAGGCATGTCCGTCTGTCTGTATTAATACATATATAGTTCTTTCGCTATTCAAACAGAATTCAATTCGTTATTCATATTATCAAAAATAAATTGAATTGATTTTTAACTTAATTAAATTCTATATCTGTATATAAAAATAACTTGCTGGGTACAATTCAGAACTTACAAGTATAATAATTTCTGATTAAAATTTATCTTAAGCAAGCAGTTCATTTTAAAGCAGTGTTTAGTTTTGTTTTTTTCAGTGTTCCCAAATTTTGAAAGCTATATTAAAAAATTGTATGTACCTACACACATACACACACACAGAGAGACACATACAGATAATACAAACAGAACTAATCACTGAATTAAGAAAACAAACAAGAAAAAGGAAAGAAAAGAAAAGAAAAACAATTGAAATGAATATGGAAATTTAAAGAAACATTTAAGTACCTTATTGTCAAGCTTCTAACTAAAAACTAAACTAAACTAAAGAAAACTAAACTATTAAACATATAACTGAACACTATTGTGATTGGAAGGATCGGCCAAATAACAGTTAACCGATAACAAGATCGAGCCAAATCACTTCACGTACTTGGTTACGTTTTTTTTTCGTTTTTTTTCTTTATTGATTTTGTCATAAATTTGTTTAATCAGGGTAGTTAAAGTATATTTAACCTTAACCACATTAAAGTACCTACAGAGACACACACAGCAAAATAGAGCAAGGAGCAAGGACTCAGAAAATCAAAGGATACGCTCTTATCCAATTTTTTTTTTTTGTACTTTTTCTTAAAAAGCAGAGCTGTGAGGCACATTTTAATTGTTTTCAATAATTAATTACTACTTACATATTTCTAATTACCATTATCATTGCCATATGTAACTATTGTATGAAATTACCCAAATATTCCGTGTATTTGGGATAATTCAATAGTCTTATGTCTAAGGGTAATTAGTGATAAATAATTGGTAATTGATAATTGAATGCTAGGCAGCTCCGTCGTATGTGTTATATAGAAGTACAAGTCTGTACATTTTGTCTCTCATCATTTAATCTCGATGTACTAGATGTGTATGCTTATATACCAACCTGTGTGTCTGTTATTCTATATATATATATATATAATATATGTAACTATATATATAGTTCTTGTATACACAAATGTTAACAAAATGTCCCACATGCCATAATCTAAGAAGTACATATATAGTAATCTATATATATAAATATATATATATGTATATATATATATAAATGGCACATTTATAATAACTGATCATGAATTGTTACCTAAAACCTAATTTCCACAACCGTAAACTTGGCTTTTTCCCGATTGTGATACCCAAAAGCCATTCTCTAGCCATTCATCCATGGGCAAAAACAAAACTAAAAAAAGAAACACTAGATTGACGTTATATATATATATATATATATATGTAACCAATTTAGGTTTAGATTTTACATAGACAAATAAACAAAAAAAATTAAATCTAATAGAAATTCACTTATTAATTATTAAGTATGTACATGTGCATCCCCCTTTTCCCCCGCCCCACAATCTATCAATGTGTTTTTGTGATTGAGATTACCTTAATTATGATAAAATGCTTTTTATACCTCAAATGTAATTAAATAAATACATATATATATATAAATGATCCTTATATTATCTATTTCCCCCCTCCCCTCTTCCTACTCTCACCATCTCGTCTCCCACAGTCATTCGTTTTAAGAATTTATGAAACTTTTGTAAAAGTAGTTAGACATATAAATTCATTTAATGTGTGTACAATTTTTTGTATATTTTTTTAAGATAAAACCAAACCAAAAAAAAAAAAAAAAAAAAAATTAACTAAAACAAATTTGTTCAATTCGATAAGCTTTCTTTGGAAAAATCTAAGTGTGCAATTCAGACTAAATGCAAGTATGTGTGTATGTATATGTGGATTTGAATGGACGAATGTGTGTGTTTGTACACTCAGAAAAATTGAGAAAGTTTAATCCAAAATCTAATCTTTTTTGATAACAAAATGATCTATATACATATAATTATCATCGGATTTCAACTGAAAAAGCTTATAACTATAGCCCTCTCATCACAATCCGATTTTGATCAAGCTAACGATTATAAAATGCCTATCAATCTACGGTTAATGCATGCATGACTGTGCCCACTGAATAAAATATTTCGAGAGTTTATCATACGATTTGGTTAATATTTTTCTGGGTGTAATGAATATGTAACGATATATGTATGTATTAATATTTTGAAATAAGCAAAATATATATATATATCTATATATATATATATATATATATAAATTTATGTGTGTACAAAACATAATACTAACCCATCCGTGTAGTTTAGATCAGGGACCGTAATATTCAAATATTATGCAATATAATAATTATTAAAAATGAAAACCACACAAGTTCTCTAAAAATAGAAAAAAAAAATAAATAAAATTAAAAGAAAACAATTTCTGCTATATATTTTTATGAACAAATTTCTGCATTCCCAACGAGAATCATTAACACTGAGCCCTGGCATTATGTAATTTCCATAGAATAAAATAAAGAGAACAAAAAGAAGAATTGAAAAAAAAAAAATACAAACAAATAATTATAATAATTGTTATACCAAATCTGATGTACATATATAGAAAAATATAGTGCAATAATAAAATTTAACGTTTTTCCTTTATGTTTTTCTATTTTTGTTAATTTTGTTATTCGTGTATTAATGATTGTACTTACTAAAACCCGAAAATGAAAACTATGTAATATTCGGTATTTATTTGTATATAGAAGAGTGTAACAATAATTAATTAAATAAATGCATATCACTGGATACAATAAATGAATAATTAAATTGGTAAACAACAAAAAATGAATACACACACACACACACACAACTCCACTTACACAGAGAAAATGTAAATATTAAAGAAAAACAACATACAATATATTGAATTTTAAGTGCTATATATATGCGTGTATTCCGATATTTAGTACAGAAAATATTCAATCAAATTCAAACAAAATGAAAAACAACTTTATCTGTAAATAATGGAATATATGCATACATACATATGTATATATATATATGTAAAAAAAAATATATATATATATATGTATGTATATGTATATGTACTATATACATATATACATATGCATTATGCATAGTATAAAATAATATTAACTTCCATAATGAGTATTTTTCATATTACCTTTAATAGAATAAAGATTATCGTATTATTCAACAAACAAACAATATTGCATTTTGATTCGTATATTAATTACAAATTTCCATTGCCTACATATCGGGATAGTTGCCATTATAAGATCCGTCAAACATTTATATACTATATATGTATGTACCTGGAAAACCCATGAAAATATAGAGAATGCAATGGAATGTCAGAAAAAATCTATACTCTATACATACAAATATATTTGAAAGAATCAATTGGAGATATCTTACACTCCACGCAAGCTAACTAGGAATGGAATCAACATTTTTTGATTAAAATAAAAATCTGTAAAACTAATATTTTGAAAATTTTCAAAAATCTGTCCAAAACGTTGTACCACGTTTTGGGGGCTTAATTTAATTTTTTTACTACAGAAATTAGCCATGGTATTGCTGGAGATCTTTTCGAAATCGGCCAATTTAAAGCATTAAGCTTTATATCGTACAAATTATTCGATGAAATTTTAAAAGACTTTAATTAAGTTCAGTTTTAGCAGATCTCGAAAAAGTAAACCTTCTTATAATAGCAATTTTCGTTTCTTATGGAGATGCACTTGATCCTACAATAATTTGTCGGAAAAGTACTTCTAAGAATTGGATCCAGATGCAGGAATTTTAGTTAACAAACGACTTTCAGGATTTTGGTTTACTTAATCCAAGAACATAAAATATATACCCACTTGTGCAACTTGAATGCCAAGTTTTATTCCTTCCCACAAATAAGATTCAACGGATTTTTGCTTTTTATTGGGATAGTTTTTATTTTTGGGGGCAATATATTTATTAATGTGGGTCAGAGGGAGAGGGGAAATGGTAAATACTAATAAATAGTATTTATATATTTATATATATATATATATAGGTAGGTACCTATTACATGCATACAAAAATATTTATATGAATTGGCGGCCAAGGAATATCTAATATGATACAATAATTTATTCAACTTGTCTAATCTACGAACAAAAAGAGCAAAAAAAAAAATTTTTTTATAGATATATATATATATTTATATATACATATGTATGCATATATATACATATGTATATGCATATGAATGCATATGCATATATGTTATACAGACATATGTATATAGTTGCTGTAATAATTAAAATTTGTAAGTAAGCATACATGTATCACAAATATTAGATTATTTTTAAGAGCAAAAGCTATATATAGTATATATAGTATAGTTATATATTGACATGATATTGACATAAAACCATAATAAGTAATCATAATTATATAAGTATATATGTATGTTTGTGTAAGTTTAATCAGACAGTTATAAATCGTGTAAAACGGATCGTCTTGTATTGAAATAGATAATTCATTTTATTGACTAACCGCCTCAAAGTGGATTACACACTAGGAATTGGTTCGGTCCTCTTAGGTTCAGCTGGAGCTTAGGCAAAGGTAGCCAACCAATGCAACATTTTTAATGCAATGGATGGAACCGATTTTAATACATAGAACATATACATATATATATATATATATATATAACGACATACATATAACATTAGCTATACACGCACAGGCACATATAGAACATATATATATATATATATAGTGCTAATATAATAATTGTAGTACCATTGTAATTGGGTAAAAAACTTAAAACTGGCTAAAAGTAAAAAGTAAAAGGGAACCACACCAGGCAAGCAGTGAAGGGGGGGGGGGTGGGTGGACAGCCACTTAACGTTTTGTTTCTCCGAATCGCTTCTGTTCCCGACTATCACCACGTTCGATATACCAATTGTCTTTATTACGTTCACGCAAATGTTCACGATGCTGCATCCTTTGACCGTGCCACTCGCCGCTGCCGCTGTTGTCATCATCTTTGGCCATATATTGTTGATTCTTGTCACGATATTGCCGTTCGTCGGAGTCATCATCCTTCTCCTTATAGTATTTCTTTTTATAACGTTGCTCCTCTTTTGAATCGTTCTCTTTGGAGTTAGAATAATGTCGTTTATTTTTATACGACTGCTGTTCCTCTCGCGAATAATGCTGATGTCTGCTAGCTTGGGTAGGAGATTCGGATGAAGATTTAATTTTCTTTTGTCGCTGCTGCTGCTGCTGCTGTTGTTGTTGCTGTTGCTGTTTAGAGAAATCACCATTGCTATTAGCAGGGGCTACATCTTCATCGGGATTTGTGCTGGCAGCAATTCGATCTGTGACCTTTTCAAATCTCTGAAAAGTTTGCGATTGCTGTAGCACGTCATTAACAACATTGCCAATCTCATCAACAAGAGACTCGACATGATCTGTGGGCGACTTTTTACTTTCCATACACATGGCAGCAAATTCCACATATTTCCCATCTTGGCATTTAAATGGACGTTTAAGATCCTCTTTGGTTATATCCACCGGTTGTCCAGCATCACCATTGCCCGACCAGGCTTTAAACGTCTTTCCCTTACGACCCTGGTTCGCTTGATCCGAGCTAAGATATTGCAATTGTTTTGATATTAAATCAATTTCAGCTCTCATCAAATTATTTTGCAATTCTAATTCATCCAAACGTCGTTCCAGATTAACCAGAGATTTTCCATCACCATTACCACTCTCCCATTCCGGATGCCTTAATTTTCCAATAAAGGCCAAAATGGCCAATGTGGCACCCACATAAAATATAGCAGTTAAGCCACTCTGTACCAATTGTGGTAAACGTTGATATCCACTAATGGCAGATATTTGTTGTCTCAGAATTAGATTATTATCTGTCGTCTTGTCTTGTCTGGACGTCTGTTGGGTGGGCAGCAATTCATTATCATCTTCAAATGCTGCTGCTGCTGCCGTTGTGTGGCTATTGATATCTTCTGATAGCAGATGACGTCGATTTTTTAGTTGCTGTTCAGTCGATTGGCTGCTACTGCTGCTCGTTAGGACAATGGGTGTAGTGCTCAGATCATTGAAATGTAACATTTCATTAAAATGATCGCGCAGAAAGGGATGTGGGGATATGCGTTCGGTACTTTCGCAATCGCTTATTATGGATATGCCATCGGATATATCATCTGCTGCACCAACTGCTTGCACATCATCCAAGGGTATCATGCATCTAAAACAAAAAAAGAAAATATAGAAAACATTTTGCAATTATAAATAAATAAAAACAATAGCTTCTGCATCTTTCTAGATCTTTTAAAGTTATAGTTTCATTATATAGCTGATATTTTGTACAATTTTGCCTGACTGGAGATCGAAAATATATAAACATTTTTTTAATTGTTTTGTTTGTCATTAAATTTACTGTAAACATTAAAAACTTCCGCCTAAAACTCTTGGAATAAACAAAGAGTTAAATTTCTGGAATCAAACCTTAAAGAATTTCACCATCTTCGCTATTTGTTAAGATATTTGTACAAATCCCATAACCCTGACGAAATTATTGAAAGGTTATGAAGGTAAATTTTGACATTTGTTTTTGGGTTCTTTCTATATTTAGACGGTGGTGGCCTTTCATATTTAAAGAATTCTTAATTTATTTTTATGACACACTCTCACAGTGTGTGGTACATTTCTTTTTTTTTCTTTTTTCTTTTTGGTTTCGTTACCTATCGTTCGCATGCTTGTCGTCATCCTGTTCCTGCTCCTGTGCCTCATGGCAATCTCTGTCCCTAATTAATGCCGTCTCATCGTTGCTACCGCATATACTATCAAGCAGTTCGATTCTTTCTGCTGGTAAAATGGTCCAAGAATTGAATGCTGTTGATGATGATGATGATGTACTAAGGCTGGGACGTAGTGGCGATTCATCGCTGGAAGTTATTGATTTCGTTTTAATTGGCGATGTTCCACCATTAGTGTCCTCGTCTGCCATGGTGATGTGTCCCACTGCAGCTGCTGGTTTTGTTGCTGTAGTTGCTGTTGTTGTTTTTGTTTTATGTGTGTGTGTGTGCGTGTACTTTGTTGTATTGTTGTTTTTATCGCTTGTCTGAAAAATGCATTAAAACACAAAAAAAAAAATGTGTATAATTTCACCGATTGCACTCTTCGTTTCGTCTCAGTGACTGTTGCATTTCACTTTTGCATTGTTTCTGGGGCTCGCGACTTTTGCCACAGATATGTTAAGACACATTTGCATATACATACGTACATACATATATAAATATAAATACATACATATATATGTGTGTATGTATTTACGCTTTGTTCTTAAAAATATTCACTATCTTGCCATTATTTAGTTGCGTACTTAGATAAAGCAAAAACACAAAATAAACTAAGAAATGTCGCACTTTGCTGCAGAGAAGGGAAAACACAACTATACAAGTTGCATGAAGGTGTGTGTGTGGCTGAGTGGGATGCCTATTGTGTGAGCGACGCACATTAATATCTTCTTTGTATGTGTATGTACGGACAGTTCGACACACACTCACACACAGTCTCACAATTTTTTGTGTAATAACACAAACATACGTTCCTACAGTGTGACCAAACTCAACTAACAAAAAAATACTTGGGCGTACTTCTTTCATTTGGCAAGTGTGGTGAAAATTCAATTTAAAAATTATAACAGTAGATTTTAATAATATTTTTATCCTCTTTTTTCTATATTCTTAACAAAGTATAAAAGAATGTGCTGTTAAATTACTTTTATGAAACTATAGAGGCTAATTAATTAATTAGTTCTTTTCCCGACTATTAGCTATTGATTTGCATATTGCATAAGTTAGTTTTTAAATCTGTATTTCTTTTTACCTCCTTATAGTGGCTTTTCCATTATACGACGAATTTCGCCTGCAGCCTCCGAGCTGCATTCCCAATCGGAGGATGTGGCAAACTGTCGCATTGCTAGTGGTTGTTGCTGTTGTTGACTCTGCTGTTGTTGCTGCTGCTGCTGAGGTTGGGGCTGCAATTTTCTGGGTGCCGGAACTACAACAGAGCCATATGGTAAATGTCCATTAGTAGTCAATCTGGGAGCTGGTATGGGATAGCCCCGATCAGCTGCATTTGTAGTTGTAACATAGCGTGGCATCGTCATTATTGGATTGGATTGCTGCTGATACTGTTGCTGCAATCGCTGATGCTGTGGCGTCCAATATATTTGACTGACCTGCTGACTGCTGTTGCCTCGATCCAATATCAATGGAGTGGTTCGACCATCCGGTCGTATATAACCCCCTGATGTGCGCATAAATTGTTGCTGCTGCTGCTGCTGTTGCTGATAGAGTTGCTGGTGCTGTTGTTGATGGTGTTGCATGTTGTAGATGCTGCTATTGTTTGGATAGTCCAATAATTTAGCTGCTTGTATCCCACCATCTTCAGTTTCGACAAGCACATACTGGGGTAATTGCTGACTGGATAGATATTGTTCCGATTCATTTGATAATAAACTATTACGCTTATTCACATGGGCATATATTGGCGCCTGTCCCTGTGGCAGACTCTGTACACGCAATGGAACCAATGGACGCTCCACTGACGCATAGGAAACGGGTGATATTTCAGCACAACTGTTGTTATTCGTATGATGTTGTTGCTTCTCGTAAATGGGTTGCATTTTATTTGGCGTTCGATTGATCGATTTACGGCAAAATTCTTTCACCTTTTCAAGAATTTCTTCACGTGTAAGTAGACCACCAATACGACGATTTGTGGAGGCATTACCATCCTTTCGTCTCATAACAACTGGTGGCATTTCCGATTCACTCTCATAGCCCCGTCGTGTTGGTATCATATCATCTAAAACACTTTGAGAACGAGCTGGTATATGCTGTTGATGTTGTTGCTGATGTTGCAGTTGTTGTTGCTGCTGCTGCTGTTGCAATTGTTGCTGCTGTTTGGATGAATGCATTATTGGCGTACCATCCAATATCATAACTTGTCGATTTCGATGAACATTATTACCACTATTATTATTTGCAATGCCGGAGAATGTATTCCGTTGCGCCGAACCACGTACAAAGTATGCGGTTGGTGTTGGCAAATGTTCATAAATATTCTCCTCACTTTGGAGTTGCTGCTGTTGATATTGATTTTGTTTTTGCTGTTGAAGCACCTTATGATACAATTGACGATCGGTAACCTCTTTAATAGCCCTCAATTTTTCCCATTCATGTTGAGTTTGTTGGTCTTTAACTGGCGTTGATGTGGCCATAGGCTGTGCCTGCTGGCGATTGACAGATTTAATTTGATTTCTATCCATGGACGCTGATCGATTGAAACGATTCAATTCTGGGGAAACACCACGCCTGCTAGGCAGTGGTATTAAACTTTGACGCTCCAATGTGTTGCGCTGAAATCCTTCCGTTTGTCCTGGTACGGAACCAAATGTGGTTCGTCTTGACATTTGATTTTGTTGTTGATTCAATGGACGCTCTAAGAGTACGCGACGTCGTAGCTCCTCATTATCACTAGTGCTGTAAATTGTCCGTTGTTGTTGTTGCTGCTGTTGCTGCGATACACTGGCTATCTTATTGGAACGTTCTTGAAGAAGGCGTCGAATTTCATCATTCTCACCATTGTATAACATGCGTTTTTGGGAATTTATTGCTTTAGGTATTGATCTTTTTGTGGAATGCTCAATCGGTAAACGAGATCTCATTTCATCTGGTGTCATTTTATTTTGATTTCGATCCTCTGGCCTATCGGCCATAGCTAGAATTGACCTTTGCTGTTGTCCAGTTACAGTTGGTGCTGATTTTGTTTGACGCTCCAATAGTAAACGTCGCCGCATTTCTAAGGGTGTTCCCTGTTCCGGTTTATTGCCATTATAGATAATTTTTGGTTGGGGTTGCGTTAGCCTATCTGGCGCTATTATTGCCTTTCGTCGCGTTGTGGGAAATAGACTATTCGATAGTCGTTGCAATACGGATAATTTTTTGCTATTATTTTTACGGAGTATGACAAGCGGTGGTTCGTTTAAATAGGGTGATAGGGAGGGTGAGGGACTGGACATTATTAATTCACGTTTGGGCATTAATGCCAAACCCTTACGCTCCAGATATGCCTGAAACTCCTCCGAACTGATGGTGTTTGTGAATGTACCAAGTTTTTCATTCGTTTCGCCTTTATCGCTCATCTTTCGCATTGGTATATTGCGTTCATTCATTGAGTCGTCCGTATTGCTATAGCTGTTGCTGTTGTTGTTGCTATTGTTGTTGCTGTTGCTGTTGCTATTGTTGTGGTTATTGTTATTGTTTTGGGTCAATTCGTCGCTTGATTCACTTTTTGTTAACGGTCCATCGATCTCATCGAGATCATCGTCCGAACTAATTTGCAATTTCTTGACACGCTCATCAAACTTTTTGGCATTCTTTGTCACTTCGGCCGGATTAAAGTAGTCACCATTGATTGGAGTACCAGTTCTTATTTTAATATTGGCCAATTCTGGATAATTTGGCTTCGAGCACTTTTTAAATGGGAGTTTTGTAGCCTCTTGTTGTTGCTGTTGCTGTTGCAGTTGCTGTTGGTTTTTAGTTAGCCTTTGGGCTTTATTGGGTTGCGAGTTTTGAGTTTGCTTACGCTTTGGTTTCGGTATCTTCTCTTGAAATTCTTCGTATTTTAAACGCGCCAATACCGTTGGATCGTATACAAAATAAGGATCGGGATTCTTAATATATGTTTTAACATATTTCGATTGTTTAAGTACTTCCTCGGTAGTTACAAAATCATCAGTGCCACCATTTAGATTCACTTTCTTTCTTTCCCTTCTAACATTCGCTTCGTTTTTTTGCTGTTCACGTTCCTTTTCACGCTCCTTTTCCTTTTCCCGCTCCCGTTCACGTAGTTGTTGCGTAACTGTCTTACGTACGCTTAGTGTGGAACGTTTCGTTGGCACCGGCGGTGGTGTCTTTTTTGGATCTCTAATGGCATTCTTAAATGGATTCTTTTGATCAACAATTGGTTCACCAGTTATAAATTTTTGTATTTTCTCATCATTCGGATTGAATGTAACCGATTTCTTTGCCTTTGGACCACTGCTAATGTTACACTCTCCGCTATCGTTTGTCTTCTCAAAGGATTCGACAATTTTTAATGGTTCGTCGTTGCCGTTGACGTTTTTCAATCCAATCTTATCAATATAATCACTGATTAAATCACCAGATTCATTTCCTGCTGTTGTTTTGCAATTGTTTGCATCGACAATCGTGTCATCAGACATGTTTTCCTTCTGGTCAACAACAATAACGTTGGGGAGGAGGAGTAGGTTAAGGGGATTTGGAAATGGAGTGGAAATGGAGTGGAGGAGTTGGAAATTGGATAAGTTGTATATTCGCCCAACATTTGATATGGTGTAGGTAAAAAAACCCTCACGAATAAATCTAAAATTAAAATATAAGAAAAAAAAAATTATCAATTATTAATTACTTATGTATATTAAAATAAGAACAAAAGAAAAATTAGAAGATGAAAAAAGTCATTACGGTTTCTTACTTGATCCAAGGAAAATTGCTTCGGATTTTCCTTTCAATTAGAGCTTCAATTAAATATTACGCTATTAGCGTTAATAACGCCAAAATTCCGCCATTGAATATATGTATATGTATATAAATATATAGTTAACTGCAATATAATCAAAAAAAAATATATATAAAATTTCAAAATTAATGAATGAAGTTTTCTTTTCTGTCTTTACCACGCACTTTTAGAGTACGTAATCATTATTTTTGCCAGCGTTCATTTATTTCTTTTCTTGATAAGATAATTCAAGAAATCTGAAAACGAACGAAATAAATAACAAAAAATAAAGCAGAAAAATGTAGTATAAATCATAAGCAAACAAAATCTCTAATTGAATTTTTTCATTCGAATTTTAACGAAAATAAATTGCGTTTCTCACACGTGTTTAAATCTTATTTATTTGAAGCACATCTGGTCAAATTAAACTATGTACATATATGTATATATATAATATGTACTACATATTATTTGTGTGTAAAATCAGAAATGTAAAAATATTTAGACGAAAACATATGTAAATTAAATATGGTACCTGGATTTTTGTTGTTCAATTTTTTACATATTACTTATTTTGGATATTTTGAAGGGCAAATTGTTATTTGGTTTATGGTACATATATACATATGTTAAATAGATATATGTAAGTATGTACATATGTATGTACATGTTAAGATATGAGAATTCAGTTGAATTTGCAATTAAGATGAATATTTCAATAGATTTGTCTGACATTCATGGCTTAAGTCGGTCAAAGATCAAACTCAACTTCGATATAGTAAGCGAAACTGAGGGTGGGTTAAAAGGAAAGGAGGTGAATGAGATAGAGTCGTCTCGGTCAACCGGTTTTCCAGATTCTGTTATTGCATTTCTACTATACAATAGACATACATACACACATATGTGTGTATATGTATGTATATGTATCTATCTATCTTGCAAGTTGTTGTATATTTTGCATGCATCCAATTTGCATATCTCAATGAGTTTCTACTATATATATATATATATATGTGTGCTTTTCTAGTGCACCTTGGATACGATCAGTTGGTCATTTAGTGTATGCCTAGTGAAATCGTTGGGCAATTGCAAATTAAGTTAAAGCCCCACCTTCTCCCCGCCGATATATACCATATTCGCCTCTGCCATTGCCTCAATATATTCTGAATATGTGCTAGATATTCTGATAGTGTTAATATATCCAAATATAGTAAAGATATATGTACAATAGATAAATCGATATATAGTATATATATGTTTATATGTATATAATACCAGTATAGAGAACAGGTGTCCCGCAACGGCTTAATAAAATTCATTTCATGCATGAAATATATATGGAGAAAATTTTTGGGTAAAATCGCATAAAAATAAATATATACATTCTACCCTTCTCCTTTATATATATATATATATATATATATATATATATATATTGAGGGAATAACCTCGTTGCACGCTTAAAAACTGCGGGTGGGGATCGACCGGTTACCACCACCAACACCGCCACCGCCACCACCACCCTTGCCAAGTCATGCCAATCCACCCTAGCTCAAGTCAAGGGCAACTAAATTAAACTAAACAACGGGGATGAAAAATACTGCGACTTTCGACTGTTGGTCTATGGTAAAAATATTTATGAAATGAAAGTATATTCTACATTTTCCAGAACCAATATATACATATATATATATATATATATATATATATTAATTTTTGCAAATTGAAAAAGATCGTTAGATATAATTGTTTCTACAAAAATGATCTAAAATAAAGTTTGTATATATACATATATAAAAAAAAGTTCCTTTTCTTTTCCAATATATAATTTCCAATATCCCATGGATGGTACTAAAAAAACATCATACTTTAGTTTGGTAAGGGTATGCAAATAATTTGCTATATCCCCTACGTTCCTATCCTTTGTTTTTGCAGTTTATTTTCTTAACCAATTCTCAAGATAACAATGGCAAACAAGGGCAATAAATAAATAATGAACAAAGAGTTGAATAAAACAATGATGGAATATTGAACTTTGTATAGAAAATTTTTAAAATTAAAATGATTAAATAAATAATAGAAGTCAAACAAACATACAGGGGAAAAATTCAAAAGATTTTCCTCTCCCCAAAGTCAACCTACAATTTTTAACTCGTTTGTGATTGAAGAGATTTGAGTTTAAACCCGATTTCTGGCTATCAATATAAAATAAAAAATGTAGGTATACCTTCTATATATATTTAACTATAACATATATGTATGAAAATATCATAAATAAAATATATTTAACTATTTTATAATTATAAGACTTTTCTTGTATCCAAAAATAATTTTGAATTCTGATTTTCTGGTATCTAAACAAAAATCTATACAGACTGATTATTTCTATGGCAGCTATATGATATAGTCAACCGATTCTGATAATACTTAGTGGAAGTGTTAAGAAGTATATTAAATTCACAAATATGTATTAAATTTCATGGCATTCACTATAAAAACAACAAAGTTATAGATTTGAACAGTTATTCATGATCGATCGCACCTAAGGGAGCTATATAATTTACTCGTCCGATCCGAATGATTCCTAAATACAAAATATCTGCAGCAAAAAGAAGCCTATATGGAAAATTTCAGCTCTGTATCTATGCTATAGTTTATAATGAACTAGAAAAAAAAGGACGTCATTGGTATAATATTTTATAGTAAAATCATATTTAAAGTTGATAACAATTCAATATGATAAATATATAGTATGTATATATGTAAATTACTCAGCGCCTAAGGAATATGATAACTTTCTGACCTCTAATTCTCTTTCTTTGCTTCTCTGTTCACTTTGTCCTTTAAGATTTAAAATGACATTTTAAGAGGCAAAATTTATGTACATGCATGTATATGTATATGTATATATAACAGCATCCACTGCAATACATCAGCAGAAATATTATTCTTTTTTAATGGTATCGAAAATATATATATAAGTGTTTTTTGTTTTTTTTTTTTGTTTTTGGCGCATGAACCCAAACATCAGGAGTCAATGGCATGTGTTGTCATCCATATCCATGGGATTGGCTATACCCATGCTCAGACAGTGAAAATTTATTGACTATCTTGCAGATAAGATGCGCTTATGCATGCATACATACAAACATACATATAGACATATATATATATATATATATATATACAGTAAAGTAAGAAATGATTCAACGATTGGCTTCAGTATCCGTAAGAATATAGATATGTACATATGTATATATATGTATACATTGGAAAGAAATGGCCAAAATAAAATCAATCCCCGCAGCTGGCGGGAATTGGGAAACTTCATTTAACTCGGTTGGTGGGAGAGTTTTTGGACTTGAATTAGGTTGATGGTTGCCTCTTGTAAAACCTAAACGTAATCGTTAACGTAAACATTTAGAGGAACCAATAATAAAAAGAAAAAAAAGGCAAACGGCGCAATGGGAATGTGTAAAAACAACAAAACATACGCGGCACGCACGCTGGCAGGCCAACTGATGACTGACATTGACGATAAATGAACATGAGAGAGTCAGTCAGAGTCTCGACCTCAATAAAGGCAAAACACAGAAAAAACCATATTGCCCGACGCGTCGCAACGGTGCACGGACAGTAGTAGCTACAACCTATGTTCCACATATGTATATACATACATACATACATACATACAAGATACGTGTATCTACGACTTTGGAAATTTCACTTCAATTGATCACACTCTATACCCTTGCAAAAAGGGCATATTCATTATGTTTAGAAGCAATAGCACACACAACTCTAACTACATACATACATATGTATATGTATATCAGTTGAGGCAAGTTTTAACTTTTTTATCTACATACATACATACATATATATATCTTGATTTAATATGACTAGATATGATAAACTTAACAGAGAGTCTATACCCGAGTAGCTAGTATATTCATTATGATTACTCAAGCTATACATATATTTCTTCAAATTAGTTTTAACCCTTTTATCTGTATATATGTATATGTATGTATATAGCCAGATTTAATATATCAACTAGTATGAATTTTACCGAGATATTTCTTAAAAACCAAATGCAAACAATTTCAAAAAAAAAAAGATAATGAAATTATTTTTAAACAGGAAAAACATTATATCTTTAACAAATGTATACAAAATTAAAATGTTAAATTATTGAAAAACAATTTAAATAAACCAAACAACAAATTTACTCATCATTAAGGGGGGCGTAGTAAATGAGGCTATTTGTTTCCCATTTACATACGAATATATATGTACATACATATATCATTTGTTTTTTTCTGATTACATTGGAATTAAGTGCGCTATACCCACGTCACGTCTTCTTCATCTTCATTATGTAACAAAATTTAATAAACATTTTAAATTGGCAAATAATTTCCGCTCTAAATGGCATAGACCGACCACATACCAAAGAGGTTAAATTTCAAAAAAAAAAAAAAACAAAAACAAGGAAGAAGAAAAAACCAACACGATCTTAAAAATGAAGGATCAAATGTTCTTCTATGCATATGTATACATATGTATGTATGTATGTATGTACGTAATTGTCGTACACGGAAGTAATTTTCCTTTCTTTTTTTTTTTTTTTTGTTAAGATTTTCACATTCATCCTCTTTAGACCTACCACTTCAGAGACTTCCAAGTGCCGCTGCCATCTGAACACATAGTACATACATAGGTAGACATCTATAAAGTTTTATGACTTTGCCAACTCTGGTCATTGTGGTTAACATAAATTTTATATATGTATGTATGTATGTATGTATATATGTACATACATATGTACATACATAAACTGATGTTCAATCGTCGTGACTTTGTTTCAAGTTTTGCAGAATGTGGCCCAAGCTAGAGTTTTATAAAGACCACACAAACACACACACAGACACACACACATACACACACATGGACATTAACTACTACGTAGTTATATGTAGTTGTACGCACGCATAATTAATTGCGCAACACTTTAAGTATGTTTGTATGGAAAGGAAACGGAATAGTGGGAGACGGGATCGGTTCGGGTAGAACGGTGTTTTTTTTTTTTTTTTTTTTTCGCCTTTAGCGTTTTGTTTTTTTCTTTTCACTTTGTTTCTTTTTTTTTCTGTTTGCCTTTCGTTTGTTTGATCTCAATGCTTAATGAATGATAATAATGAACGTTTATGATGACGATGATCACGATGATGATGATGATGATGATGATGATGATGATGATGATGATGATGATAATGTGGAGAGCAGGAGCGCGCCCAGCCGGCTCAAGTGTTTGTTTTTTTTTATTTACGAGCGTGTGCGTAATGAAATACCACAGATACTTTCATACACATATGTACATACATACATATGTATGTATGTATATGTATACATATTTATGTATGTATGTATGTATGTATGTGTAAATACTCTGTGCATATGCATATAGTAGTTTGTATAATGATAAGCATATGTTATGATTTAGCAAATCTGTATGATTCAATATGAATTCGAAATGGATTGCCTCATTCAAACTCTGACCTTTTTGCCTATATGTATAATAATCTTTGCCCATCAGTAGCGTCAATTGCGGTTAATTCGTATATAAAAAAAAAACAGATACAAAATGGTCGATATTCTATGAAAAACCAATTAATTGAACCAAAAACAAAAGAACAACAAAATGATGACGTCGTAACACAGAAAACTTGGCCCCCACCAATTGACCCATAAAATTCCAGTTGTAGTAGAGCCTACCATCCCCAAGCCCCCCAGCCCCCCTCCCCTGGTATCAATGGGATTTCCAATAAGGCATTATCCAAACATAGTTCAATTCCAATTATGGTAAAGGAGTGATTTATGATAACGTGGCCAACAAGTTTTGGATAATAGAGGTAAAAGTAATTGTGGTAAGGGTATTATTTATAACCAGCCCTCGTAAATATAAATAAATAAACATTTCTAGGCAATAGAAAGTGTTAATGTTTGCAATTATAATTCTCAACTAGTTTTCGAACTTGAATAGAATACCTAAATTGAGAATTTTAATATTTCATTTAATTTTCGAATTTTAAAGGTTAATGGTTAAAAGGCTTACATATATCACATTTAAGCTGCATTTTAGGAGTTTAGGCCATTTAAGGGTTTTTATTAGTTAACCATTTTTGTGAATTTAACTATTTTTAATTACCATGTACTTGCATATTTGTGCTTTGATATATGTATTGAATATACATATATCGTTTTTTATAGCTTCATCATTAACCTGAAAATTTGAAATCGGTGTGCAACCATATATACATACAAATACATATATATATATATATATATATTGTATATTGCAATGTCAGTTTATTAATGAAATGCCAAAAGCAACTGTTGCCGGGATGTTCATAATGATCATCATGATGATGATGATGATGATGATGATATTGATAGATTTAACAATCGCACCATAAATGGAGCGTCTCTTGTTTTATATGATTAGATGGAGATTGTAGACACACGTCACAGTATAGTATACATATATATATATATATATGTATGTATGTATGTACATATGTATAATGTTTTAATGGTTAACTGACTCCACTGTGCACATTCATGTATCCATGTATATATGTATATATGTACATACATGACGTGCATGACGTCACTTGCCGCCATAAACCATAACTAACTTGGCTCTTACAACAGCAAATGGCTTGGAGTTTTTGTTACTGATGTTGGAAGAGTTTTTCTTCTTTCTTTCTTTTGGTTTCTGTTTTTTTTTTTCCTTTTTATTATTACCCAAATGGTTGGGAGAAAGAGAGATAGCTAGATAGATTGTGCAATAAAATGAAAGAAGCACCAGAAGTGTAGACACACAAACACACACAGACACACACACACAGAAATCATTAAACAAAAGTACCGTTAAAATGCTGTTTGCGGCTAGCAGACAAAGAGGCAAAAGAAAACCGAAAACGGCAAAAAGAGGAGTTCATTTTGGCCATAAAATGGATACCCCATACTCTCTATACCCTTGCAAAAATGTATCTTTATGATCAAACAAAATACAAAAAAGAACTTTTAAAGGATTTTTAATTCAATTTTAAACTTCTAACTAAGTTTTGATTAGGCAGCATTACCTAACTAAGTGGGCTAGAAAATGCCATTCAATCTATTGACCTCCAATTCTTTTGGGGTAATTTTCTAAATGTTTATCAAAAAACGAGTTAAATAAATAAATAACTTAAGGATATATTTTAAGGTGAAATTTTTTGATACTTTTACGATTATTTTCGAAAATATCAGAAACATATTCATTCTTTCATTTCAGTCATTCTTTTAACGCTTTTTCTAACCAACCGGCTCTCAGCTCTGTTCAGATTTATAGATTTTCAACAACAAAATTCACAAACAAACCGGTATACAAAATTAAAGAAAAAAAATAAATAAATAAATAAAAATAAAAACTGAACAGAGTTAATTGGCTAAATATGTATAGAAAAAAGTATGCAAAAATAACAAGAAAAAAAAAGAAATAAATGAAAAAAAAAACATCATAGAAGAAAAAATTTCCTTATATGTACATAGATAAGCAGCATTGGAACTCGAAATAAAAAAATCGAAATATATTCGCTATTTGTTTTCAAATTAATTTTAAATTTTCACACAATATTTCTAAATGTTAGTTTCTTGATGTTATAAATTTGGAAAAGAAAATATGAATATAAGTATAAGAACCTAAAGCAAATTAAAGTAAATTTCATTTTCGCAAATTTTAACGATGGATGCAAAAATTTACGAAAATCCGGTCAAAATTTTTTTTCCAACTTTTTTCAACTTTTAATGCAGTTTTTTAATACGGAAATTATCCAGAAGATTGATGTCCAACTTTTCGAAATCGGCCAAAAGATGCCCAAGTTAAAGCCTATAGAACGGGCAATCCTTCGAATCTCAACTTCAGAGGGCTCCAATTCAGTCAAATCTCGTCCGATTTTGAAAAACTATGTTTTTATTTGCTTTTTAGAATCGCAATTTTTAATTAGCATAAAAATCTGGAAAACTAATTTTCAACTCGATTTTCGCAAATTTTAACGATGGTTACACTGCAAAAATTTACGAAAATCCGGTCAAAACTTTTTTTTCAACTTTTTTCTACTTCTAATGCAGTTTTTTAATACGGAAATTATCCAGAAGATTGGTGTAAAACTTTTCAAAATCGGCCAAAAGATGCCCAATTTAGAGCTTATAGAACATTGGTAAAATCCTTCAAAAGGACAACGGACAAATCCTTTGAAGAAACCTCTACTTCAGAGGGCTCCAATTCAGTCAAATCTCGTCCGATTTTGAAAAACGATGTCTTTATTTGCTTTTTGGAATCGGCATTTTTAATTAGCATAAAAATCTGGAAAACTAATTTTCAACTCGATTTTCGCAAATTTTGACGATGGTTACACTGCAAAAATTTACGAAAATCCGGTCAAAATTTTTTTTCCAACTTTTTTCAACTTTTAATGCAGTTCTTCAATACGGAAATTATCCAGAAGATTGATGTAAAACTTTTTTAAATCGGCCGAAAGATGGTCAACTTAGAGCCTTTAGAACATTGGTAAAATAAAACATAATTTAGTATAAAGAAAATTTATATTCAATGAATGAGGATTTGACGGAGTCTGATTTTATGAAATATCTCTTATTGGTACAGGGTATACTCCAAGTGGGCAGGGACGACTGCTTACTTCACATTTTATTATTAGGGTATACAGTTCAGTTAGTAGTAGCAATTCTACATCAATAATGTTTACCATACATAATGTATGGATATGTATGTAAAGTATTGAATTTCATTTGTATGTTTTGTGGTCACCTTCAATGAAATATCAACAGGTGAACTACTAACCTACCTAACTGTCATTAGCCGAACGGTAAGGGGAAGATTTGGAATGGTAATGGGGGGGGGGGACGTTTGGGTTAGCTATGGGTCTCTCGTGTCAATATGCGGTTTGCGTATACAGTTGCACAAATTATTTGACAGATTTGCTTGCTCAAGTCCAATTTGTGTCACATTTTAAGAGACAATTACACACACATACATACATACATATGTGTGTATGTGAGTATATAGATATCTACATATGTATATAGTATGTATATAGAAGGGTTGTCCATTGCGCAACATTTTTAGAAGTAACCAAAATGAGAGGAGAAAACAAAACAAGAACCAAAGAACAAAAGAAGACACATTAAAATTATTATAAAACGCTGTGTTTGTGACTTTTCCGAGAGTTGGCTTTTAGTCACATTTACATTTCCATCTTTTTTTTTTCGTTTTTTAGCCCCATTATGTAAAATGCATACGTCAGTTAATGATTGTGTGTGTTTGTGTTTTAATGGTGTAGTTTTTTTTGGTTTCAGTCCATAAATTATGATTTTGTTTTATGTGTGTATTACACACACACACACATCTACATTATTCAATAGAAGTAAATTCACCTTGACAATGCTGATAACGATCACAACGAATCGTCTGACGAGTAATTTTAACATTACACATACGTACCAAGTATGTACAGCTGTGTACAAGAATATATACATACATACATACATATGCATGTGTATATGTACATATATGTATGTATATACAACAACAATATATTTAACTCAAATTCAAATTGTGAGACTTTCGTTAAGAATCACAATTGAGCCACTATGAGACGACGACGACGTCGACAACAACAACAACAACAACAACAACAACAACAACAACAAAGTCAACATTTTTTGGCACTCCCTTTGGTTTGGGGCAAATGTGAAATCCTTAAACTTAAACCGGTATTAAAGAATGAGAGAGAGAGGCAGAAAGAAAGAAGAAAAGCAATATAGAGAACGAAAGAGCTAATAACTTAAGTAAAAAGCCAAAAACTGTGAGTAATGCCATCTACATCACATACATACACACACACACACACACACACGAATCAATTTTCTCGTAAACTTAAGAATTTTCCTTTTAAATAATTGCATTGATTATTCATTTATGTGTATAAAATAATCATAAAATGAATTAATTAAATGAAATAAATGTCGTTTTTTTATTGAAATAAAAAGAAAAAGACAAAGGCTGGTAGGCAATTACTCGTATTTCTTAGACAAATTTAAGCTGACTAAGTGAAATACATATGCATATGTATGTAAATTATATACAAATATACATACAATACATATATGTACATATGTATATATAAACATATACATATGCATATATAATAGTATATACACATTGTATTGCAACCAATATCCGGTCAAATACCTTTTTTATTGCACAAATATAAATTTTCTGCACATATCTACATACATACATATTTATTACATTTACTTTTCGTACAAACAGAGAGGATAAAGAAAATGTACATACATACATATACATACATATATAAAAATTGTTGAGGATATACAATTTTTTGTTATATATATGTATACACATTATTTTTGTTTTGTTATTTTATTGAAATGTGAGCAAAAATTTTTAAAAGAATTTTATGCCATTTTCTTTATTAATCAGAACGACATTTAAATTCAAGAAAGGCTTTAAATTCGCAACTTAATGGATTTTCTATAGAAATCGGTGAATGATCAAGCAATTGATTAGAGTACTATAATACCAAATACTACAGTAATATACATACAGACAGTATATATCTATCGCTTCTTTGTAATGACTTTTTTGAAAATACTTTTTTTGTTTTATATGCTCAAAAGCTAACGCTAGAATTTCTATTAAAATTTAATCAAATACTCTCACTTACAATTCGTGTTATCAAAATTCTTATCAAGTTGACAGCATAAATTCCAAATGATTGATAAATGATTCTAACAAGTTCCACGAAGGTTAGATAATAACCAAGGTTAACTCTCTAAAATGTTGACCCAATTTCTAACATATTACAGAAATTTTCAAAATTAAAGAGAATATTAAAGAAATCATTCTTTTATAATATAATTAAGAGACAGCTGAGATGGGGGTTTTCATCCTTTTAAAAATTTGAAAATGCATAATTTTATCATAAACGTGGCTGGTTTAAATTTTAAATAGAATTCTGTATAAATGAACATAAGTGGTCTACCATTTCAAAGATTAGAAAACATAAGGCAAAATTTTAATGCAATTTGATACACAATTCACTTGGGGAATTTACTTTTTGTGGTCCGAGTGTGAGACTGAATTTAGGAGCACTTTATCGATCTAGTAAATGAATAATGGGGCCAAAAATGGGCAAAAAAAAAATAAAACAAAAACCGTTTCCAGTTATATTTGCATAAATTTCAATTCAGTTTTTGGATGAGCGTATGATAAAATGTGTATATGTATATGTATATGTACATACATATATGTATTTATTTATACCTTAGTCGCTTAAATTAGCAGCTGCATATTGAATGTTTTTCCTCTCATTTTTATTTTATTTTTATTCATTTATTTATTTATTTTTGCTTTTTTTTTTTTGTTTTTTGCCATAAAAGGTGAGCACTAAACAAACCAAACGCGGCAACAGATTGCAAAAGATTAAAGCTGCCTTCTCTGATAAGATAACAATTGTATGTATATATATACTATATATACATACATATATCTCTGTGCATGTAGAGCGTCTATGAATATATATTTATACATGCACATCTATGTATGTATGTATGTATGAATGTAAGTATCTATGTATGTATATTTGTGTGATGTCGGGCCTAACTCAAATCAAATATTCTACATCAAGTTGTGGCATCGACTTTGAAATACCCAGTAGTTGAATAAAAATAATAAGAAATAATTTCCATATTTATTTCATGTAGTCCCATATCAATTGATGTAATAGAAAAAATTAATGTATTCATATATATTATTTCGATTCTAAGCAAAACGAACAGCAACAATATATATTATATGCTTATTCTTTAACATCTTATAATTTTACAGTTATTTTAATATCAACTTTGGAATATATAAATAACTTTAATTGATTATCTTCCAGTTTTGATTTCAATATCTAATGCCGACAATTTTCTTTTCTCAATTTCACAACAACAAAAAAAACCCAGGAAACAGAAGAAAATTTGAAACAAACTTGATCGACAAAAGGTAAACTTAAATATTTTGCTTTTCTGTTGCTTACCGGTGAAACTAAATTTAATCAAAATTATAGCAACTTTTTAAAATAATAAGTAACTAACTAAAAATTAAACAAATTTCAAGCATAATATACATAATCTTAATATACCCAAAAATTTTAATGATACTGGGTAGAAATACGAACGGATGAGACTTGTAGAACTAAGATGGAGAAACCTATCAACACATACAGGCACACACACACACACACATACACATACAAGCACATAGAGAGAGACGCAGCAGCAGCGGCAGATGCAGATACAACCAGCAGAGGAACTAAACAACAGCAACAGCAACAACAACAACAACAAAATAAAAAGTAACCAGAGAGCCGAACATCAACTTTGACACTAACGAAGTTATCATACCCTTACCAACTCTATTGCGATTTGGCAAGTTGGATTTGTTCCAATAAGTATCCAATAGGATAATCGAACTATTAGATCGATCGAGCAGTCGTATTAGATATAGTTTTTATCCTTTTCAACAAATTGGCATACAATAATAAGAATAGAATTTGATTTCAATGTGGAAGGGGGAGGTGTGAAGGGATGCCGCACGATTGGAGAATTTTTCTATTTTGTGTTTTAAGTCCTAAACAGTTCTACATAAATATGCTTGTATGTGCATTTCCTTTGCCTTCAATGTCTGAGGCCAAAGTGCATGAGGCCGTTTGTGTAAGGGTATAACAGCGAAAGCAACAACTGCAAGCCACAAAATGAGCTTAGAGCTTGACTTGATTTTGTTACCTTTACTTTGCTTTGGTTTGTCTTTTTTTTTTACTTGTTTCTTTTTTTTTTTTTGGTTATTGCAGTTGTTGTTGTTGCTGGATGTTGGTTTTTTTTTTATGCCGTTGCGCACAGTTGGGTTAATATTTGTGGAAAAGAAAAATGGTTTACCACCATTTTGTGCGGTGCGTTTTTTTTTGTGTTTTTTGTTGTTTTCGGGCGGGCGGCGGGTTCATTCACCGGCAAATGCCAATAAGAACATTTACCATTCGAGTTGGTCTTATGAGAGTAACATACAAAAAAAAAGTGAACTTAAACATTTCACACACTCACTCACACACACACACACACAACCATGGTGTGAGACAGACACAGTTAGAAAACTCATTCACACGGTGGTTGTTTGTTTTTGTTTGTTAAATTTTAAATTAAAGGAAAATGATTGTTGCTTTTGTTATAACTATTCGAACTCACTCACTCAGTCACACACACACACACACACAAATACATACAATCTAACACTATCGCGTTTATTTTTGCCGTGTATTCAACAATTATTTTATTTTACTTTGCTTTTCTGTTTTTATAGTCAATTTACCAAAACAACAACAACAACAGCAAATGGCTATAGTAATAGTAATAAATTTCAATAAGCATATGTACGTACATAATATATAATTGGACACACTGAATCAACGCGCACAACAAAAAAAAAATTATATTTAACTAAAACTCAATTTCATTCACCTTTTTCCCGATTTTTAGCTTTATTCGCAACACCGAATTCACATATATTTTCAAATTTTTTGAAGTTTCAAAAATCGAAACACCGACGACAAGCGCACAACCACCCGCCTTCAAAAGAGAAACAACACTGGAAAAAATACAAAAATTCTGCTGCTATTCAGCTCAACTCTGTTTATTAACAATTGGTTCAAATTTGACTCTGTTAACTTAGATTAGTTCTGTTAACTTACATTCGGCAGCCTTAACTCTGAGTTGCCTCTGTAAACATTTTTGTACTCTAAGCTTATGTGGTTCTGATCCGCACTGATTGAAAAGAAAGTCACAACAACCATCGGTTGGTAACTTTGCTAATTAATTTCGTAGTGTGGCACTTTCACAGTTTCGTTTGTGGGATTTTTCTATTTACGGTCACACTGCTGCTGCCCTCCGGCCGGAACAGCTGATTTCTTGTGAGTGTTATTTTATTTGTTAATATAGGTTTTTCGGATTTTCATGATTGCCAAACTTGAGAATTGAATAATGATTATCAATTGTCTGAAAGATATCAAGTGACTGCAGCAATTCAATTGAACAAAGGCACTGCTACAACTCCCAGTTACAGGCCAGCAGCCAAGATGCGCGAGCCAAACGTGTATGTGATACTATCGCATGCGTTGATTGGTAAGTTAAAAATGCAATCGAATGGCAAACTGATGTAACTTCATATTGTCCATCCCATTGTAGGCTCTGGCTTCTTCTTTCTTTATATGCAGCATGTTCGTGTGATTTTTGAAACGCGCACAAATATCCACCAGTTAAATCAATTGGAAAGGGAATCGCTGTTCCGTGACGAAGACGCCTTATATTACAGCTTCTATAAGAAGCTAGTCGATGGGCCTAGCTTTTGGCATGGCTATGAGCAATTGAAAAATGTCACCGACATTGAATATCCCCAAAGTGTAAATGTTTTGCAACGTTTCTATGTCCTGCCCGAATTAGTTACTGCGTAAGCATCTTATTTCGATCTGATACTCCTGCTATACGCTTTAATCATTTTTATTTTATATCGTTGTTTTTTTTTGTCACATTTGCAGATATGTTTACCATATGGTCAGATCGGGCTATAATCCCATTATACAGCCAATGCAATTTTATTTCGAATTCGTTTGGCTAATGGGCGGTGTCACCTTGCTAGTGCTTTATTTATATGGCATTATGCTAAGTGAGAATGTCTTTGGTGGTATCTATGGTGTGATCTCGTATCTGATGTTTCATAGTTTTGCTGCCAAAATCTATGAACGTCCCTTGGCCAGGGAGAATTTTGCATTCCCATTTATATTTTTGCAAATGTTTTATCTTTGTTTTTGCATCAGTCAGGTTATATACACGCAGAGACATAGTTCCAGATTTTTAAAGGTTAATTATAAATTTCGAATCTATGTATATTTCAAAAATTTTACTTACTTCTATCCTTTTATCCTGTAGATCTCATTGATGTCAATATTAACCGCCATCGCTTTGCTTACCTGGCAATTTTCCCCAATCATTTTTACCACACAAATTGCAATAGTGATGTCATCGTGGAATGTCAGTGTTATGCCTTCGGGTACAGCTAATACATTTGCCTTGGACTATTCCATATCGCATCTATTGGGTAATGCATTGGCTTTCATTGTTTCGCACGGCAATGGCCAATTGCTCTTCACATGGCAATTGAGTGCGGCCCTTACTCTATTCCTAATCGCAATGGTGCGACAAGTGAGGAGTCGTCGCCTGGTAAATGATCCCCTCCAGGGTGATTATTTTTCATTAAAATCTATATTGCTCGCTCTGCTATTTGCGAGCAGCATGCAGGTTAAATTGGTTGATCTATTGGTCAAGGGTGGCATGCTTGATCCTCAGGACAATACTTGTCTGCATTACTGTGATCTCTGGGCCCATTGGGCTATGCAGGTGAAGGTGAATTTTGTTACCAATTTATCTGGATGCAATCCACTTTATGTACCAGTTGCCTGGTCGGAATTATGGCAATTGGTCAAGACATTGATTGTTAAGCCATATTGCATGTACGGTGTGGTCATGTTGGCCATGTTCTTTCGCAAATGGCGAAAATCGAATGTGCCACAGAGAGCGGCCAGCCAAGAGCAACGTGAACGGGCCCGTAACTATGTTCTTGAGGATTTTCTTGAGGAGCATCGTGTTTCCATGTCTGATATGTCCAATAAACAGACCGAACAGCAGCTACAAAAGTGCTTCCAAATGCTTGAGAATTGTGATCATGACTATGAGCGATATAAACGGGAAAAGGTTAAAATGGAGCAGGAGCAACCAGCGGAACGGGAGGATTTCATAGCCGATATAAAGCGATTAAAAGAGCAAATAACCCGCAATAAAGAACGAGAGCAAGGCGAAAACAAAGATGAACAGCCAGGACACTCTAACACTGGCACAGCCACTAAACCTATTCCTGATAATTCAACGCCAAGTTCTGCAGCTAATCCCTCGCCCGACAATGAGGAAACGGAAACATTACCGTCCAAAACCGAAGAGACCGCAACAAAGTCTTCTACTTCAACATCGTCATCACCCAATCGGAATGGTCATTCATCCCATTCGCATAATCATAACCATTCTCGGTGTCATCGTTCACATAGAAATTCCATTTCATCCACATCGCCTTTTTCGGTTGTGCCCACAACCAATGCCCAAATCCTTAATCTTCATTATTTATATAGCTTCCTTCAAATGTTAGTCTTCACTGCTATCGGTCTAGCTGTGCGCAAACTATTCTTCCTAAGCTTTACTCAGGGATGTGTTATAGCACCAACCATTTGCTCCAAGGTCTGGTATCATCGAAAACGAAACATCTTTTGGTCCATCTCTTTGGCCGTCTTTTTGCTGAGCATGTTTGATCCTGGCATGGTGGTAAATTATTTTAATTTTTATTTAAATCAATTGGCCATCTATATAATTATCTTTTAAATCTTTTATAGAACATTCGTGAGGAATACTTTCCCACACGTTATACGCACAGTACGGATGATCTGGATAGTATGCTAGAATGGATTAAATTAAATACGGAAAGGGATGCGGTATTTGCCGGTCCTGTGGAGATTATTGGTACCGTTCACTTGACCACCAAAAGGCCAATTGTTAATCATGCCCATCTAGAAATGCGTCAAATTGCGTAAGAGATTTGAATTATTATTGTTGAATTGAACAATAATCGTTATATATTATTTGTTTACATTTCATATTTTATATATATATTCTTTTTATTTATTGAAGTCTCTTTTTCTATATCTCTTGAATGATGTAACCTAAATTTAACTTTATCTTATCTTTCTCCATTTATCATCCAGTGAACGTACAGAGCATGTCTATTCGGTATATAGCCGTCAACAATCATCAGATATCTATAATCAGTGCTCACAATTGAAAATTCAATACTTGATCATATCGCTCGATGAGTGCACCAATGAAGTGCGGTGAGTTTTAAAAAAAAATTTTCAAAAATCTTTTTCGACAATACAATGTACATACATAATATGTGTATATACATATGTATATATGTATAAATCGATTATAGTATACTTATTTTACTCTATTGATATACTATTATATAATCAAAATCATAATGAAAGTTGGAGGTGATAAGTTCGATGTGAACTGATCCCAAATTAATTCCGTTTTTGATGAGAAACGTTTGTGATGGCGGTGATGTGGAGAACCTCTCATACTGTCGATCATCTAATTCCCAATCGTTTATGTATAGTTAAAAATCTACGATAATTGTTGAAAATGAAATTCCAATAAATTGTTCTTTTTTTTTTTAAACATTTATAGAGACGATTGCGATATCCTATCCATATGGGATGAGAAGCAGCCAACGTATCGCAACTATCCACAATTTTGTCACGAGCTGCTGCACAAGAATGTACCAAGTTTCCTCAAAGTCTATGCGAATGATAATTATGGTATTATCAAGATGTTCTCACAGTCGGTACAAATCAATTTAAAGCACAACAGAATGCCTGAAATGTCCATTTGAGATGAGAATCGTTGCTGTTGTCGTTGCCGTCGACGACGAAGGAGAAGACGCAGATATTGCAGCAAAAACGGGAAACAGAATTAGGAGTAGCAGATTTTGGGGGGAAAAGACTGTTTATTAACCATTGTGTATTACTTTTCCCCTTCCCCCTTCTCTCTTATAAAACAAGAAAAAATAGAAGAAAAAAAGGGAACACCAGACGACACCAAAACCAAAAAAGATTAAGAAAAAAGAAAAGAGAAAAGAGAGGAAAAAACAAACGGATGCAAAAGAAATTTGCATAACTATCTACAAAAGGAAGCAAAAAAAAAGTCTTACTAGAATTTTATTGCATTTAAGTTTATTGTTTACTTTTGTTTTTAGTTTTTCTTTCTCTCTCAGAGCCATTCCTCCCCTCCTTACCCTATAACCCTGTTTTTAAGTCAGGTTTACTTTTTAAGTTTAATATAAGCAATTTTTGTTTTGTTTATGTGCAACAGATATATACATACATTTATATATGATCTGTTTCTGTATTTAGATTGTTCGATGAGGAAGGTACAATCAATTTTGACACTTGTTGTCATCCCCCCAAAAAGAGAAGACCCTCCTTCCTTCCCTTTTCCACATCATTAAGCATAGTGGTTTAAGCAGACAAAGGCAATAAAAGAAAGTTTAACAACAATTTACGAGAAATACAAAAACACGATACAAATGTTGTGAATTATTGGTTAATAGATAATTGCAAATTAACCACTATAAAGAAATATCAATAAATTCTCTTGAATATAAATTCGAAATTGTTCTTATTCATAAAAGTGAAAGAGATGGCGAATGTGAAATAGTGCGGTCTTCAGAATCCTCAGCATAATGAGTATCTCTAACTCAGAGGATTTTTGTTAGTAGTTTTTCTCCAAATATGGCATCTCTATGCTGATTTATCTTCATTTTTCGAAACATTAAAGAAAATAAATCGGAAATTGTGGCAGTTCCTATTTATTTGCGATTTGCTGCATTGGATGGAGAGAAACATTTTTATATTGCAAACATAAAAGAGCAATGTGTTGGGTCTTAATGTACTCGTATTTCGTATTTTGCCTATCGATAAGTACTAAATGTTATCGTTTGCACTAGCCCTCCATTTTCGAAAATAACTGCGGTTTTTTTGGCTGCAGGCGCCCGTGTAAAACGGAGAAATTTGTTAATTGTGACATAAGTTTATATTCAGTTAATATCCAGTTTATATTTTGTGTGTATTTGTTTTTGTGTTACAAACTTTTGAGACAAAAGTAAGCGTAAATTAGGAGAGAAAAACAGGACAATTAAAAAAATGGCTTCCCCCGCTTTTTTTTCATAATTGCAGATGTCTAGCTCTAATTCTAGTTCTAATTCGAACCTAAATTGCGAAGGTGATACGGTGTCAGTGGCCCTTCGGGTGCGTCCATTGGTCAAGTCGGAAGTGCAACGAGGCTGTCAAATTGCTGTGCAGCGAGCCAGTGATGGTTTGCCCCAGGTCACAGTCAATCGCGCCGATACATTTACTTATAACTATGTGTTTGACATTGGCGATAGCCAAGAGGATATCTACGAAGTCTGTGTGCATCCAAAGCTTAAGAAATTGCTTAGCGGTTACAATGTAACAATACTTGCATATGGCCAGACGGGCTCTGGCAAAACTTATACAATGGGCACAACATATAATGGGGTTATGGATGAGCATGTGGGCGTAATACCGCGGGCCATACATGAAATCTTTAAAGAGATTAACACTAGGTCTTCAGTGGATCACGAGAATAAGAATAAATTTATGGTCACCTGCTCCTTTGTTGAATTGTATCAAGAGCAATTTATAGATTTGTTTTCACCAAATCGAAATGCTGTAGATGTGCGTGAGGTTAAGAATCGTATTGTTATGCCGGGATTGACCGAACTCCGTGTGGACTCCGCACAAGAGGTGACCGATCATTTAATGAGAGGCTCGGCTGGCCGAGCTGTTGGCTCCACAGCCATGAATGAGTCCTCCTCCCGTTCCCATGCTATATTCACAATAACAGTTGTGGCCAGCCAAACAGACGGCAAGTGAGTAGATCCTAATCCTAATTATACTAAATGAAATTTCTTTCAATTTGATTATCTCTTTTACGTTTCCAGAGGATCGGTTACCACATCCAAATTCAATCTGGTTGACTTGGCTGGTTCTGAACGCGCTTCAAAGACTTTAGCCAGCGGTGATCGCTTTAAAGAGGGCGTTAATATTAATAAAGGACTCCTGGCATTGGGCAATGTCATCAATGTATTGGGCTGTAAGCTTGCCTCCTACCATTCATCTTTCAGTTTAATGCAATTTAAAAATTCTATTTTATAGCTGGACAAGCATCTAGCTTTGTACCATATCGGCAGTCCAAGTTGACGCGACTGCTTCAGGATTCATTGGGCGGCAATTCAATTACCTTAATGATTGCCTGTGTTAGTCCGGCCGATTATAATGTACCCGAAACTTTGAGCACTCTCAGATATGCATATCGTGCTCTTCAGATTAAGAATCAGCCAGTTGTCAATATGGATCCACATGCTGCCGAGATAAATCAACTAAAGGATATTATACAAAAATTGCGTATCGAATTGCTAGCACAAACCGGTGCTGGAGTTGGTGGTATGAGCAGTTCCCTAACTGCTGCATTGAGTACAGCCGGTTTAGGAACAGTTCAGGTTCCATCGGGAGCAGATACTAGCATTATGAGTGCCACAGAGAAACAACGTTTGGTCGAACAGTTGCATACAATGGAGCAAAAGAATCGAAAATTGCAACAGGATCTCCAGCAGGCATTGATCGATGTTGCCGAGAATGAGATGCGTGCCCACATTGCCGAACAGAATCATGAAAAGATTAAAACTCATTTGATTGAAATGAAAGCCAAAATACAGCAGCAGCACCAACTGGATGATAGAGATGCATCTCAAATTGAGTTATGGCAGGAGCTTACCCAGGCGGTTGATATGGCCCACAAGGAATTGGAGCGTTCCGAAACAGAAATGCAAGAGCTAACACACACATCCGTTCATTCCAATGCCAATGAGAACGACAACGGTGGTGAGCTCCAGGAGTTAAACCAGGTCGAGGAATATACAGCCAAGCAGTTGAATCTCAATAATGATCTAAAGAACATTAATCGCCAGCTTAATCTGAAAAAGGAGCTGCATGAGCGTGTTAAAAGCAATTTAAGTCGTCTCGAAGTGGAGATAACGACATCAACTCAAGCCGAGGAGGCGGCAACCAATGTAAAGATCGATGAACTAGAATCTGAACGTCGTCAATTGCTTGATCAATTGCGCGCCATGAAGAGCAAGGACACAAATGTCTCTAAATTGGCCGAGGAGCGACGTAAGCGACTCCAGCAGCTTGAACACGAATTGAGTGAAATGCGTCGAAAATTGCAAACCATGTCCAATATGATTAAAATGCATGATAAGGAGAAAACCAAGATCATAAATCTTAGCCAAGATATTCGTCTAATGAAAGAAGCTAAGGTTAAGCTAATACGCACGATGCGTCAGGAATCGGAGAAATTCCGACAATGGAAATTGGTTAGAGAAAAGGAAGTCACACAGCTTAAATCCAAGGATCGTAAATTAAAAAGCGAAATGGCGCGACAGCAGCAACTCCATTCCAAGCAACGGAATGTCCTTAAGCGTAAATGCGAGGAAGCATTGGCGGCCAACAAGAGGTAAGAATCATCTCCCCCTGACAATAATCTCTTAATTATAATATATAATTTTCATTGTCTTTTTTTTTTTTTTGCCAGACTTAAAGACGCATTGGAGAGGAAGGCTTCCGCCCAGGCACAACGTCAGCGGCAACAACAGACGACAGGTGCTGGCAAGGTCAAGGATAATACTGCCTTTATAGACCATGAACTGGAAATCATTTTATCATTGCTTGAAGCTGAAATCATTTTGGAAACATTAATGGAGGATCGAGCTATTTTAACGCAAGATTATCAAGAGATGAAACAATCTGCGAATGCGGAGGAGCATCAAGAGTTAGTTATGGCTATGGAGGAAGAGTTGGAGATGAGAAATGCCCAAATAGCCGATCTTCAACAAAAGATTCAACTTAACGATTTGGATACCCTTGTATCTATATTTGCCGAAGGAGTACAAAGTCTGCCCGAATCCCGTTCAGTTAGCAGGAAAGTGCTAAAAACTCTCATCCAGCAGAGACGTGAACATGCCCAATCTATGGCCGAGCAACGAATACGTCTAAATAATCATATCAATCAGTTGTTCTTATCGGAAGCGAAGCAAGTGGAATTGACCGATCAATTGCAACGGTCCGTACAGCAGCATCAGGAGCAAATGCTTAAACAGCAGCATGCATATGAGGAGAAGGTGGCTGTCCTTTTACGTTCTGGTCAAGATAATAATAAAAATGAAGTACGGTTGAAGGATGGAACTGGTCAATGGGTTATCATTGATGACTTGCTATCGACTAAGGAGGCTCTACAATTGGAAGTGGATCTACTTAAATCGAAAATGGCTAAAAAGGCAACTAAGCAACAACAACAACAACAACAACAGGATCTCAAAGACCTCGCAAAATATGATGATGTTTTGGAGGAAAGTATATTGGAATGTGACGAGGATTGTGAAAACGATATTGAACGCGATCCTGACTGGAAACCCAGGAGAAAAAGACAGCAGAAGAAGTCGGATGTCAGCAAAGGAAAAGTGTACGATACATCAATCTCTGATGTCGATAATTCCAATTGTTCGGCCACAGGCATGAGATGCAAGTGCCTCAACAGATGCGATTCGAAGCGTTGCCTTTGCTTTACCTCATCTATGGGCTGCTCCATTAACTGTCGGTGTAAGGGCTCATGTCACAATCCGTCCAATTCATTTACTGAAGGTAATGATAAGGATGACAATGATAAAGAAAATTTGGTGGTGGAAATGCCACCACCGCCACCTATCACCAATAATCTTCCATTGCAAAGTATTCCAAATCAATCCCATCGCTCATCTAACATAGAAACGAAATTGCATGATCAAGAGACATTTATAGCACACAATACACCAACTAGAGATAGCAATTTACCAAAGTTGGCCAGGTAAAAATATGATAAATCTTATATGTACATCACCGATTCCCTTTTTCATTTCTCTTCTATTTATTTTTGTTTACCACTTTTTTGATTTTCAGGATATCTGGACTAGCATTTAACACTCCCCGAAGGAAATTCTTTAATAATGAATAATTTTTGGCTATCGTTTTTACCTTAAACAATTAATATCACTATTTCCATCGAATTCTTTGATCAGATATATTGACTCAAATATGTAAAAATATTCCTTCCTAAAAATGACATATTTATTCAAATATTATTGTATTATGCGACGCTGTTGAGAAGAGCAGGATTTTGACTGACTGATATACAGAAAAAAAAAATTAAATATGAAGAAGTTTTTTAAATTTGCAACGATTAAATAAAAAGGTTTACCATACCGTTATTAGTTTCCTTTTTTCTTGTGGAAGGCTGGCAACTACCACTGCACTCATCGTGAAGTCTTGATTTTTTCTGTAGTTATCGATAACATACTATCGATAATTTGTAATTACTTTGTCCGTAATCTGTAGAAAAAAGGAAAAATTGATTAAAAGTTTGCACTTTGATCCTTGTGGAAGGCAATTTAAGAGTCCTGTGGCAATGTTGTATTTGGAGGACTATTTGGAGATGATTGAGCATTTGCCGCAGGAGTTGCGTGACCGTTTTACCGAGATGCGCGAACTGGATTTGGCCGTGCAGAGTAAGTGCGTCCCCGTTTCCATAAACGTTCGTCACTCACTATCTCTCTGGCAGACAATATGGACTCGCTGGACAAGAAGTCACGCCTATTCTTTCAGCAATGCAAACGTGGTGAATTGCAGCACGAATCTATGGATACGGAATTTCATGGCCTGAGGCGGGAATATTTTAAGGTGATGGAAGATGCCGATGAAAAAGTGGCCATTGCAACACAAATACATGAGCTTGTCGAACGATATTTACGCCGCCTCGATAGCGAGCTATTTAAATTCAAATGCGAACTGGAGGCGGATAACAATGGCATTACCGAGATATTAGAGAAGCGATCCCTTGAATTGGATGGCAACTCATCGACAGCTGCCTCTGCTTTAATGATCAATATGAATCAAAAGGAGAATCGGTTTAGTTCCGTAAACAATTCTACCGGAATTATAGCGACAAGCAGCGTTGGACCAGCTAATGTTGGTGTAACTGCCGTCAATACCAGTAATGTTAATCCACTAAGCGTCCATCAGTTGGGTGCACATCAGTTAAATCAGCGTCATCATCGAAAGCTAGAGAAACGCAGGGAAACCATTTGTACAGTACCTGTGCAAGAGAAGCGACCAAATCTGAATCATTCGCTACCCACTATAATGGCAGCAACAAATGCCACAAACTCAACAACGGTGGTTACAACCGGCACAGGGCAGGCACCTGTCCAGCCGGCTGTGGCAAATCATGTTGGCGGCCATTTGCCAAAATTGCCAGTAGCACCACCAGCCGTTAATACCCTGCTGCCGGTTGCACCACCTGGCGGTGTTTCTGTTGTGCGTCAATTGTCATCGAATTTGACACACAATGTTCTTTCCTCTGGCACTGCAGTGGCAAATTGTGGCAATGTATCGGCGCCTGGTGCCAGTGGTGGGACTAGTGTGGTAGCTGCATCGCCTGGTGGTGCCAATGTTAGCTATAACTTGCAGCATCTTGGTGGCGGATCATCTGCCTCTAGTGCCATTGCAGCGGCAGCTAGTCAGGCCATTGTGACGACCCAACAAATGCAACAGGGACGTAGAACAGCCAGTTTAAAGGCCAGCTATGAGGCAATACATGGTGGCTCTACCGATTTCTGGGCAGGAGGGGGGACAGGCGGTGCGAGTTCTGCTGGTGGAACTGGAACGACGGTAGCGGCTGCCATTGCCAATACCGGATCAGCTAGTTCCAATCATCATCATCAGCAGCATGGTCATCATGGTCACGGTCATGGACATGGGCATGGTCACAGTCATGGGCATGGACATGGTCATGGTCATCATACTCTACCGGTTCACCCCATGCAACACTTACAGCAGGAGAAGAAAAAGAAAAAATTAAATACAAGTATCTCGCTGCCCACTGTTGGATCAATGCAAAGTTCATCATCATCCTCCTCCACTGCATCGTCCTCTCTTAACGTTATGGCCTCGGCATCATCCTCTTCATCATCCAGCCTAAGTGGAGGGATGGGTGTTGGTGTAGTGGCAGTGGATACATTTGATCTGCTTGCAGCAAGTGGACCAGTGGCAAAAACCAATTCAGCTCTTAATAATCTCACGTCCAATAGTAACACAAATCCAATGTCTACAAATACGTTGCCCATTTGTCCGCCAGCGTCTGCCAATCAAATTGGTGTCAATTCTACTTCTAGCCAAGCAACAACATTGCCTACTCATCATAATCATCAACATCATCATCATCACCATCACCACCAGCAGCAGCAGCAGCAGCAACAACAACAACAACAGCACCAGCAGCAACAACAGCAACATCAACAACAACAGCAGCAACAACAACAACAGCAGCAGCAGCATCAGCAACAACAACAACAACAACAACAGCAGCAGCAGCAGCAGCAACAACATCACCATAATCATCCTTTGCCGACAACTACTGCATCATCCGTATCATCATCAGGATCCTCCAATACAAATTCAGCTCAAAATCTTTCCAACAGCTTACCCACGACTGGACTACCGCCTCCCTCGCTTTCCTCATCCCAATTGACCATTAATGAAAATGGTCTCGTTGTGGAGCAGACTGCCGAGGGAGGCGAATGGTCCTATGATCCAAATGAGCCAAGATATTGTACTTGCAATCAGGTTTCCTATGGTGACATGGTTGCATGCGACAATGATGCCTGCCCTTACGAATGGTTCCATTATCCATGTGTGGGCATTACCCAACCGCCAAAAGGCAAATGGTATTGCCCAAAATGTACTGCCTCGATGAGGCGTCGTGGCAATCGAAAGAATTGAATGTCAAAGCTAGGGAAATGCTTACAAAAATATCGAGGCAATTTCATCAATAATCATTTCTAATATCGAGGAATATAGAATTATTTCTATTACTTTAGTAATTACCATCATTTTACATGTAATTGAAATTACATAATTTGAGGTGAGTTACTTTAGTTATTTTACAATATAGTTATGTAAGTCATATACTATCAATCTATTATCCAAATATCTCTATATATAATATTTCAGTCTAATAACCAACCCAACTTTATTTTATTATTCAACTTAATTATTTGCTATATATGTATTTATATTTGGAGTCTTCACTTTTTACATGAAACTCCACCCAATTAGCTGGCGATTATTTGTAATTATTGTACTATGAATTGTAATTATATTTAGCGGCTCTGTCATAAATTATGAAACTTAAAAATAATTTTCATTCGAATAAATTATTTGAATAAAAAATTGGGAGCAGCGGGTTACTTGTACATAATTACATAGGTATCAACATATTTGATAACTTGGGGCCCTTAGAAGTTAGAGCTATTCCTCTATTACAAGTCATCAAGTTTTGTATACAGGGTATTTGAAAATCAACAAAGTGTCATAACATCTGAAATTTAAGGAAATCGATTTTCTTTGGTTGGTGTTATCGATTCTTCTTAGTACATTTTCTGTGCTGCCAGAAATTAGTGCAATTTTAACTGCGTCTCTGGCAACATTGTTCCCGTTACAGCCAAAAGAAACAAAAGAAAATCCTCAGCGTCGTTGTTTTTTTTTTTTGATAAATACATAAAATAAATTTTCAATTTTCGTATCTAAATAAACGGCTTCAAAATTGGCAAAATACGCAAAAACAAGAAAATGAGCTACAATGAGAAAAGTGAAGCCATATCAAAGGATGAATGGCTACAGAGATTGGAGCAGTTTCCATTTAAGCAGGCGGACATGAATCGTTTAATCATGAACTATTTGGTGACAGGTGAGCAATGGGAGCAAAAAATATATAAGGGGGTGGGGAATGACAATGCTGAATGCATGTCTTAAGGATGTGGATGCCACATTTTCTTCTAATCTAATTAATTTTCTTTCTTAAACTATTTTCATGACTAATTTCTGCGTAGAGGGATTCAAAGAGGCCGCAGAAAAGTTTCAACATGAAGCTGAACTCGAACCTAGCGTAGAGTTAAGTAGCTTGGATGATCGTATACTTATCCGTGAAGCCGTACAAGCTGGACGGATTGAGGAGGCCACCCATTTGGTCAATCAATTGCATCCGGATCTACTTGGAAGTGAGAGGTATTTGTTCTTCCATTTGCAGCAATTGCAATTGATTGAGCTTATACGGGCGGGTAAGGTGGAGGAGGCTTTGGCATTTGCTCAAAGCAAACTTTCTGAATCGGGCGAAGAAGCAATGTTTGAATTGGAGCGCACATTGGCCCTGTTGGCTTTTGAGAAGCCGCAGGAGAGTCCATTTGCCGATCTATTGGAACAATCGTATCGCCAGAAAATTGCCAGTGAATTGAATTCTGCGATTTTACGATGTGAGCATAGTGAGGATTCCACACCAAAAATGATGTTTCTATTGAAGTTAATATTGTGGGCCCAATCCAAATTGGACAGTCGTTCGATAACCTACCCCAAAATGAAGGATCTGGAGTCGGCACAGTTAGAGCCAAAATAGATCAAAAAGAAAATAAGAGGCAACGGCTTAAATATTAGATTTGTAAACAAACAAATCCACCCCCCCCCCCCTTGATTTAAGAAATCGAAATTCAATAGTTATACCATAAATGTACTGTATAAAACAAAAAAAACGCAATAAATATCTAAATGTAAGTAGAACAAAACCAAAACAATAACTTAGCAGATGAACCCACATATGTACATATACATGGAGCAACCCAAAAACATTTTCTAGGGCATGAAAAACTAGAAAACTCTGAACTTTTGAAATACCAAATATTTAGTTAAAATTGCTCTAGAAGAAAAATATTTATTCAACTGAAAAAAGTATTTAAAAATTCTTTGATATGTAAATCAAATACCGGAACAAACAACAAATTCCGAAAAAAAACAACATTTGAAAGGAGAAAGAGTTGACACCTTGCTCTAAAGTTGTAACTTAAACATTGGAGGAGTTAAAATTGATGTTCACAAAAATAAGGTTTTATGTGCTTCACTACAACTTTAATTAAATGAATAAATGCAAAGTGCTTAACATGTTTGTTTATAAAATAAATTGAATGAAAATAGTGAAAAATAATGGAAAAAATCGAAATGGTGGCATCTCTTTTCAGAGTCCGAAATTGAATCCGAAAATGAAATGAAATAAATGTAATAGAATTAATTGATTATTTCGACAATTTCTAATCATGGTTGTCTTTTTTTAGCATAAAGCAAAATAATTTCTTTGCATTGTTAAAAAGTCTCGGGTTTTATTTTCTCTTTGTTTTAGCTTAAATGATTATCGAACTAAATTTGACAGATTATTTTGTTCTTTTGATATTTTTTGAAATTTTTATTCCTTTACCAGCCAAATATCAAATCCATGGCCTTATTGACCAATCCAGAACTTTTTTGTGGAACATTTTTATTGGTGGGGGAGACGGTATTATTATCATGGGCCAATTTATATGATTGCTGGGTAAATGGACGAACTTTGGGTGATACTAGAACATTCGAAAGTTCCGATACATTTGAACTTGATGCATTGTCATTGCAATTCTCTTTATCTGTTATGGATTTATCCGAGCATCGTGTGACCCCGACCATAACATTGCCAGCAATTACTTTTTGATTATAGTTTAATGCCTTGTCGCTCTCAATACGGGATGAGAATCGTACATGCATCCAATTGCCGTTCTGTGGTGCCTGTACCACACTTACAATGGTACCGCAGACAGTGAAATGCTGTAAAATCATTGAGCTGGCACCAGGCGAAAATCCAAAAATTGTAACCCAAAAATCAGCATTTCGTGGTGCAAATGATGCTGATGCTGGCAATGATGATATATTTGCACCCAGCGGCGAGCACAAGGCGCGCATTGATGCGTTTATGGCATTCGGTGCATTGGGAGCAAACGAATCATTCTGATAGCTTTGATTGATGCTAAAGTTATGCTGACTTGGGGTTTGGTTGAGGTGTTGATTCTGTGATCCTAGCAAATGACTGCGATGTGGTGTTGACCCACAGCCGATATCGTTTAACGAATCAAAGAGTCCTTGTGTTGGCGGTCCAGCCTGATGGCCGCCTGATCCGACAGCACTGGTAGATATATTTGCAGTAGTGTTTCCACCACCACCTGCTCCACCAAATAATGAACGGCTGCTCAAGCTAATAGAACGATTGTAATCCGCTTGTGGCGTCGTCTGTCCAGATGCTTGGGCTACTGGCGAGGTTACTGCAAAGTGTTCATTGTTACCGTCAGTTGTACATATATTGAATTAATAGTCTATCTTTTGTCATCTTACACTCACCAAACCCCATATTGTAGGCACGCGTTCCGCCCGGCTTGGGGGACAGTGTGTTATTATGTGGCGTCATTGCCGTCTGCGGATCACCCATCAGAAATGGCGGCAAATATTGACTTTGGTTATTACCACTCCCGGCAATAGCACCTGGACTGCTTACTGGACTGCCTAAGTTCATGGGCTCCATATCTTACAAAAAAGAATTGATCTTAAAATTTTTAAACAGCACAAAAACAAACAATCTGTGTGGAAGAAAACGTTGAGTTTGATTTTGTTGACGAACTTGTCTGAGGCCACCAGTTGTTTAGTTTTTAGTGTGACCAACTTCGGCATATATTAAATGTATTCAGCAGATTTCAAGGGTGTAGATAGGATCCTATTTAGGAGTCGCCGAGGGACTGAGAGAGGGTGGAGGACAAATATAAAGGTGTTGCAGGATTCACTTTAAAGGGAATAGTTAAGAGTTTTTGACTCCCTTTGCTACGCCCATGTCAGAAACGTTTTTTTTTTGATTCGTATTTCACCACAGTTAGGCGTTTAATAACAAAATACCAAAATATATGGTAACACTTCACTTGCAGTCCTTTGCAAATTAAAATTGTTAAGAAAGAAAATAAAATAATAAATAATAAATAAATAGGCGAAAATGGACCGCTATGCGGTAAAATCGATGGTGGGCCAAGGCTCCTTTGGCTGCGTGTATAAGGCAGAGCGACGTAAAGACAAAAAGGTGGTCGCCATTAAGATGATATCAAAGGTAAATATTGAATGCAACAAGTGTAAGTTTAATTTTTTTTAACTTCTTACTTATCCACTTATTCTGCGTTACAGAGGGGACGTTCCGAGCGGGAGCTGAAGAATTTGCGACGAGAATGTGATATACCAGCACGTCTGAAGCATCCCCATGTCATTGAAATGCTGGAATCCTTTGAATCGAAAACTGACTTGTTTGTGGTAACGGAATTTGCTATCACGGATCTGCATCGATATCTGTCTCGTCATGGTGCATTGCCCGAGATGGAAGCCAGCCGTGTAATATCGCATTTGGTTTCCGCTCTCTATTATCTACATTCACATCGAATACTGCATCGCGATTTGAAGCCACAGAACGTTTTATTGGATGAGCAAATGAATGCAAAGCTGTGCGATTTTGGTCTAGCTAGAAATATGACAATGGGAACGCATGTCTTGACCTCCATTAAGGGTACACCACTCTATATGGCACCCGAATTGCTAGCTGAGCAACCATACGATCATCAGGCGGATATTTGGTCGCTGGGTTGCATTGCATATGAGAGTATGGCCGGGCAACCGCCCTTTTGTGCTACTTCCATACTTCATTTGGTCAAAATGATTAAGCACGAGGATGTCAAATGGCCAAGCACATTGGGCAGTGAGTGTAGATCGTTTCTACAGGGATTGCTTGAGAAGGATCCCAATATGCGAATGCCATGGAAACAATTGTTATGCCATCCATTTGTTGAGGGTAAATTATATATAGCCGAAGTCCAAGCTGAATTGGCTCAACAATCACCCTTTATTAATCCGCCACGACAGAGCACGAAAGAACAAAAATTGTCAAATAAATCATCTGGGTAAGTTTCCATATGTAAGTTCGAATCAGTTAACTTAATTAAATTCCTTAACATTGTTTAGGGAGACCTGCACAACCGATTTGGGGGATGTTCTGGCTGCTCTAAAATTAAGCGATGCGGCAGCAGCAGCTGTGATTAATAATAATCTAAGCACATCACGGGATAGTATCAACGCTATAGCGCCTAGTGATATAGAACAACTTGAAACAGATATCGAAGACAATATGGTACCGCGTGTTTTGGTTCCATTTGCTGAGAACTCATTAAAGGAATTACCAATATCCAGTGTCATTTGTGCGGGAGCATCACCAATGATTAATTCACAAACCTGCTTCATTAGTGGCAACTCAAACATGATACTAAATCATCTTAATGATAATTTTCCAATCGAACAACCAGCATTAGTAAAAGGTTTAAAATTAAAGGTAAATGGATCTGTAGCAGTTTCCTCCATGAATTTGAAACAAACACGTAGTAAGGATTTGGAAAAGCGTAAGTTAAGTCAAAATTTGGATAATTTTTCATTGCGTTTGGGTCATCAGAGTATTGATGTCGAAGCCCAGCGTAAGACCACAGATATGTTAACCCAAGATAAAAAGCCAAGGGAGAGAGAACAGCTTAAGCAATCAATGCATTCCACCCAGGATGAGAAGCTTAGTAATGAGTAAGCATTGATATTTGAGACTGCATTCAGAAATATAAATATATATATATATCTTTGTTTTCTTAATTGCAGCAACACTCCGCCATGTCTTCTACCCGGATGGGATAGTTGCGATGAGTCGCAGAGTCCACCTATCGAGAATGATGAATGGTTGGCATTTTTAAATCGTTCCACACAAGAGTTACTTGATGGTGAATTTGATTCATTGAAGCAACATAATTTGGTCAGTATTATAGTGGCACCATTGCGTAATTCGAAGGCCATACCATCAGTTTTACACAGTGTGGCACAGCTTCTATCGCTGCCATTTGTATTGGCTGAACCACATTTAGTGCTGGATGCCATCAAGAGCGTCTATATAGATGTTAAATTGGTACCCAATCTGATGTATGCCTGCAAATTACTTCTATCGCAAAAACAATTGAATGATTCAATGACAATTGGCGTTGGCAATTCACTAAGTCGCACATTACGCAGCATTACCGAACTAAATAACGAGGAGATGAACACGGCTTGTAGTCTATATGAATTGGTTTGCCATTTGGCCCATCAGCAGCAACAATTTCTTAGTCAATTCTGTGATGCAGTGGCCATTTTGGCCGTTAACGATTTGTTCATTAATATTCTAACCCACGGTAAGATTGCGAGAATCAATTATGTTATTTACGGCGACTTATCCATTTGTCTTTTAATAGACTTTAAACATTCGTCCGCCGTTCGATTAGCCAGCTGTATGTTGGCCCTATTTTGTTGTGTGCTTCGTGAACTACCCGAAAATGCTGAATTGGTCGAGAAAATTATTTTTAATCCTCGCCTACATCTATCCACTTTGCTGCAGAGTCAACATCAATTGTTGCGTCAACGATCGTGTCAGTTATTGCGACTATTGGCTCGTTTCAGTCTACGTGGTGTCCAATGCATTTGGTCAACGGAGCTGAAAACTGCACTCCAATCATTGGCTGAGGAACATAGTTGCCCGCCGCTCCGCCTGGAGGCTGCCCAAACCCTTGATGAACTGAGTCAATTTAGTTTCTTTGTGGCCTAGAAAAGCAAACAAATCGAATCTATGCGTATTCTCATACTTGCGATTACTATTCTTAATCTCTAACCGAAAAGGTCTTGTAAATTATTTTGAAAATAGTCCAACAGATCATCCAGATAGTTGCCGAAACGATCAAAGTTTAACAAATAACTTTCATTGCAATCCTGATCATACATTTCATTCAGTTTGGAGATGTCCTTTTCCGAGAGTCCGCGACGTTGACCCAATGAGGCATACGGATCCTAATGAAAAAATAATGGCAAAATGAGAAATGCGAATCCATAAATATAATAAATATCTTAGTATGTCTTTACATATATTTATATAGTACCTACATATATGTATATATAAGAATCTCATGTTCTCTAATTTTTTTGTGTGTATGACTAAAATGTAGTTTTTAGAAATGAATTTTATTACTCTGTAATAAATAGCTCTTCCAAGATTTTTGTAAATATTAACTTAACCACGATGGAATTAAATGAAGTGAGCAAGTCGTCCCTGCCAACTTTGAATATACCACCCATTACCACGGATAGGTAAATCATAAAGCCAAACTTCTGCTTGCATAAGATTATACTGCTTGCAGAAACTTCTACTCAACTTATACTTCTACTGCTTTCAGAACAAAGCAGTAGACGTTTGCTAACTTGCATACTCTCACTAGTTTATACTTCTATCTTCAATATTTATTATTCGATTTCGACAAATTTTCGCTAACTGGTATACGCTGGCTCGACTCTCCTAAACCATACGGACGAACGGACGGATTGAAGAAATGTATTTAGACTTACCAGCGGTTCAATTGTGGCCATTCCATTTTTACTAAATGCTCGCGAGCTATAATGCATAACACTCTGATAATCATATTCCACACCGAAATTGGTTATATGCGTTCTAGCATATTTATTAAAATTATGAGCATGTCCATCCAAAATGTTCTCCCAATTGATTTTAACATACTCGTCCCGTTCCGTGGCACTTTGCTGATGATAAAAACCCAAGGCATGGAGTAATTCATGTACAACAACACCATGGGTAACACATTTCGGTGTATTCAAATTGAGTATTTGTCCACCCTGACGACGGCCAACACTGGACCAACAGCCCGAATAATTACCCTTGATGAGGATCCAGTTTTTATCGCCCTTAGCATAGGGTCGAAATCTTATGCAGGTGCGATCATGATATTCCTTGAAGGCTTTCAGTATCACCATTGTCTGATTGGTAGCTGTGGGCGTAATAGAAAATGAAAATGCCTATGAAAATGGAAATTTACTCAAATTTTTTTAGGCTTTTCATTTTCATTGCATTTTGAGTGAATCATTGTAAAAGAAATGTACGATTATCGAGTTTGATAAAAGCAAAGATTTAAATTCTATTATCCATATTCCAGTCGATATTTTGTTAAATATCTTTATAGATCTATATATATCTATATCGATCTGACAAGTAAATTGTACTGATAGGTAAGTAAACGGGTTCACCTGTCCACCTTAGGTATATAATTACTTACTAAAATCCTGCGGATCTATATAGAAAGGTACTGATGCATCCTCCCAGGTTGAACGTTCATTGAGTAAACCGTTGCGCAATAGTTCACGATGGAGCATAATATCACCCTCAAAAAGGCCGCAATGTTCCCAAATATTCGTATCACTATTTTCCGTCCAGAAATTGAATGCGGCGCCTCAAGAACAAAAAAGAATAAGGAATATGTGAAAATGAGAAGCTATTTAATATTGATAGATTTTCTCACTATTTTGCCGGCGTAACATTTGCATATTGGCGCCCCATTTTGGTGTGGGCGGTGCGGGTGGATCAAATCGGGCTATACCAGCTGCTAGCACGCCCACAATCATTAAGTACAAACAGCAACAGATGATTAGCAGCTCACTCGCACTCCTCATTGTTTGGATTTAAAAGAAACGCGGCCCTGCTTAGGTCTTGGCTTTTATACGATCAATTTGAAAGTATGTACATATGTGTACGTATATGCATATGAGTTGGTAATTGATCGGCGGTCCCTCCGCCCACGCTCATGCCTAACGGATTTACATATTTCTTTTTATTATACTCTCTTTCTTTCTCTCTTTCTCTCTCTCTCTCGTTCTCTCTTTCACCACTATTTTCAACATTTTTCTTGATGTACTTTTATGGCTTTTGATTTTATAAATATTTAACTGGGATATTGGGTTATCAGAGGCAACAGTGTGCGCATATAAAAATAGCACAGTCATTCGATGGTACTAACAGTGGGTTAAACGCACAAACGCACACACACACACACACACACACACACACACATAAACTTTTGTATGTATGTATAAACGAGGGCTCCAAGGTTGTCAACAGATTATTGAAAATATAGTCAATAAAATGATATTAAAACGAAGACTTCAAATGCCAGTTTACATTCATTCTTGGCATTAGCAAAAAATATACTGATTTTTCTGATTGGAGAATAATTATATCATTAAATAGGATAATTTATTTTGATATGAGAGTACCCATTGTTTTAAGATATACTTATGATATTTATATTTTAAAATATATATATTTTTAATGGAAGTTATATCTATCTTTTTTTTTCGTACTTCTTGAAATATTATTTGAAATGGTGTGAAAAATAACTCACCGATTAATTTAAAATTTTTGAACCACATCTTCTACAACAGATTTTTTAAAAGATGAATTAGCTATTTTGAAATTATTTAATTGTAAAAGAAAAAAAAACAAATTAATTTAAAATGCTGTCACTTTTGGAAAAATAGACATCTTATAAATAGCTATCTTATTTTAAATTAAATAAGCTTGGAATCTCTGAAATGTGTACAAGAAAAAATTAGTAAAATAAATGTTAGTTAAAGAATAATATATGCATTAAACATAAGTACAACTACAAAAATTTTTTTTCTATCCTAAATCTTTTTCCCTGAAAATAGACTCTTTTTTAAGTTTTCAAAATTTTTAGCCTAATAATAGTTTCTACTTTGAAGTACTTAGTTAAGGTTTTTTCACCACAAAAAAAACAACAACTTTCAATTATAATTACAATTTGCTTAATAAATGTTTATAATTCCCTTTATGCAATACATATATGTAGTTTGTTCTATATATTAAAATGTATGTATTCCCATTTGTCTTCTGATATAGCGTATATAGTAATTCTCTATTCAAAGTGCTATGTTAGATAACTTACTTAAAGTCACTGTAATAGAACTTTATTAAAAGGAATTTTTAAACTACCAACAACAGCAATAACGTGGCTTTAATCAATATGCAAGCGATAAACCGAAATTTTTGTTTATTGTTCGTTTAAACATTGGTTTAACGTACAATATGTTTGACAGTATCTTTTGTGGTTGTTGTTGTTATTGTTTATTGACTTTAAAGTGCAATAAATGATTGTGCGTTTAATTAAGCAATCATCAATGGGCAAAGTGGAAAAAAGTGATTGCCTTCTCTTAGTCTCTATCTATCTTGTTCTCTCTTTCTCTATTCCCTTTCTCTGACCCAGAGACCTGTGAGAGAGACTGGCTAAGTGTTTAGTGTATTAATGGACAGTAGGTCAGGATCATATGTCACATTCAGTAAATTCGAACTTAAAGTCTCTTAACGTTCTCAAGTACAACGAATTCTTTTTAGCCAAAAAAAAAAGGAAAAGATTTCTACACAATTTTGTTTGATAGTGTGGATTTCAACTTAAGTTGAGGCAACATTTTTTGGTTTACTAGTGCACTTTACCAATTATCGACTAGTATTTTTCCCCTTCCTACCCATCTCCTTTCCCCCTCTCCTTTAACATGTTGATGGACTGACTCTGACAGGTAATATTTTTTTTCTTTCCTTGCCTGCACTTTCACTATGCGAAAATTGCACCAAAAATCTAAGACCCACATTTTCCTAGGCATATGTATATATATGTGTGTACATATGTATGTATAAACAAATGTGCAATTGTATGTGTGTACTTGCTGTTGGATAGCTTCTTTTTAGAGAACATTTTGTGTTGGTCATGGCAACTGGAAATGCGCTTGGCTTTGCCCACAACGGATGCTGTGCATCTGTGTATCTGCGATGTACTTGATCTTTTTTCTGTTTTCCAGCGTCTTGTTTTTGTTGTTATTGTTGGTCTTGTTGTTGTTGTTGTTGTTGTTGTTTTGTTTTTGGTGGAAAACTTGACACACTTTTTTTCGGTCAACGACATTCCCTTCTCTCTTCCCTCTTCACCATTCCCCATTAGTGCCACAAGGCACCCCATGGCAAGCGTTATTCAAAAAGCTGGTAGTTCACTCTGTTGCGCGGAAAATTCGAGGGAAATCGTCGACAACGTTCAAATGCAATTTTCAATTGAGAAAGTTGAAGCGGGGCACAGAGATTGCAAATTTTAGACAAGCGATGACGATGATGTTGAATGTTAGAGTCAAGTCGAGTCGAGTCTTTTCCTTAAGGCGGTAATTGACTTCCTGCAACAACTGAGAACATTTCATATAACACTAAAATGAACAAAAATTGTTTTCAATCATTTTTGAATGTCAAATTAACTATGATTATATTTTGTTTTTAATTATCATTCCTTTTTTTAAGATATAGATATCTATTAAGTGGTCGTTTTATTTCATTATCTTGCAATATTTTAAGCCAGTTTTTTTTTAAAGAACTTTCAAAATGTGAAAACCATTTTAATTATTTGAAATTTTTGTCACTTTTCATATATATGTATTAACTTTGTTGACTAGTGTATTTTGCCAAACTCTTGCCATCTGACGGTGTTAAAAAAGAAAGACAAAAATGCCATTGAAATGTAACGAGAGAGCGCCGACCTAAAGATATCCTTTAAATATTAATTTAGAATTTTCCAAAATTTTACTTTTCATTATTAAAATAAATTAATCTTTAGATTAATAGTTGAGCAGACTATACTAATTGAGTAGAATCGAAACAAGATTTCTAGAGGAATATATTAATAAAGAAGAGTTCCAAGAGAATATAGTATCTTGTATATACATATTAGGGAATACAGATACTGATCACAAGAAATATGTAGAATTTTATGTACATATGTATTTTTAAAATCTTTATATACGTTATATGAATTTATGTATATGCCATGTACCCCAACAATTCAATTCAATGTTTACAGGGTATTTAAATTCGTGATAGTAATAGTAGTAGTTATAGTCCTTAACTGAAACTTGCCTGTTGCTGTTGTTGTCGTTGTCGTTGTTGCTGTTGGTGTTGCTTGTTTGTTTTTCACTTTTGGCCGGCAGTCACTTTCTGCGCCAGTGACCCAGAAACAAGACACAAGGAAAAATAAAAACAAAAATAAAAATAAATAAATAAATAAAAAAAAAAAGCAGCCAGCCTCTTTGCCAGCTGCAATTCTGCGATTCTTTTTCGCTGAGAGGAATTGTTAACAGGTATGCATTCTGTTTGCCAAACAATTGAAAATACTTAACAATTAAATACTTAATTAGAAATGCAAATGGTCTAAACAGCACAAAATAAAAGCTAAAGAAAATTTGGCAAAAAAGGATTTTTCGCTTCATCGCTTTTGTTCTTATTTTTTTAATTATATTTTTTATTTAAAATATTAATAAATTATTTAACTTGTATAGTAAGAGTAAACTAATGACAAAAATAACAACTTTTAAGCATTCACAATTGCAATATTGTTGAATATGTAGGAAAAATTAAGATATTACAAAAAAAAAGGATAATAGCTGATTTATGTATGTACATATTTATATTAAAGTTGTCAATGGAAATATTACATAACATTAAATTAAAAACTAAAACTATTTAAATCAATATTAAATGATTAAATATAGAATGAAGTTCACAGTTCGTTTTCTAGTAAAGTGATAATTTTTTTATTTATAATAAATAAATTTAAATTATTTGCCAGCCGTCTCAATGAGAATCGAGAGCAAAATTAATAATGTTTACTTTTTAATTGATTGATTAATTTTAATTGATCGATTAAAGGTCTGTTATGGTCTACAAACAAATATGCAAATCTAAAGAAAAATGGCATATAATATGATCAAAATTTGAAATATAATAGCTAAAAACTAATTCAAAGATGAGACTGTAAATCAAATATAATAAAGTCACAATCTTTGATCTTTTTTTGATTGATATCTATTGCTAATTTCCATAAGCCAACTATATTGAATGTATATATAAGATTGTTAACAATGATTTAAAATTTATACCAATGCTATTAATATTTAAAAGTAAATTTGATCTCTTTTCAATAATTATGCATACTAAATCGATTTGTACAATGATTTAGATTAGTTTTTGATCTAAAATTTTATCTTAATATATATTTAGTATTTCTTTCCAGCATGAAAATCGTTTCCTTATCAGGTCCAATTGATATTATCTATATATAATGCTGTGATTGAACTTTTTTATTTATTAATTTCTATTTTGTTGCTATTCTATTCTATTTGATAATATTGATCCTTAATTTGTTTTTGTATTACATTAAAAGATCGGAATCGAATCGAAGATTGAACAGATTCCTTCGTTCTTGTATAACAGTTATCTGTTCTACACATATAGTATATGTATCTGTTCTTGTAACCATGATGGGATTATTTTGGGATTTATTTTTAAAATGACTCCCAAGGGTTTCCGTATGCCCCTTTACTTAAGGCAAATGTTAATCTTATTGGTCTAGTGAATATAACTAGCGATTGTTTAAAGTATACTATATATATATATATTCTGTGGCATGCCATTTTATGATTATCATTGGGTCAATGTACGGACAGAGACCATGTGGTTGCGCGCAGTTCCGCAATTGAATCTATTGAATATAATTGTAAATGGGACAATTACCTCGGGCTCTAAGCAAATGAATGTGTTTCTTTAGCCGAATGAGGATGTCACACTGGGTAATTGAAAATTTCTTGAAAGTTATTTTTAACAGAGTTCCATAGGCATAGCATTGTGTATTTGGTCCTGTCGCACTGATTGTGTGCCACTTAATTTTTATCTGGAATTCACAGTAAGTGAAAGATGTTTTATTTTGTTTTATTATTAGGAAATCTAATGGAGATTTTACTGTGCTGGTAATTCAATTGGACATAGATGGACATCATATTAAAAGCGCAGCAGATGATGAAATTATGGCATTTGCTGTGAGATTTGCCTTTGCCTCAAATATTTTCCCAATCTTAGTAAACATTTGGTAAACGAAAATTGGCAAAAACGAATTTTGAATTATGAAAATTTTCTATATTTAGTATCCTTTTTACCTTTTTACACCAAATTGTATTAAGTAAATATGTTTAATGGCAAATCTTAGGCTTAGGAGATCGCTAAACCTGTCCATAAATCAAACCTTGAGGTTTACCGTCCTGACACCTTACACTTTCGCCAACAAAACCAAATACAAAACTAAAACAAATCCAAAATAAAACCATAAAAGATTTCACCAATTAAACTAATAGAAATTACTTGAAACAATTTTGTTAAATGGTAAAAATAAATGCAAACAAACAAACAAAAAAAAAAAAAAAAAAAAACGAGAAAAAAAAACCAAATGGGAAGCCACCAGATGTCGGAAAAGCGGACAAAAAAAAAAAACGCATTCAGTCATGACGTGTTGCTTGCCTTAGATGCTGTTGTTGCCGCTGCGCTATTATTGTTGGTTTTTGTGTTGCCACCACTGACACACTGACTGTGGCAACAAGAGTTGCATGTGTGTGTGTGTCTGTGTGTGTGTGGTTGTTGTTTGTTTTTGTTGCCGCAAAAATTTGTTGACCATGAACGTGAAAAATCAGTAAAGTGAAACATAATTGATTCAGGAAGGAAACTGCCGTAACTGGTTTTCGTTGTTATTGTTGTTGGTGGCGCAGTTGCAGTTGCAACTTTGCATTTGGGTTTCGTAACAGTGAAAAGCTTTTTTTTTTATGATTTTTGTTGTTGTTGTATTTTGTTTCCATTTTTTTTTTCTTTCAAATATTTTTTATTTTATTTTTATGGATTTTTTTTTTCGCTTTTCCGATGAGTGAAATTTTTCCTGTTGCTTGTTGTTGAATGTTTCTGGTCTATTAAAGAAAACAACAAGGAGTTGCTACTGTCAAAGCAGCAACAACATTATTATATATACCCTTTGCTTTGAGTATTTTACATTTGATCATATATATGTAACGGATAAAGGATATATATATATATATATCTCTAACAGCAATCATATTCTTTCTGTAATAAAACTATTAATAACTAAATGTTCCAAATTAAAACGAAGTTTATAAATTATTATAATTTTAAATATAGAATCGTTATGTTAAATACTTTAATTAGAATTAATCAATTGATAAATTTCTATAATATTGATTCGTGAGTAAAATATATATATGGAAATAGCATAAGTTATGAATTCTACATATAATGAAGTTAGGAAATATAGACTAAATCTTGCCTATGTACATCTATCAAGATGACAAAGTTGTCTTTTGTCTAGACTGTCCGTATGGAGTTTCATTTTGGTTATTTTCTCTTCTGTTTTAGGATAACGAGGGTATTTGGATTTCGGTATTCCAAAGGAAGGGTTTTCTCTTTTTTATTTATTTATTTTATTTATTTATTTTTTTTTTTGTTGGACTTGACATTCGCTTTGGCTGCTGCTGATATGTTGATGACAGTTTTGTGTCAACGCCAGCGATGCGCTAAAAGGAAGTGGAGAAATCTGAGATATGTGGTCAGTGCCAAGTCAATTTAAGTAAAAGAAACAACAAAAGAAAATTTATATGGAAAAATACAACAAAAATATAAAGAAAAAAATTGTATGTAGTTATAAAACAAAAGCTTTTCCAATGACAATATGCAAACATACAGTGAATGATCAAATGAATGCCGGAGAAAAATCTTAATTAATGCAGTTATACATATACCATATATACCATATATATACTATACTATATTAGTATACTATATAACATGATTATAATCTACAGATTATGCATGCCTTACTATTCATATTTATATATATATATAGCTTCATAAGATTTCTAGAATATTCTGCTTAAGAATATCCTTTTTCGATTTTTTTACAGTTATGTATAAAAAATTATTATTACATTTTTCCTTGCTAATATTTAAAGTTAATTAAGTAATCAAACAATTTGGTCCTTAATTGCCTTTATTTAGTTTGCAGATTCCAGATTCTTGCAATTTGAAATCAATTCCCTGATTATGATTAGAGAGAATAATAATTGCAATTCCATAACATATTTAATGGCAAGAGTCAATCTGAAAACAAAAGACTATGGCAACAAACTTGCTAGAAAATGCCAAGTTTAATTTGGTTTCTTCGTTTTTTCAATTTTTCATGTTGTTGTTGTAGTTGCATTGTTTTATTAAGCCTGAGCGAAAGTTATCTTTGTGCAAAATAGAAACAAAACAAAAAAAAAAAAAATAACAGATAGAAAGAAAATGAAAAAAAAAACATTTTTTTTTGATTGATTACCAACTTTCTACTCCTACGGAGAGGAGCGATGATAATGTCGGGGCAATTTTCAAATTTATTCTGATTAGAGGCCGAAAGAAAATTGTGTGCTGCCAGAGCGAAAGCAGAACATTTGTAGCCGGTTGCTATACACGCACGCACACACACACACACACACACACATATGTATGTATATATATTCACACACACCATACAGATCCTAAAAACGTCTCTCTGTATAACTCTCTGGTTGATATGTTGCCAATGTTAATGAACTTTACATGCATAAATTACAGCAACAACAACTGCAGCATTAGCAGCCACATCCGCCTAGGCTGCTGCACTCTCTATGCTACATTTTGTTTTTGCATACAATACAAAATGTGGCACAACGACTGCACGCCCGCCTGACATTGGGTGCATGCCACATGGTGGAAGGGGGGGGTGGACTGTTTGTTGCTACTGTTGCTCTTACCTAATGATCTGAATGCTCATACGCCGCGTGTGTTTTTCATTTAAACAAATCAGCTGTTTTGCCTCATTCATACTCTTAGCACTGTGTAACTCTTTTTGCACTCTCTTTCGATCATACACACACACTCAGACACAATTTCTCTTTCTTTCTCCCCCACCACTTGACTCTCTTTAAAGGTTTGAGTGAGTTTTAGATCCAACATGTTTGAGATAATTGATGCGGGAGAGTTTTAACAGAACTAAATGAGTTTTAACAGAACTAAATGAGTTTTAACAGAACCAAATGAGTTTTAACAGAACCAAATGCGATCTGCAACTTGAGCCAAAAAACATATACATAACAAAAATAAAAACGAACGAAAAAAAAAAAACAGATACAACAACAACAAAAAAGAAAAAGACAACAAATGTATGCCAAATCAAGTTTATTGAACTCGGCTTTTGACGATTGCAACGACAGACTAAAACAGCAAGCAGCAACAGGACACAGGCATCCTGTAATGGGTTTCCCCGGGGTTTTTTTTTTTTTTGGTTTTTGGCTGCTTTTTGTTGTTGTAAAACGTCTCAGTTAACGTCGCTGCCGACTTTGTGGCAGTCAGGTGGCGCTGTCGCGGCTGCTGCTGCCGCTGGTAGTTGCGAGTTCAATGACATTTCACCTACTTGTATTCAAATTTAATTCGAATTTAAATGAACTGAAATGATATAAGCCAAAATAAAAAATAAATGAAACAAATTAAAACAATTAAAAATTAATCAAAATTTATGAATTTATTAAATTTAATTAAATGCTAAATAAATCAAATGCAAGCGAAGTTAAACAGTCTTTTATTTGGCATTAGACTTATAATTTAAATTTTTTGCTATAACTATAGGATCTATATTTTAAACAGAACTTTCAGTATATATATATTTTTGAGTATATATGTATATATATTGTCCTTTTTGAAATGACTGTATCATATAGTTTACATGTGTTCCATACGTAGTCCGATTATATGTTAGAATATCTTTTACTAAAAAGAAGAAATAATGTAAAAATGCCACATCTTATAATGATTTGTACAAATGGATAAAGAAATGCTATGAAATCCGATCAAGATTTTAGAATAAAGCCAACTTCTTGATTGTTCGTACTATATATACTATACGTTTCTTAATTTCCATGGATTATTTATTAAATGACAAAAAAAAAAAAAAATGGCACCACTCCAATATGCATTAACGACTTTCACTGAAGACAAAGATAATGGCCAATGGATGGCACCAGTGAGATAATGTCCATGATGCAGTTGTAAAAGGAGAAGGGAATCTATTTAGAAATTGATGTCAATATTTAATGCATCAATATTTATGAAATACATATGTTCATATATGTATATTTCATACTTTTACTTTCAAGATAAAAATACGAATATGAATTATATGCTTAGCATAATATATATAACTATATACATATACATATACATACATACATATGTACATATGTACATATATGTATGTACATATTCATTTTGTTCCACTGGCAAACAAAAAAAAAAAAATGAAGAAAAAAAAAGCGCCAGGCAAATTTTTCAAGCCGAACTTTCTAAAGTGTGAAAAAAGTACAAGCCCCCTCCCGTTCCCTGTCCCCCAGCCACCTATCCACCCATTAAAATTAAACAAGAACTCACAGCTCGTAAAGTTTTTTTTCATTTCATTTTATTTTTTTTTTTTGTCCGTGCCATTGCAGATTCTGCGCTCAATGGAAAGAAATTTTTACGGCCTATGTGAAGAGACGTCGCTGCCGCTGCCCGCCGTTGCTCCGCTGCTGCCGTTGCCCGTTGCCATTGTTCAAGCTTCAGCTGGAGGGCCCGTCTACGATTTTCGATGTTGCCCCCCTCTAAGTGTCTCTTTTTTTGAGTCTTTTTTTTTTTTTTTTTGGGGTATATTTTGGGGGCAATTAAAAAGTTGTCGAGCTGCGTTGTCGATTGTCAGTTGCGGCAAAAAAGACGAAACCAAAAATTTACCGTTGGCACAGCTGTTTTTTAGGCCTATTCAAAAAAAAAAAAAAAAAAGCGAAAAAAAGTTTGCATTAAAACTGCGGTAAATTATCATACGGATGATGGTGGGGATGAGAATGGAAGACGGCAATTGCAGTTAAAACTTAATTTATTTGCTCAGCACAAACACACACACACACATAGTATACATTTGTAAACATATGTATATGTAGGCATACGAATAATCATACATACATACACATTTAGGTAATCAAACACACAGTCACAAGTCGACAAAGAGAGAAAATATTGCAAAAAAAAAGAAAAAAAAATTTCTCTTCCTTGTATGCTTTGAAGCGTTCAGAGCGAAAGCCTCATCATGACCTACCTTCAGTCGTAAATTGTATTTATTGAATTGATTTATGCAGAAATATGTTTTATTTCAGTCAAAAAGAATCCAAAGGAATATATGTACATATATTATGTATCTTTGCAAAATTTTAGGCATATTTTTTATTAAACAAAAATGCATAAATATTAATAGCTAATAAAAGAAAATAATAATAATAACTACTAACATATGTCAATTTAGTTATACCAAGAGAATCAATAAAATGAATCATTATAATTCTAAGCCAAATTAAAAATAATCAAAATTTTACCTAAAAAAAGTTAGATAAATAAATTCTTTAGGAGAACTTGAGTCCCAGCTTTTGAAATATTTTTGGAACTAGCTAATATTAATTTTAAGAAATAGTTCCTTGCCAGAAAAATTTTGCATATAGTCTGTATATTTGTTAAATCACATTTTATTCATATAGTACTATAAATTTGATTAGATCTATGTATTTGCATATTTCCTATAATTTACACAAAGCTTTATATACATAAATTTATATTTATCGCATATACATATTTCTTTTATAAATGTATATGGGAACGAAAGTCTTACCAAAAAAAAAAAAAAAACACCAATCGCTGTTGTTGTTGTTGTTGCTGTGTGCACATATTCATATTTAACAACTTTCGGAGATGCTTTCACTTCCATGCCAACAATTTGGCAGCTGTTCACTGACTTCTTCTCTTCCGTATGAAGAGAAGGCAATAACAGCACCAACAACTACAACAATGAAAATAACAACAACAACCCCAAGTTGCATTTGCATCCGTGTCTTTGAGTTAAAGTTGAAGTTTTATTTATTTTTTTTTGTGTTTGTTCAATTGTTTGCTCGAAATACTTTGACTGATAATCAAGTGTGTCCAAAATTGAGAGAGAGAGAGAGAGAGATGCATTTAAAAGAGTTGTCAGCTCCGGGGAATCTTCTCTTATTGAAACTCTCTTCCCTCTCTCCACACTTATCGCTTTATCAATTCATAAGTGCATAACCCTCCACTTCTTCCCCCGCAAAATAGACCATTCACCGTGTTTGCTAATTAATACATAAATGAGATAAAACAAATTGAACAATTTGATGAAGGAAGGAAGAGGCAAAGTTAGTAAAGGAAAAAAAAAAATAAAAATAAAATTGAAAGAGCCAAAGTTATAAACGTTTGCGAGGGTTTCTCAAAGAGTAATTTTGTATGTTAATCCCATTTGTTAAAGAAAATGGTTAACTGTAGATTGAATATACGTATTAGATAGATATTCGAAAATGTTCTAATCAACCGTTATTTGTCAAAATATAAATGAATCAAATATAATTTAATATGTACACAAATATTGATAGATGAAACGAATTTATATTAGTATAGAAAATTATAAATAACAATTAGATGATTATATATAATTAGAAGATAATATTGTTGATAAAAACCATATTGTTAATTTAATGGAATATTTGTTATTATTAAAATTATTATTAAAAAATTTTATTTTTATTTTGCTGCCTTCTAGAGCTCAAAACTGAATAATCGTAATCATTATCGAAATCCACTTAATTCAATTTGTGATTGAGATTAGTCGCGTTTGAGTTCCAAGATTATTTATAGCAAATAGTAATAAAATATTTTTAATGGAATTTGTTGTTATTAAATTAAAATATTAAATCATTTGCATATATATGAAAGAAGGTATTCATAGACAGATCTGAGCAAAATTGCAGACTTGTGGATTTAGCCATTTCTTTTGAAACATACCTCGCCGCTTGATCATTAGCATAAATAATGGTGAAAAATGAAGCAAACATTCACACAAACATAAGCACTCATACTGGCACAGACCTCGCAACGATCTGTGTATGTTTGTTTGTGTGTAAGTGTGTGTCGTATGTGTGTGTGTGTGTCTGCGTGTGTGTGTGTGTGTATGTATGTGTGTTTACAACACACATTTCAAAAGTCGGTGACTGTGGCACTGAGTTAGTAGTGCGTTAAGTCAACGAACGCTGTCGCGTAGACGCCAACAGAGAAGCAGCCACAACGACAGCAGCAGCAGCAGCGGCAGCGACGCTCGAAATCCATCAGAGATTGGGAACTCAAAGAGTTGGGAAGGGGCCAAAAAAATGGGATGGATTGTTGGTGGGAGGGTGTTGGGGGGGGAGGCGGTAAGTGTGAGAGATGGGGCAGACGTAGACGTTGACAGCGACAGTGGGCTGCGACTGTGACTGCGACTGCGACGACGATGACATCGCAATGCAAACGCATTTACAATTTGGTTGAATTATTTTTTATAAAATTTTTTTTTTTTTTTCGGTTATTTTTTTGCGGCTTTCACAAACGTTGCACGTTGCCGTTGCTGCTGCTTTACTACCGCAGCGGTTGGAACTGGCGTATGGTTTATTTATTTATTTTTATTATTTTTTTTATTGGTTTTTTTTTTTTTTGGCAAACTTTGTTGAAGTTTATTGAACTTTTCACTGTTCTGAAGACGTTGAGGTTGTGTATCTCAGCTGGTTCCGTCATCATCGTCATTACCATCTTCATTATGATGATCCAAGCACGAGACTTTCTCCACAATCGTCATCAATTTATATACCCTGTAACTAAAGAATGTTGAATGGGTATATTTGTTCTATCGTATATTGTCATATATTATTAGATAGATAAAGGATAGAGCGGTGGAAGGGGTGTAAAGAGGTATTTCGATTCAAATATTTACAAATGTTTTAAATCCTTTCAGATCAGGGAAAAATACCAATATTTAAGGATATGTCTATATACATATATATTTGTATGTACGTTTTAAATTTGAAGGTTTAAGGTGAAGTATTGATTAGAAGTTTGTTGAGACTATTTGATATGACTCTAAGGTAAGTCTCTTCTTTATATAGGGTATCTTAAAGTCTAGCTTACAACACTTTTTTTTTGTTAATTTAAGTTTAGTCTGATTTGGGGGCCAATGATTTCTAACTTTATCTATATCATTATCAGTATCAGTAGAATAATGGGAGACTGACGCATTCACTTCCTCAGGGGCAGGAGTATATAAATATGTATATAGTAATTTCTTTCTTTCTTTTGTAAATCGACAATGTTGGTTTTTCCGACTTCAATATTTAAATCAATAATTTATTAATTATATGGTAATGCGATTCTGATTCTTAATATAAAATTTGATAATATTGAAAGAAAATTGCAGACATTTAATGGAAACAGAAATAAGGACATACATAGAAAGTATATGAACATTATTTTTCTATTGATAGATCATTTTTTGTACAGACAGACAAAGGTCAAAGGTCATACAAAGGTCAAAGGTCATACAGAGGTCAAAGATAAGACAGAGGACAGGCAGGCAGGAAGTGATTCGAACAGACATAGGTCAAGGTCGTGGGGTCGTGACATTCAGGTCAAGGGTCACTTGGATGTTGTTCATTCAGTCACACAGTTCCGTTTCTGTTACGTACTTTGGCCATTTGTCTACTTGTTACGTAGTCGATCCATCTGTAGAAGTCACGCAGACAGCCAGGCAGAGACACAATCACACAAAGAGAGGTCATTCAGAGGTCAAAGATCAGTCAGAGCTCTAAGAAGTTACACAGAGGTCATTCAGAAGTCAGAAATTGAAGGTCAAACGAGGGTCAAGGTGCAATGAGAGATCAAAGATCAAAGACAGATGTCACGCAGGGATCATAACGAGATCAAATGGACATACAAAAGTCAAAGGTAGAACAGAGATAACCCTGAGATCATACAAAAATCTGGTCAGGCAGAGATCATGCATGCTATAAATATTATCCGTTAAGCAGATATTTTAATACTAGAAACTAAATATTTTATTAACTATAAAATCAAATAAAAACTTACCTAACCATTTATAATATTTAAAATAGAAATTCTATTTTTTAAGGGTATATTAATACCCTTATTTAACAGACGATCTCGATAAACCTAACTGATATGCTTTAATTTTTTTCCCCTTTTACCTTGTATCTTATGTGTGTAAAGATTTTAATTTAATTTAATAGGCCGATTCAATATTCTATCATATCTATATCATGTGTTATCTTGTTGTGATGTGCCAACCCCTTGAGAAAAACATAAAACACTTGATTGTAATCTGAGTTGATCTAAATTGTGTCAATTTTATGTCTTATTTGTTCCTTATCAAAAACAGAAAATTTTCGATATATTTTGAGCATACATACATACATACATATATACATCATCAATAAATTGAGCAATTTTATCAATATTTATATATGAGTATATAGAAAAAGGCTTTAAATTGTTTTAGGAAACAAACATTTCAAAGTGTCTTATATTGTTTCGTTTAATTGATGATATATTTACATAATTATATCTATTGCATATTAGATCGAAATATTTCATGATTTTAAAGAGTATAAAATAAAGTTCATTTAGCTTTGCTTTCTGATTGATATTTTTAATTTGTTCCGATACTATGTAGTATCGGATTCTTTCATAAATAAATATTTAAGCAAACTGTGCAAAATATATACCAAACATATTGATGTTTGCCCACCCACGTGATCAAGGTGGGATCAAGCTAATTACCTTCAACGGTATAACATTTTCACACAGAAAGAAAAGACGAAAAGTGCGCAAAATATACATATACATACATACATATATATATGTATAAAAAAGAAGAAAAATAAAACAGTAGAGAGGAAAACAAAAAAGAAAAAGAAGAGCAATTTTCAATGTGTTTTTGTTTTGTTAGCTCCTTTTGATTTCTGCATGTGCACGTTGAGGGTACACGTTAGAAGCTCTCAGCTAAAAGCTTTCAGTGTCGCTGACAAAACAGAAAAATACAACGTATGCACAATATACTATGTACATATATATGTACATATATAAAAAACAAAAACAAAGTCACACATTGACATTGGATCCGAAACTGAATCGATTGAATCTTTTTGTTGCACCTGGTATCGACGCCTGTCAACAAAAACGTGCAATACAACGATGCGAGGATAAGTGAGGGTGGGCGAGTGTGCGGGAGTAACACCATCGGTTAGGAAGGGGGGGTAAGTGAAAGAGAAATCAAATGCTATATCGTTTCTTTTATTTTATATTCCATAAACAAGTATACATATGTGTAAAAGATGCAATATACAATTTGAATGTACGATAAAGCAAAAGTAAAAACATTTTTGTAAATTATATTATATACATATATATTTTATATGTATATATGCTTATACATTTATATATATGTTATATTTTATATACTATGTCTGCCATTGATGGCTCATCATCATTATAAAAAAAAAAAAAAATCTTATGAATATCAATTTTGAATGTAAATTTTGTATTGTAACAACTTTGACTATGTAAATTTACTTTTTTTAACCAGTCAGTCTTGAGGAAATACATCATATATTATTTAAAAAAATATTTTAAAATAATTCTTGACTGAGTTTGATATCTTGTTTCTAGGACCCATACATGTCAATATCAGAAATACTCATCTTTCGTAGGAAGTAATTTGATAATCTCGTTTGTATAACCTCAGTAAAAATACCATAAAAATTATTTAAAAAATAAATTATTATTATTATTAAATTTTATTATTAAATAAATTTGAATTCCAAAAACAAAATAACAAGCTTTTAAAAACAACAAATTGAAAATTGATCGAAAATTAATAGATAATATTTAATAATAATTGGAAATATATCCAATTCCATATATAGTTAGTCAAATATTCTATATATTGAAGTTGATACTGGAATTCGGTTTCTCATAAAGCAATTATTAAGAGTATTTATGAGTTTCTTAAAAATGTTTTCAAAGAATTTCGAGATTCGTTGAGTTCTTTTTTTTGAATCGAAACTTGCTCTGCTTTCCTCATCCTTTTATTTTAAAGTCATGTTAACAGATATCGGTTAAAAGCTTTAAAAAACAAAAGAGACGCAACCGCAAACACTTAAAATAAAGTGCAAAAGTTGCATAAGTTGGCCATAACTTTAAAGTACATACAAAGTTATAGGGACGGGCACATAAATATAACTGATGCGGTAATAATCCTATTTACATAAAGCCAATTTTTGTTTTTCTTTCTTTTTGGTTTTTGAATTGTTTAATCTTGTAGGCGGTACAAATTCTCAGGCAGGCCGATCTCGATTGCGATGTGCCTGTGTTACGCCAGACAATGTGATTGGATAAGTCTCCCCCCTTCGCACGCATCCGAATTTAAATCCGAATCGAAGAGTCCGAGTTCGAGTTTAATGGCAATCAGCTGTTGACGTTGACTAAGTGATTCGGCTGAATGACTGACTTTTGAGTATCGTTACAAGCAAATACAAAGAAACCAACAAAAAAAGTGTAAAAAAATTTCACCGGGTCTGTTTTTTTTTTTTTTAACTTTAACGATCGCTGCACGTTCAAGGGCCTTACGTAAAAACCAATTTAACAATAATGAAACCAACCCGTGTAGTTTTTTTTTTTTTAATTTTTATTATTTTTTTTTTTTTTTTTTTTTTTTTTTGGATTGATCGTGTGTGTGTGTTGATTGTCGCATATTGTCCACGCGTACCTTACCTGTACCTACCCCGCCCCCGCCCCAGTTTTAGATCAACGGCCGGGCATTAAAAATTGAAATTAAAATATAGTTTGAATGATTTTAAAATTCAGTTTTTTCCATGTTTTGCATAATAAAAATGCCTACCAAAATTCAAGAAACACAGATAAAAAATGAAAAAAAAAAAATCAACGAAATAATCGGTTCAAAATTAATGTAACTGGCGCTTAAAAATGCGCCTGCTGTTGTTGCTCTTAAATGGAATGCGGCATATTGGCTATAAGTTAAAATTTGAAATTAAAATTGTAGTCTAAAAAAATAAAAAATAAATAAAATTGATGTGGCAATTGAGTTTTAGTTTATTTATAGAATTATGTTCTAGATATATCATAAATAATATAATGATCTTTCAATAATTAAGAAGTAACAGAAAATAATTAAGAAAATTTTGATTAATTTGAAAATAATTTTAGTAATATTAAATAATTACTTTGATACGTTCTTATAGTAAATCATTCAGTTTAATATCGCATTGATTTGTATAAGGATATATAAATATATTTTGAAACATTATTTTATTGGAAATATTTAAAGAGTATTTAAAATATTGTTTAATCTTAATCAGTAAGATTTGAATTTACTTTATCTTTTGGACGCTCACTTATGGACAGATTGTGACATGCTTTTAGGGTCGGTGGGTCTTTAGGCAATATTTCTACTTTGCATAAGTAGAAATCTTTTTTCGATGGTTTTTTTTTTATTTTATTTATTTATTTATTATTTTTTTTTTTTTTTTTGGATATTTGCATTTCTTTGCCATTGCGGTCATTAATTTTATTTATTTTGGGTTTTTAAATCAAAAAAAAAGAAAAAAAAAAATCATTTTGTTGCAATAAGAATTATCGACAATAAAATACCCTGTAACAGTAACATATTCATTTAATTTGCAGATATTTCTGTCTTAGCTTATGTATCAGTTTAGCACAAATCTAAAATTTTGTTAATCCTCCAGAGATCGGCTGCCATGTGAATAGATGGACGAGGATTCATATGTAGAATTCTATCAGTCAGTTGCGTAGGCCTTCTTGTACTTAGCATACCCTTTTAACCCTTCTGGGCTAGAGGGTATAGAAAACTGGTTGGAACTCTCGAAGTGTGTTTGCTGTTGTTTGACCGCTGTTGGTTTGGTTGAGTTTGGAGCGGTGTCAACATTCATAATTTGTCATCGAATGCGTTTGTAATTTGAAGTGATTAAGCATTTTTCAGTTTCAGTTTGGTTTGCTTTTCAGCCCACTTTTTTTGTTTTTTTTTTTTGATTTTTTTCGATTTTTGATTTTTTTTTTTTTTTTTTGGTTGAGTTTTATTTTATTTTTATTGAGGGGCTTCGCACTTTCTCCAATTAAAATTAAATTAAATAATCGTTTTTTCTTTTTTTTTTTATTATTTTATTTATATATTATTATATATGGAATATGCATATGTCTTTGTCCCGATTGGTATCGAAAGTTCGTAAAGAAGATCTTTTGTTTTATGGTTTTCTTTGATCGATAAAAGATCTATCATTTGCTTTAAGTATCATATGAACTAGGTGAATCACTTTAAAATTAATTTAAATATGTGTGAAAAGGATTTTATCACTTTCTATTTGAAGGATCGAAAGCAACTGCTTACAGGATATATTGTGGAGATCCTGGACTAATTTATAACTCATCATTGCTATAATTGTATGTACTTATGTATATATTAGTGGATGCAATAGGAAACCAACAAAATTTTAGTTGCAATTGCCTTTGCATTCCCTTATATTCCTTGAGCTTTGCTCAGATTACATAAAAGCAGCAGCCAATTCCTCATAGTTGCTAACAATATTATTTAAATGTTATATCTTTATTATTGCAATCCAATCCTGTATCTTACATAGGGTCAATGAATTCACCATTACGATCATGGCCATATAACTTTCTGTTTCGTTCTTGTTTAACTGGAATGTCAAATTGTGTGATTTACAAATTCCGTTGGTTAAAGGGGAATCACATTTCGATAAAGTTTAGCTACTTGCACTTTTACCTAGTTTCGGGTTTAACATATAAATTACTTCAAAGCTCTCTCTCTCTCTCTCTCTCTCTCTCTCTCTCTTCTATCTCTAGAGCTTTAAAGAGTTAATTTAATTGATAAGAAATATATATGTATATACATATGTATATGTAAATTTTTTTGGTGGAAAAGGAAACAAATATTCACTCTAATATGCATGTGTCTATATGTGTGTGCGTGCCTGCATGTGTGTGTGTTGTAGCTTCGTCAATGAAAAGCAAAACAGCAGCATGTTGCATGTGTGATCGTATCTGTGTGTGAATATACAATATATACGTATGTATATGTGTATTTATATATATGTATGTATATGTATATACTAGCATAGCAGCAAGCACAAGTTGAATAAACTTTGCAAAGAGTGTGGATAAAAATTAAGCGCTTGAATTATCGTTTTGAAGGCCATTTTCGAGTATATATGAAAATGATCAGCGAACGAGGCTAGGCATGCGCAATAGTGGAGAGACCCAAGACCCCTCCTGCCTACCTACCTACCTACCTACCTACCTACCAACCTATCAGTAGCCCGCCCCCTCCCACCACCCTTCAATACCACCTTCCCCCCATCTATATATGTATGTAGAAACACATACATACATATGTATGTATATATGTATGTATACACCTCCCCCTCGTTGTCACCCTCTTTATTAATCGAAGCTGAAAAGCCAAGTCTGAAACGGAGACGGAACGCCAACGCAAAAGAGTGACGGGGAAGGGAAGTGGAGTGATGTGTGGAATGGAGTATGGTTAAAATTGTGGATGCGAGGTGAGGCGGTAGGGGCTCAAAGTGCAAAAGTTCAATAAACTAAAAAAGTGTCTTTTAAAACAGGTAAACACACATACACACACACACACACACATATATCTACATATATATATATATATACATATATATATATAAACATATATATATATATATACAAATATATATGTACAGATGTACTGTTGTTGTTGCTCGCGATGCTGGTACTGCAGTTGAGATGTAAAAAAAAAAAACAAAATGCAGTTCTTGCCAAGCAAGCTGACAGCCAACGGCAGCATATATGTATATATATATATTATATATCTGTATGTATATATGCGAATCAGTCAAGCGATACCATATTCAAATCGCCATCTTTATCTCAATCTCGATTTCAATCTGAATCTGAAATCTCACTCAAAATTATTATCTTCATATAAACTACATCCATTGGCACGTGCAAAATTATTGGATATATTTGGATTTTTTTTATGGGGCGTGGCAAAATATTGAGAATTCTGTTACTTTATTTATCCTTTCATTTGGGAAAGCGTCTGAATTTTTTTTATGAAAATTTAAGAAAAGAAATTAAATGGTCTAGCATACATATTTCTAAAATTGATAAAAGACTTTAAAGATATCGATTTGTAATAATTAAAATATATTTTAAATAGTTTTATTTAGTTTATTACAAAATATAATTCTCTTATTGATCCTTTATAATGGTTTATATGAGGTATACTTTAAGGTTAGTTACTTTGAGTCTAATATACAAACTTTTTTTTTTTGTTAATAAGCTTTAATATTGTAAAATTGTTTTCTTGTATAAAACAATCATTTGCTTTTTGATTCTAGTTTTTTTTTTGTGTTTTTATATTTCAAGTGCCCCTATTTATCCAAAAAAAAAAAAAAAATAAAAAAATAGAATAAAATGTTTATTAAGTGTAAAGCAATCAACCTGAAAATAATGAAATGGATCTTCCCAAGCTAACATCAACCTACTTACCTTAACTTACATATAGAAAGCAGCTCAAAGTAAAAGCAGATTCTCGCATAGAATCAAAATCAGCTGGCCGACAAAAACGAAAGCTAAAGTTCAAAAACCTTTTCAAGTTGCATACAAGAAAAAAAAAACGAAAAAAAAACAACAACAACAACAACAACAACAAAACGTCAAGATTCTTTTTTAAACACAATGAAGGTTCATCATCATCGTAATCGTCATCGTCATCATCATCATCATCATTATGGTAAAGCATTTCCCTTGGCGAGAGCGAGAAAGTTTCGATACGAATTCGATTGGTCAACGTTGAGTAAATAAATATAAAATGTAAAGTCGAAAAAAAAAAAAAAAAAATAAATAAAATTTAATGATTAAAGTTTTGAGTAGATCAAGATCAAGATTAATTTAAATAGGTTGATTCTGTGCAGAAAGTCCATTCGAAAAGTAATCTTAGCAAGTGCAATTACAAACATATATTAAATTTATTAATTAAGTGATAAGCTAACTTCTCTACACACACAGATATATATATATATATAAATGAATAAATCTATACATAAGTAGTAAATTATAAAGTCAATGACTGGAAAGAACAACTGAGAACTAAAAAAAGGCCTAAAATTTGAAATCAAAGAAAACTAAATAGTAGATAATTCGAATACTCGTTTATCTATAAATTTGTTCCCATTTAAATTTGACCTAAAGCTAAAAAAAAAAAAACAAAAAAATAAAAAGAGTTAAAAAATAGAGCATCTATAATAAAATGCTTTCATATTTAAAACTTTTTCCCTACCAGACGAAACGAACAAGCGAGAGTTGCTAATGATGACGTTTTTCTTTCTCTCTTCTTTTTATACCCTAAAACTAAAGTGTAGAAGGGTATATAGGTGTAAGGATTATCACATAGAAGGAAGAGGAAAAAAGGAGGTCCTGGCAAATTATTCTCAAAATTGCTTAAAATTAAACAGAATTAAAACTTTGACTGATTGCAACTTTAGTAGATCGAATTGTTATTGCTGTCACTTCTACAAGGTATCAAGAAGTCTATCTCTGAAATAAAAATTTATGATATGTTGTCGTTGTGCTTGTTAGAGTTATTGAGCAAAGGGAAGAGTTGGCTAGCGAAAGAGGGTAAGGGGCACGTACACCCAAATGCGGCTTTCTAATTGACCAGCTGAGTTGGGTTGCTGGGCCGGAGCAGCTGATTAGAAGTTGGCAAAAGCAGCAACAACAGAAAGCGCAGCAGCAGCAGCAACAGCAACAGCAACAGCAACAGCAGCAGCAATAGCAACAGCAACATAGCTGCGACGCCAATTGAGGCGACCGCAAAGTGACAGAGACGAGTTTTCGGGGGAGTTCGTTGACCGTTGGAAGTTGAAATTTAGTTTTTAATTAAGCCAAATACATATTACTTTCTTGCTCTACCTCTCTCTCTCTCTCTCACTTTGTCTCTTTCTCTTTTTTTTACCATCTCTCTTTCTTGGCCTTCTTTCACTACTGATGCGCTCCCTCAATCAGCTGTTTGCTCCAGCTGTTCTAAGCGTTTTGAATTTTTTTTTTCTTCCCATATGTGTTGCCGGTGCTTCCGCTTCGTTCATTGCCTTCGTTTTCGTTTCAAAAGATCAATGAACGGTACAAAAGAAACAAAACAAAAGTAAAGTAAAAAAAAATAAATATATATATGTATATATAAAAAAAAAATATATTTATTTTTCTTCTTTTTTTTTTTGACAAATCAAAAGTTGATTTTGATTTTATTTTTCACCTATTTTTAGCCGTTTAGATATTTTTGGCACGCTTCCGGTGCCGATGACCTTTTCCTCCCCTCTCTGAAATATTTCAATTTGCATGCGAATTTTATGTTTTTTTTTTTTTTTTATAAAAAAAAATTAAATTTTTGTTTTTATTTGTTTTTTTTTGGGGGGAATGGGAGGGAACGGATGAGCTTGAGTTTGGTTGAGGTTGACAAACTTTGACTGAGATCAGCTGTTAGGTTGTTGTTATGTAATTTGAACAAAGTTTATTGACTGTTGAATGATGAAAGTTTTACGACCCTCGACCTGCTTCTACCCACACCTCATCCCACCCATCTTCACCCACACTCCCTCCTCTATCACAAAAAAAAAAAAAAAAAATAACGATAAAGTCAACGTGAAAGTTAATCGAAATATTAACAAAAAATATTAAAAAAAAAAAGAAACAAAAACAAACAAACAAACAAAAAACGAAAAATTCATTGAATTTTGTTCAAAAGTTTATTGGCTTTTGATCCCCACGCATTATTATTGGGGTGGGTAATGGTTGTTGTTGTGTTTACGTAACGGTATCGACAGGAAGTTGTCTCGGTTGCAGCTTCCAGTTATTTTTATAAGCTTTTTCGTTTTTAATTTTTTTTACTTCTCTTTCTGATTTGTGTGGGGTCGGTCGTTGCTGCCACCTGACGGAAAAAGCACGTGCTGCAATTTAAAAGATGAAATTTATTAGACTTTTTCATACCCTTAGTCTTTAGGAAGGAATATATAAATATATATATCTTTTTACTTAGCATGCTATATGCCGATTATATGATAAATCTTCTTAGTTTAATTGGTTGTTATACGTAAATATTTATGTCTTTCAATTACTTGTTGTTTAGTATCTGATTCAGCATTAAACAAGCGACTAATGTAAATAAATTTAATTTGATTGTTTATTACAAATCCTGATTTGTAATATAATTTGTTAACAATAACTAATATTAGAAAACAAAGTTACTTTTGCTCGAATGAAGTGATTTTTGTTAATTTATTGAGTCACATCACATATTTTTCTAATAGTGCAAAATATATTTATTGAAAATAAAACTATATAAATACAATGTTTATATAGAAATAAGGTCTTTGGTTTAATTGTTCTTGAATTCTATATGAATTAAAAGTTTTTCCCCATCAAGTTTGTTTTCTATTGAAGTCTTTCGTTTTAGAATAGCCGACAAAATGTTTTAAAATAAATAATTAAATTTTAATTGTAATTCCTTTTGTTTTGCTTCTTTTTTTTTTAGAATCAAATGGAATAGAATTAAATCATTGAATTCTTTTTTTTTTTTTTTTTTAATTTTAATGGTTTTTTTTTTTTATTATCTTTTTCATATACAATAAATGCGTGTTGCCAACGCAGGCAGGCAGGCAGTAGACCCTCTTGGCCCTCTCCCCATCTTCCCGTCTTTAAGTTTTCTGGTTTGACAGCTGCTTCTTGGGCAGAGAGTGACTGAGTGAGTGCGAGAGATGGAGCGAGCGAGATAGACACACACATATAGACAGAGATAGAAAGAGAAAGGGAGATATATAGAGAGTGAGAGAAAGAAAGAGAGAGAGGGAGAGAGAGAGAGAGAGACTCTTACGGGCGAACATTTATTGGTAGTAGTTGTCGTCGTCGTCGTCGTCGCCGCCATCGTCATCGTCGTTGTCGTCGTCGTCGCACACATTTTGCCTTTGTATATGTAGGTCTACGTCCGATTTTACTTTCACTTTTAAAGGTTTACGAACTTTTCTGTTTACAAGTCAAAATGCTGCTACCGGCAACAGCAGCAACAACAACAACAGCAACAACAACAACAACAGCAGCAGCAACAACAACAACAGCAACAGCAACACCAGCAACATGTGAACGTCGACGTCGGCTTCAAATGTTTGAGAGAGCGAGAGCGAGAGACAGAGAGAGCGAGAGGAAATTTTTGTTGTTTTGAATATAATTTACCTTGAGTCAGGAAGTGACTTTCAGCGTAACTTCCTTGACATTGAGGCAAGGATTGCCTCGGAAGTGACAGCAGCAGTAGCAGCAAAAACTTGGACTGCGGCAGCAGCAGCATGAAGTTCGATCGACGATCTTTGAGTCGCTTTTGTTTGTGTGTGCGTGTGCCAATGCTGTTTCTTTTTTTTTTTTTTTTTTCGTATTTAGTCGGTCGGTCATTGACCGTTTACAACTGAGACGCATTGACGCCGCTGCCATTGGCATGGTCGACGCCATGGCTTGCAGTTGCTGCTGTTATTGGCAGCAAAAGCAGTAGCAGCAGCAACAGTTGTTGTCTGTTATCCTGCCATCTAACTGTGTGCGAACAAGAGAGTGTGTGGTTGGGGGTGTTGGAGGAAGAAAAAAAGGGGGGAGTGGGTTGGGCCATGGGTATAAGAGGTAAAACAGTTAATGATGACGACAACATCAACGATGTTAGGTTGAGGCTCTTGCTGCTGCTGTTGCTGTTGCTGTTGCTGTTGCTGCCGCTGTTGCTGCTGCCACCGTCGCTGTTGTCGTCGTCGTTGCCGATGTCGTCGTCGTCTACCCAACTTGTTGGACAAGTTGACGGCCTGCGTGTGAGTAAGTGAGAGAGTGTGCATTGCATTGAATGGAGTTGGAGGCTTGTGCGTTTGCGCAAAAGTCAATGAACTCCGCTCTCAGTTGTTGCTGCTGTCGTCGTCGTGGGTGTTGCTGCTGCTGCCACTATTGTGGGGAATGTAGGTAAGCCACTTTGCCAGTCGGGTTTCTAACCTTTTTGCAATTGCATTAGGCAACCGACTGAACGGACTTCGGGCCTCGGGTGCATTGATCTCGCCATTGAGTTGGTGTTGTTGTTGCCACTAATGTTGCTGCTGTGTGTATTTGTAACTGTGTGTTTGTCTGTATGTATGTGTGTGTGTGGCTGTGTGTCTCACTGTGTGTGTGTGTATATGTGTGTGCGATTGCATGACACAATGTCGTTGGCACAGTGACCGGAAAACTGATTGACTTAATGACTGACTTTGCTTTTCTTTTTTTTTTTTTTTTTTTTTTTTTTCTTTTTCTTTCTCTTCCTCTTTCTCTCTCTCACTCTGTCTTTCTATTTATCGCTAACAGGTGCATGCATTTCCATTTCCATTTTCGGGTCCTGTTAATTAACTGTTGAACTTTTTGGCACTTTTTTCGATTTTCTACTTACCGTTGTGAAAGTTCAACTTAACTAATTCCATTACGTTTAGCTAATCTAGCTAATCTAGAGTTCAAAATCTTTAAACATAGAATCTTAAAAGCAATTAAATGAAATTATAATTCTTGCAAAACGAAACTTAATAAAAATTTTCAAATTTTATATAATTTTCAAATATTAAACTAGATATACCATAACATCTCGGAAGATGTTTTAATGGTAAACAATATTACTAAACGAACATTATAATAATAATTAATAAAAACTTGTTAAGTTTTTCCTTATTAACTTACCTCGTTATCCTGACGAAGAATTTGAATATTTGTCTTAGTCCTTCAATCCATGGATCTTTTTCACTGAATGATAAATAGATTTATTACCAGATTTTAAATATATTTTTTATATAAATTAAGAATGTCATAAGAGAAATATTAATCTATATAGTAAAACATTCGGATCTGTAATATCGAATTATAAATCTAAATTAATTAACATTTAAAATATACCGATATGATATGGCAAAATCGTTTCCAGTTATCCTACTAAACAATATTCATTTACTTGTAAGATCCGTTTTTTTTTGATGTTGTTTTGAATACCATTTTAAATGTTTTAAGCAGCCCTCGTATAAGGATAATGATCGTGTGATCTCACTATAAATGTGCCATATTTTCGATGGATTCGCGATACAATTATAAAGGGTTATAATAATAAAAATAACAATGATTGAAATCGAAAAATTTAATTTAGCATTAATATTAATTTAAAATTAAGAATTTAGAAAGCGGTTTCACTTGCTTAAAATTATCATTATTTATTTTTTTTTCCGGTGACTTTCTGTCCTCCTGGCAAGTAGCTAATTTTCTATATTTCATATTGATGATGATGATGTTTGCAATTAAATTTGGCCTCAAAAGCAAAGCAGCTTTTTCTCTGTGTCTCCTTCTATCTTATGATACTCTCTATATGTTTTTATTTCTGTCTCTGTAGTTGGATGTGGTAAAAAGCAACTGCACATGAGAAACCAATAAGAATTCAAAAAATATTAACAAAAAGTGCCCTGGAGGTCAATCTGGTATGCAACATTGTTGCAAGAGGCGTTGCAAAGTGCCATTATCATCATCATCATCATTATCATCTTCATTATCATCATCATACATCATCAGTACTAAAAGAATTGGAACAAGAATGAAAAATATCTTGAAATGTCTTTTTCTCTTTTCGTATCAAACAAAATTCACTCTCTCTCTCACTCTATCTCTCTCTCTCTCTCTCTCTCTCTCTTTCAATTACTCTTTCTCTCTCTGTAGTCACGTTTGATCATCTAAATAATTCATGTATCCAATATCGAAATACATTTAAATGCAAAGCAGCAGCAATTTGACGTTTGAATTGCAATTGCATGGTGATTTGTATACTGTCCTCTTATCCGATCTGTCCGTCACTTTATATAACACGTGTTAGTTTATCAAAAAGGTTAAAACGCTTCTATATATATAATTTAGATATACAGTTTATATAGGTTCTGGATAGTCTCATTTCCATCTACAAATATGAACTTTTTTATTCCTTATGTTGAAACTTTTACTTTTTTATGGGTTATTAACTAAAATATTAATAGAGGATATCAGAAAATTTAACTAGAAATATAGTCAATATTTATTTTCCTGATTCCACAATTTAAATAAATAAATATAATAATAAATAAGTATTATATTGTATAAATTATTTTCTAATTACTTATCAAAACTAATTGAAGTTAACAACATAAAAATTCTAATCTAGTTTTAATTACTAATCTCATTGAATATAGAAATTTATCTCATTGGTTATTTACAATGTATTCAATGTATTTTGTACTTGTATTTGTATTTGTGTTTGTATTTGTAATAGTATTTGTAATAGTATTTGTATTTGTAATTGTATTTGTATTTGTAATTGTAATTGGATTTGGAATTGTCAATCGTTGACATTGTAAATTGCTCAAGCGCAAAATCATCACGTAAAATGTAAATTTTATAAACAAATTTTAAAAAAACAATATTGAGATAATTCTCTAGGCTATAATAAATGAAAAAGCGTTACACAAGAAATTGATAGTATGTATAATTGAAATGGATCCTGGCATTATCCAATGCCTAGTCCAAGGTTACTAAATCTAACACTCCATTCTACATATAATAACAAATTTCAAAAAAATAAATAAATAAATAAATAAAAACAAATCAAATCAGAAAACAACGAAAACAAATAATGATATCAATAAAATTAATCGAAGCCAACAAACATATATATATATATTTATGAGTTGAGGAAACTGGAAGTTCGCTGCAATTTAAATGAATTTGTCAAGCAAATTGACTTTAAGGCCCTTGAACAAAATTGACCTTAAAATATTTTTCCAATGCCCTAGTGTAGTAGATGATTTCCATAATTTTTGTTGTTTGTATTTAGTTATCTGTGGCAACCTTGAAGTGATTTTCCCTTTGTAAATAATCAAAGAATTTTTCAATTCAAAAAAAAAAAAAAAAAAAAAAAAAAATAGACAGATAAAAATAGATAAAAACTACAACAAAAACTCCAACAACTAAATGAGATCAATGAACGCTTTCAATAGGAAATTGAAAACGAAATCATGATTTTTGATTTTTGATATTTGATATTTTTCTTTGTTGGTTTGTCGTTGCTTGTCGCTGATTAGCGATTAATGAGATCTTCGATACAAGTTGTGATTTGTTTTAATTTGAATTAGCGACGACGACGACGACGACGACGCCGCCTATGGCGACGTTGACTGCGATAGCGATATGGGCAGCGGCGGCATCGATGCGATACATTGACCTAACCAATGCAGAACCTTGAAATTAGCATAAAACGTTGTTGCTCCACATAAGTCCGGCTTCAGCTTGTTTATTGAAAGGGGGTGTAAGGGGTAAGGGTAAGGGTAGGATGGTGTTGATCTGGGGGACGGAGGTGCTCTTAAACTAACTAAAGTTAAGCAAAAAAAAAAAAAAAAAAAAAAAAAAACCAAAAAAAAAATGTCAAATAAATTTTCATCTGCTTAGTCATACAAAGTATTTATATAACATAATTTATATGTAATATATTGTAATATAGTGTATCTATCTCAGTGTCCTTTTTGCGGACTGATCTGTTAGAGACTTAATTTTTGGAATTAATTTCCTAAAAACAAAAGTAATTCCGGCAATTTTTGCAGCTATTTAAGTCTTTATTTTTTAAGAAATACTTATGTATATATATATTGTAATAAAATTACATTTTTCTTTTTTATTCAGGTGCGGATTATATGTTGCCAAAATGATCAACTTCCCGATAAATATCTCAGTCTAATCGGAACAAATATTTATGAAACGGATTTTGAGAATGAAACTCTTGACGAAGTTTTCTATAATTTAAATGAAAATATATAAATTCATTGAACCTTTTTTGCTTTAAATTGTTTGTCCGGTTATTTTGTCCTTTTTAAAAAAATCTGTCGGTTTTTTTTCTTTTTTTCTGGGCTCAATTGTCCTTTTTTTGTGTACAGGCGCCGGCAACACTGATCTATCTAGATAGATTGGATTATCAAATTGGTTAGTTATCGATTAATGAAAAAAAGGATTGTTAAACATAAATAAAAGAAAATATATTTCGGATAATAGCAGACCCCTTGCTCACCTTAAAATTGAATTTTCAAGGAGTAATTTGTCTCAATTTTATGATATAACTCAAAATGTTAAAAAATTCCAATTACAATTTTACAAGTTAAGAACAATAGACATTAAATATTAATTTGCAGTTATTTCGAAAATTATTTAAAATAAAATCTAGTGAGCTTAGTACCGTTGTTCATTTGAAATATATATAATTATATTCCCTATTCTTGTCAAATACAAATAGAAAAAAAAACTATTCAGCAATAAATTAACAATATTGCTAAAAAAAAAAAAAACAACAAAAGCAACATAAAACACAAAACAGTACACCAAACAACACACAGAAAAATAAGTAAAATAAAAAAGAGATAAGAAAAAATTTATAAAAATACAAACACTTAATAATTTTAATTTTATTATAAGGAAAAAGAAGAAGAAGAAGAAAAGAAAAAAAGAAAAAAAAAAAAGGAAATAATGAGAATAGTTAATCAGCGTGAGCATGCCTTGGCCTTTTTGCGTCACAAATTGTATAGATTGTTGCATGGGTTTCATAAGGATTGCAATACCACATATAAGGAGGCTGCTGCCGAATTTTTAAAACTTGATGAACTGGAAAAGCATATCAATTGGTTAGAGCGTTTCAATCGTTTTGCCCCACAATTGCGTATGAATCATACAACAAATTTGATCGAAGTGCATATTGAAGGTGCCGTATTGACAACGACTGTACCACAGTATGATAAACTGGTCAGATATTTGCAATATGATAGTTTGGAATTACCCCGTCAGAAGGCCCACTATATGGTCGAGATGTTGAATGTTGCTCGGAATTTCCGTAAACATGATTTTGCATTTGATATGAGTGGGCGACGTGTTTTTAACACAACCAATGCAATTATTGATGGCCTATTAAATCTAGATGTGGCCATTGAGAAATTTTATTATTTAGTTTATTATCTAATGCCGCTATATCATGATCATATACGTTTGCAATTGTCCTAGAATTACATATAATTAACAAAATATATAATACATAATATATATTCGCTCTAAAAAGACTTTAAACTATTTGTTTCACATTTTTCACTCCTTTCCCCTTTTCCCTTTTTCCTTTTTCCTTTTTTTTTTGTTTTTGCTGTATTTTGCATTTTGTTTTGTTTTTTTTTTTGTCGCTTTGCCTGAGTCATCGTCAGAGTCATGGGGATAAAACAAGTTCAGGGCTAAAATAGATCTGGCTCAGTCGGGCCATTGACTTCGGCTAAAATCAAAAGCTCTCTCACAAAGCAACTAGGACCACTGGAGATGGACGACCTAAACGCAATATAACCAATGAACGCAGCCAACGACTTTTTAGCTTTAACTTGAATACATTTATTTATTATTTTCTTTTATTTTTTTTTTTTTTTTTTTTATACTTTTTAATGACCAGGCAGTGGGTAAGGTAGACGATCCCAAGTGTATGCTGTGTTTCTGTCTGTGTGTGTGTGTCAGCCAATGAACCTAAGTGAAGGGTTAGTGTTGGCAAAGAAAGAAAAAAAAACAGGAAAGAAAAGGGGTAAATATGCTTAAAAAAGGAAGAAAATGGATTGCATCTAGATTACCAATAGTGATATGAAAGCGGAAATACAAATAGTTTATGAATATAATTAAATATAGGTACATATATCAATTAAGCAAGAGTTAATTTATTAACATTTAAACTAATTAATCGATATACTGATGATAACTGTTAATTTGCTTTAAATTGATCAGATTTAATGCCCAAACATTTTGTTCATACAAGATCAAGAAGTAAGAATGAAAATAAAGAAATGAATCTCATTCGTAATTTGTGCTTTAAATTTAAACTTATATATCCATGATTTCTCAAGAAAGTAAACTCCATTAACTAAACAGTTGATTAAGTCTAAACGTTTCGGAAATAAATAAAAAAATAAATGGTTTAAAAGTTAGTTTTTCAGAAAATAGCTTAACAATTGTTCATTTATGACTGAAAAGTAATTACTATATCATAGATATTATTGACTCAAGCCAAGTTGAATTTATTAATAGAATGCAAGCATGACGAAATTCTTATTTTATATTGCAATTCTTAGAATATATTAATTTTAATTTTGAATCGAATTATTTCTTACCGATTTCAAGCTAATTTTAGCCATTTTCAAGCCAATATATATATGATGTCAACACTGATTTGATGCAGGTGCGAATCCTTAGCAAACGGACAACTGTTGCGGTCGGCGAACTCCATTTATTATTGCGTTTGCGATCCCTCATCAACAGGGAGCCCTATTGGGCACTGGTCTGTGTGTGTGTGTGGGGCTAGGTGAGATCAGGCTAGGCTACAACGACGACAACGATGATAATGATGATGATGATGATGATGATGATGATGATGATGATGATGATGATGATGATGATGATGATGACAGCGACAACAAGGGAACACAAAAAGAGATCATTGGCCGAGCTTGACTTGTATTGGTAATAAGGGGAAAAAGGACATGAACCATGTCAACTATATACAATGCACTGTCGACAAGGAATGCTGGATTGTTGTACTATTTTTAGATCGAACGTATGTTTTTTGTCCCTACATACAGACATACATACATACATAGATTCGTTTCTGTGCTATTCTATGGTAAAAGTTACCTACGTGATCAAGGGCTAGTAGTTGCCGGCTGGTTGGTCAATAAACCATAGTAAGCAATTGAAAATGTTAAACGGCGACGCATTTCCTCAACCCCATTTAATTATAATATTGATACAACAGCAACGCTAATCAGTATAAAAATGAAATGAACAATTTTTCATATTGTCGCATATTTGGAATCAAGAATGGGGCCACACATGCTCATCTATGTTCCCGTCTTTGGCTACGTGTGAATCTCAGTTCAGTTCAATCTCTTCAGTTTCTACACGTGGTGTGTGTATATTCGCGTGCACATTCTTATCAATTATATTCATGATTTCGTTTAGATTTTGTTCCCTCTATGTAAATACATATACATATACATACATATATGTATTTATATACATACATATTGCATACATATTCGGTTGCAACAGAAGCATTTTTCATATTGTTATTACAATTGGTTGGGCATGACCTACCTATCAACCTATCTTTTTACCTACCCATCAGCAACTGTGCCCCCCCCCACCCTTCCCCTCTTGGCCCATCCATGGTCATCCAATCTTGCCGCATTTCGAAAGCCAACGACACACCCGCGATACACGAGAAAAATGTGTCAAGGTAGCTCGCCATGCTTTTTCTTTATTTTTTTTTTTTTCTTCGTTGTAACCCAATTTTTCACACTGAGCGCGAGCCCCAAGCTCATCACACATACACACACACACACACATACAAATAACAAATATAATTTTTTATTTATTTATTATATGTGCTATATAAGTGTAGTATATAATATATTTGATTCGTTTACATTCTTTTATTCACGAACCCTCCCCAGAAAATTGTTGCAATCATCCAAAATGTGCTGAGTGGAAGTTTTTTTTTTTTTTTTTTTTTTGGTTTCTTCCATTAATGGAACATCTCATATTCTTTTTACAATTAACATATTATTTTGGGGTTAAAGTCCAAGGTTGAAATTTTTTGGAAATTTGACATATGTGAAATTCAACTTTGATACCCATTAACATTCAAGGGGTAGACACAATATGTACAATTAACAAAATGTAGAAACTAAAGATTCGATTTATTGATATTATATAAAACTTTTCTAAAATTATTAATAGCAAAAAAAAAACGAAGATAATGGGCATCAAAATGTCGCATAATGCCAGTCATTTGGCTGGAATTTGCTTTAGAAATCAATATAAATTTCACTATTTACCTGACATGGCAATATTCTATCAAATTTGTTGAACATTCTTCAATCGATTCAATTGATTCTTATAATAACATATACATAGTTTAGTTTTTCGTTTGAATAATAAACGAGATTTGTATGTTGACGATTGATAGAATATCCCAAACGAATAGAAAATGCTTAAATTACCGTCAGTATGAAAGAAAACACCATCAAAAGGCAAGAAAAACCAGACAACTATAGACATTCACACATACATATATACTATCTAATAAATAACTGAGTAAAGTCCGTAAAATAAAGGTCAGTAAATGTAACAAGATACATTATCTATGCATATGTTTGTTTGGGGTATTCACAACGATATCAACTTGGCCAAAAACGTTCATTAATCACATCACAATTAGGGGACTCACTTTACGAAATGTTGTTTAACTTTTGTCTGTAATTCTTATTTATATAAAATACTAAATGCGTATGTCTTTTTCTATATACTTAAAATTTGCTTTGTTTAGTTTTAATTTTATTTTTTTTTGTTTACTTCTTCTTCTTCATTTATATATTGTAATTGTTTCTGATCGATTTTGTTTTGTTTACACAAAATAAATGTGTGATTAGCTTACTAAATCAAAATACAAATTTTACAAATACCTTGACATCTTTCATAGTATAAGCGAGCGTTCATTTAACCCATCCAACGTGCTGCTGGCAGCTTCTAGTATCTGCTAGATACTTTTTCTCTCTCCCTCTCTATCTTTATTTTTTTTTTTCTTTTTAATGTTTAAGAACAGTAGCAAAAAAAAAAAAAAAAAAAAACTCATTTAGAATTTACATACGGTCACATTTTTATTTCATTCTCGATTTCGTTTCTATAGCATGATATAGATTGGGGTAAAATCAGCGGTATAAGGGGACAAAATCAGATCCAGATGGTAGCTTTGGGTCTACACGACCATTTAAAATAGTTTTCAATTTGCCATCTGCCTTGTGTTTTTGCATATCAAATATTTAGTATAAAGAGTTATGTTCTTTTTTCTCCATCTTATAAATTTTCAAAAATTTATTTAAAGTTTTTCTCATTAATTGCAGATTTTAGATTTGTCCTATCAACAATCTTCAACAAATAACAAATTCTTCAATATTATTGGCTATATTGTAAAAAAGAGTATTATTTACCCTTTAATTGCAATAAAGAAGAATAGTTGAATGACTATAAAAATCATGAATTCTATCTATAACAGATTTAAATACAAAAATATGTATTACATTTTCTAGGGTAATCGACAAATCAGCGATAAACTTTACATAAAAGTGCATAAAGCACTCGAGTAAAAAGATACTCGACAAAATAAGAATAATAAAAAAAAAAAAAAAAAAAAAATTATAAATCAAAAAACAAAAAAAACAAACCCAAAACGCAAACAGTGCTAAATGTTCTGGCCGATACATTGGAGAATGGTTATTGCAGATCGGTGCGTAGATCTGTGAAAATGTTGCCGATGTCGCCGCCAGTGCGGCTGCTGTGGCAGTTGTAGTTGCTTATGGTGTTGGTGTTGTTGTTGTTGTTGTTGTTGCTGTTATTATTATTGGTGTTGTATTGGTGTTGAAGCCGTCACTGCAGTTCAATGGCTTTTGAGCCATTTTAAGATCAATGCACCATGCCAACAGCAACAGATCGCTGTGGTGCGCTGTTGTTGCGTCTGTTTAGCGAATTGAAATCGAACTAAGCGCAAAAAACCTTGCGCATGAACGAATCCATGGACATGGACACTGTTCGCCTAATCAAAAATGAAAAAATAAAATTACAACAAAAAATATATATACGTATGTATGTACATACATATACATATACATATATATAACACCCAAAACAAAATCAAAAGCTCGCGGAAATTTTGCGCTAAGGGGATTTTTTGTTGGTGCTTGTGTTGTTTTTGTTGTTGTTGTTGAAAAAATGCATTTCGAATGTAAAGTGGAGATACCCGGCGCAACTTTGTTCGGCTTGGTCCGGCCGGTTGCCGGTTGACAAATTGCCGTCTCAACTTGTTCTGACATTTTTATTTGAGCGATTTTGTTTTTTTTTTTTTCTATTTTGTATTTTGTATATTTGTTGGTTTTTCTCTTATTTTTTTCTTTCGTTTTTCTTAATGAATGTGGCAACATTCTAATTTAAATTGCGCGCCACACATTGTTTCGACACCTGCCAACACACACACGCGCACACACACACACACATACATACTTAGATAGGCAATTTTCGCTTATGAAGTCATCAATATTCAAATTGAAATTCTCTAAGAAAACGTAAAAGAATATAATAATGTGATCTATACATTTAATCTAATAATGATCATACATATGTTGTGTGAATCTTGAAAAGGAAAATTAATAAAAACACACAAAAAGGATAGTGAAAAACTATTGATATATCAAATAAATTTGAATAACAAAATTTGACAATGTAAATTGATACATTTGCACATTTTGCTTTGATTAACTATGACAAAAGAAGGTACATTAGCTTAAGTGTAAAGTACGGTAGTGTTTATAAGTAAAGGATATATCTATCTATGTACATATATCCGATTTAATGTAATATAAAAAAAGTAAAGATACATATTAGTATTGTATTACAACATTAAATCTGATAATAAATGCTATCAAATAAATTTTTATTGCTAGAATAAGTATTATTTAAGGGTATTTTAAAATGTTATAACAAATTATTTTTAAGCAATATCGGAAGGGAATCAAGTTTCAGGTTTTATTTCAAGTTCGGTATATAAATATAATTGCTTAAAATGCATTTTGTATGGGTATATCCATACATACATATATGTATATATATATATATATATATATATGTACAGGTATATCACAGCATTGAGTTGTGTCAGAGTTGCCACACACTAGAAAAAAATGAAATGTAAATTTAATGCTAACACAATATCCCTTTAAGAATCTCCATATGATCCATATGTAAATATCGATATATATATATATATATGTCTTTGTATTGTTGTATGCTATATACCAAAAATTTATATGTGCATTTGATTTGAGTTGTATATCGAAAATTTTTCTTTCGCAAAAAAAAAAAAAGAAAAAAAAAAACAAAGAGACCAACACGGCTTCATGGTAACCAAAAACTGCTTTGAAATCAAATTTCTAAAAAGGAAATTCCCAGTAAGTGAGGAGCATTGCCATTGAACGGACGTCGTCAATTGCCATCGTAGTCATACAAAAAAGAAAGAAAGAGAGACAGAGAGAGAGAGAGAAAGAAAGTAAGAATAATAATAATAGAAGACATAGTGAAAACATGACAATATTATATAGATAAAGGACAGCAAGGAAAAAGTAATGGAATCACTTGAGTTTAACGAGGCGATGGGAATGTCCCTTAGTCCTTGGCTCAAATATTGTTTGAGCCTATTGCTTGTGCCTGGCTTATTGTTTATACTAATTATGTGGCTTTGTGAGCATCAGCATGATAACATATTGGGTAAAAAGCCACCAGGACCTTGGGGTATACCCATTTTGGGATACTTACCCTTTCTCAATCCCAAGGAACCGCACAAGAGTCTGCAAAAGTTATCACAACACTATGGCGGTGGCATTTTTCAATTACGCATGGGTGGAGTTCAGACTGTTGTCCTTTCAGATGCTACACTAGTCCGTGAATTTTTTCGCCATGAGGAATTGACAGCACGAGCTCCACTATATTTGACACATGGGATTATGGGTGGATATGGTAGGTATTTCCATACATACATACATACATACATACATATGTATATTGATGATGATGACTCATTTTTATTAAATCACTTCACGAACAAAATACATACATACATATACATATTCATTGGCAACTACTGTAGGTATTATTTGTGCCGCTGGCGCTATATGGAAACATCAGCGGCGTCAGATCATCGATTGGTTGAAGGCTTTGGGCATGAGTCGACGTCCCAGCGAGATGCGTAAACAACTGGAGCAGCGTATTGGACGCGGTGTCGATGAGTGTGTGCAGGTGAGTGAGCTCAGAGTGACCAACAAAATTCCAAGAATCCAGAAAGCGAAGGTTCTTTAAAGGAGCAAGCGGCATTGCTACACTGTTCTCAGACACTTATAAAATGTGAAAAAAGAAAAAGAAAAGAAAAAGAAACAATTTCTTTTTTTGGAAATGAGATTTCCATTTCAATCGAAATGTGAATAAAATTTCGAAAAAAAAGTCCTTGAAGTTAAATATAACTAAAAATAATTTTAATATGCCATAAATTGATTTTATTTTTCATATAGCTTTTAGTGTAATAAAGTCAATGTATTCCTGTTAGGGTTTATTTTGTTAAATTTGTAACCACTGTGCCTGCTGTTGCTGCTTGCTTGGATTGTCTGTTGTCGGCCGTCTGCCGCCGCTGTTGCTCTGTCTGGGACATTCACTTTCTGTTTTGTCGTTAACGTCTGGACGACGTCGTTGTTGCTGCCGTTGCCGTTGCCGCCGCCGCATAAATTTTAAAATTTGCTAATTTGTTCTCTCTGTCTTTCTTCCGCTCTTTTTACTCTCCATCTTTGTCAGGCACTGATCTTCTTTCCGCTTGGTTTTTACTTTTTTTTTTTTTGTTTGTTGCATTTTATTTTTATTTATTTATTTATTTTTTTTTTTTGGGTTTTTTTTTAGTTGTATTCCCGTCAGCTGGAGACGGAAATGGAGTTTGATCCGTTGCCTGGTCTACAGCATACACTGGGCAACATAATCAATGATTTGGTATTCGGTCTGAAATATAAATGTGACGACACGAACTGGTTGTATTTGCAACGATTGCAGGAGGAAGGTGTCAAATTGATTGGTGTCTCTGGTATGGTTAATTTTGTGCCCTGGCTGAGGCATTTATCGTTTAATAAGAAGAATATACAATTTTTGCTCGATGGTAAAACCAAGACACACGATATTTATGATCGTATTGTGAAGGAATGTGAGAAGCGAATGAAGGAACAGGAAATTCAGGATGCTGGAAATGTAACCCGGTCACCTAGCAGTATCCTTGAGTATTTTCTGCGTGAACGGCAACCACATTCAGAATTGTATTGTCAGGAACAATTGCGTCATCTTCTTGCTGATCTTTTTGGTGCCGGTGTGGATACTGCATTGGCCACATTGCGTTGGTTTTTACTATATATGGCCCGAAATCCCGATGTACAACGTCAATTGCGTGACCATCTAATGCAATTTGGCTCAATGCCAAGCCTGGAGGAATTGGAACCTTTAACTTATTTGCGTGCATGCATATCGGAAGTTCAAAGGATTCGAAGTGTTGTTCCCTTGGGCATACCACATGGCACTGAAAAGGATGTTAATATATCGGGTTATCGTATTGCTAAAGGCAGCATGATTATCTCCCTACAATGGGCCATACACATGAATCCTGAACATTGGCCTCAGCCTGAAGAATTTCGTCCGAATCGTTTCCTTAATGCCAAGGGAGAGTATATAGCTCCAGCTCAGTTTATACCCTTTCAAACTGGCAAACGTATGTGTCCAGGTGATGAATTGGCTCGCATGATATTAACTTTATTTGCTGGACGTATTTTAAGACAATTTCAATTGGAAATTCCACAAAATTGTGCTGAAATAAATATGGATGGTGAATGCGGCATAACCTTAGCACCAGCTCCATATAAATTAAAATTTATCAAACTAGAAGAGCAGCTTGCTTACACAAAAGAAATATTGTAAAAACAAAAAATGTACTTAAATTTTGAACTTTTAATGTCTCTTTACTATTGATGTTTCTGTTTTCTTTTTTTTTTTTTTAATAATCTGATTGATATATAAATGAACGCATAAGACATAGAAAGTTTTATTAAATATTAATTATGCAGAATTTGGATATGAAAAAAAATGTTGCATACTTTTCAGGAAATTAGAGATGAGGAAACGCAAGTAAAAGTCATTAAATGTGAAGATGCCGAACAAACATCAATTAAATAATTATATACAGATGTTTATTACTAGCCTATATAAAAATAATAAATACAATAACTTTAAGAGAAATACGGGAAAATAAATACATAGCATAAAAATATTATCCATTTAACCACAAATGAGAAATCGGTTTACCAATTATTTTGCTAAAGATCCTTGAATTTATAATAAATTATATAAATACATATATATCTTTACACATATATATATTTATATATATATGATAAAATATATATGGTAAAATATATTTTTAAACTGTAATTCAACTATTTAATAAACAAATTACAAAATAATTTCAGCGTATGGGAAATATAACAAACAAATAAATATTATTTAATTTTTAATTGATGCTTTTAGTTTTAGTATACATGTATTTAAACTAAAAGTTTACTTACGGGATTTATAGTATATATACCTCTATACATATCCTTGTGGTATCCTTTACTTTGTCTTGTGTGCTGGTTTCATTAGGAATTATTTTAAAATTAAATTTCGCACAAAAAAAGAAAACCATTTTCTAAATTCCGTAATGTAGTATATTTATATATATATGTAGCCATATAATCCCACAGTTTATATAACACTTTTTTTTACCATTGTGCCAAAAATTAAAAATGCATTTAATTTATTTTTTTTTTTTTTGTTAAAAATTTGCATATTTATTTTTACATTTTCTTGTAATTTTCATTCAAAAAATCTCATTTATGTTTCATATTTTAATTATTTTAAATTTTGTATGCTTACAAATTTAGGTATATTATTTTGTTTGTTAAATTCTTCTTTATCTATTTTATTTATTGTCTGTTTTTTTTTGTTTTTTTTTGTTATCCTTTTTTCAATTTGTTTTATGAATTATATACCTAAAACTAAACCACAGTTTGTTTTTTGTTGGATTCGCTTGTAAGCTTAGGCTAATTAAAAAAAAAAAAAACAAATTATATAAAAATATTTATTAATAAACTAAGTGAACAAAATTGAGCAAACTAAATTGCATCAGAATAACGTTCTGCCATTAGTTGCCAAAGGGAGCTTAACCTATTTATTGATCATTATTAATTAGGGGTTAGATTATAATTATATAACTATATTGAACACAGCTTCTTTTGGGGTTGATAGAATAGAATTTGTTTTGTTGAGAAAAATTGTAATTACTCATATTATGTTTAGTAATAGATAAGATTATGCTAATAATTAAACTAAAACTGAGTGTAGGAACAGAACCGTGCTCTGGATTACCACCGGGCATTGCTAATTTGATGCTAACGCTTAATTGGAGCCAACATTTCGCACATGATGCGGTTCACTGGCCGTTGGTGCCAAGGGTCGTCGCTTTAGGCATACCTTGAATGCTTCCGGTGTTATGGTTGCACCCACATTACCCTTTAAGCTTGGCAATGGTTGACCCTCTGGCAGGGCAATGTCAAAGCAATGCATGAATGAGGCAAAAAATAAAAATAGCTCCATGCGGGCTAAAACATCGCCAAGACACATGCGTCGACCAACACCGAATGGTATAAAGTATTCCGGTTTACGCACTTTACCCGTATCCGTATCAATGAATCTAGATGGACGAAACTCTTCGGGCTTCTCCCATAGATTGGGATCCATGTGTACGCTATTGATGAGGGGAATGACATGTGAGCCGGCCGGTATAGTATAACCATTAAGTTCCACATCTCTATATATTTGTAAAGAGAGACAGAGAGAGAGAACCAGAGAGAGAGAGGGAGAAAAGATGAAACGGGAAAGGGTATATCAGTAATCAGTAATCAAAGTGGGCCAACGTTTAAAAAAAACGTTTTTTTATTATTATTATAATGTTTTTTTTTTTTTTGCCAGCTTGCAAGTGCATTCCGTCCATTTACTATGTATAAGACATATATATACATTAATATATATGTATATATAATGCAACAGATGTGAATGAACGGAACGATTTGCGTAAATTTGCGCCAGTGCGTAAGCACATTGGGGCGTGCGCTTTTAAATCTTACGATTCGCACGCACACACACACATATATATATATATATATATATATATGTTGATAAGCGGCAAGCTAGTTTTATTTAGTTAGCTGCATAGTTCCTTCATGATGCTTACCTTGTGGGTGAATGTGTTGTGGCCAATGGCACAATGCTCGAACGACGCATTGATTCAAGTATTGTTGATTCGGTCAGGGGTAAATATTGTAAATCCTCAATTGTTGGCAAACGATGACGTCCCACAACCTGATCAAGCTCATCTTGTACACGACGCATTTCCTTTGGATTACGCAACATGAATACATTAATCCATAATAATGTTGTCTTAATGGTCTCCATGCCAGCTGAGAATAAGTCAATGATCACTTGAACCAATTGCTCTTCTATAATATATATATATATACAAAAAAAAACACAAAAAAAAAAACAAAATATATTAATTAAATCGTATTGAAAAAAATGTATATAACTTCTTTAAATCGTTGAAAAATACTATATAAATTTTAAATTGAAATATTAATGCTTACCATGATTTTTACCATCAAAGAGTTCCGCTTGAGTACCTTCGGCCTTTGCCTTCTCAATTTCACATAGATAATAATCAACTAAATCTCGTACATTTTGTGGATCAAATGTACGTTTATGATCATCAATGACATCCTGATAAAATTTTTGCATTTCGGCACGATTTTGGGCAATCTTATTTTTAGCTGTCGATATGCTTGGAAAGCATTGCATTGTTGGTATATAATCCACTGTATGAATTTCACCAAATAGACGCATACCCTCCTCAATTAAAAAATTGAAACGACGAAATTTTGGATCATCGATGCTAAAACGTGTCGACATCATTAAACTGCAGATGACATTACTAACAGCCACCGATATAACTGGTGATAAATCAATCGGTTGTCCATCGCTAGCATGCAAATGACCAATAAATTCATGAACTTCCGTCTGTTAGTATATTAAGGAAAGTGAAAGAAACAGAAAATGATAAAGAATATAATTAATGAAATATACCAAGTAAAGCAATTGCTTTCCAAAAATTAATATATATATACATAAATATATACATATATATTTGTTTATATACTTAATATGAAAACTTACCATAATGCGTTTCTGCATTTGCTGCTTGCCATTGCCCATGTAGGTCATGCCAAATTGACGAAGTTTGTCGTGCAAAAAACGCCTCTGATCCTTCCACAGTTTCCCTGTACTGTTGATAATGCCTGAATGAGCGGAAAAAAACAAAAAACCAAAAAAAAAAAAAAAATTAATTAAATTTAATTGAGGTAGGCTAAAGGAGTTCGTTGTGACCGAAATACCAGTTAAAGTAAAAGAAAAAGAAATTCCCTCTCTTATCACCATCATCATCATGAAAATAAAAACTTAAGCCGACAAAAGAAATGCACGCAGAAATTACAAAAAATGTTTAAAAAATTAAAATGAAAAAAAGTTTACAACAAAAACAAAAAAAAATAAAAATAAAAACAAAAAAAAAAAAAAATCATCTCCAGCAAGTTTGCGTATTTAATATTTTGTTGCTTTTGTTTTATATTTAAAATTTAATTGCATTTGCGCATATTTGACCAAACCAGAAAATCTGATAATGAGCAAAAACAAAAATATATAGTATTATTTTTTTTTTTTACTTATTATATTGTATACATATATAGGTGTATATATATATATACATATATGTATATAGTTGGACTTGGGTACGGACCAGATGCCATGATTTATTTTAAGCTTAGCTCAGCGATTCTCATTTCCCATAGTAAACAGAGTTGTAGTAAAAATACAACTATTGGAATTTGTTTTTGAATTTAAAAAAAAATCATATATATATATATATATATGATAAGGTTACACTGGTTTCAATTGTTGAAATTTTCTGAAGAAAATATTTCAAAAAAATTTGTACCAAAAAAAAAAGATACAAGTTGCTGGTTGTTTTTTTTTTGCATTTGTTTGCTGTTGTCTGTGTGTGTGTATGTGTGTATGCGTGTGTGTGCGTGTGTTGGATACTCACCATAACCATTTAAAGTTTGCATAAACGGCGTATCCGGCCGTCCTGTGAACTCTTCTCTACGAAAGCACTCGCGTATCATTTTATAATCACTCATAACGACTGTTAATTGACTTCCGAGGCGTGTCGAGAATAGGGAACCATATTGTTTGGCTAATTCCATGAAACGTGTGTGCTTTTCATTGCCCATGAAGAGCAGATAACCGATAACGGGCAATCCCCAGGGGCCGGGTGGTAATTTCCGTAGCTCGCGATAAAGACGTAATAGCCATTTTATAAAAATGATCAATATCAGAAAACTGAAGAATACCAATAGCATATGCTGGGCATCCTTTTGTGGATCCTGCTGTTCAATTTGTAATTGCCGTAGCAAAAATTTGATAAGATACGAATCGGTCAGCATTTTTCTCTTTTGATTTATGTTTTATCCAAGTTTATATATTGAATATATATATATGTATATTTTAGGTTTTTTTTTTAAAAAGTGTTGCCGACTCAAATGTCTTTTTGTTGATTTTATATGTGTCTTTTATTGAATGACCATTGATCACTTTTGTTTTATTATTGAAGGGGAAAAAAAAATTTATTGAAACTTTTTTTTTTTTTGTTTTGTTGTTTTAATTAAAAAAATTGTTTAATTTTTTTTTTTTTTTTAGGATTTCACGTCGAAACGGAAAAAAAATATGTATGAAAATAGTTTTAAATGTTTTAAAAAAATTAATTATTTTTTTTTGTTTTAGCCGAAGTGTGTTTATTATTATTATTATAATATAATATATATTTTATTTTTGTGTTTTTGCTGATTGCTCGGTAGGTGGCGGGCGCCGGAGACGATTTCGCGTCGAGCGTTTATAGTTTTCGACTAATGGCTCGATTGTATGTCCTTGCCACTTTTATAACAAAATCGGGGCCGGGCCGCGCGTGCGAGCTCAGCGAGTGAGCAGAGCTAAGCCCCAAGCGCAAGCCAAACGAGTGATAGTAGGTGATCGTTTGCTGCGTTTGCTTCAACGGAGCTGTGTCGCCCCGTCTCGGTTTCGGCCTCTGTTTCTCAGTCTCGGTCTCGGTCTCAGTCTCGGTCTCAGTCTCAGTTTCAGTCGCAGGTCTCAGTATGCTCAATTTTTGTACACTGTTTGTCGACTTTAACTCGAGCTTGAGTGGTCTCAGGTGGTTTCGTGCAGCGCTGTCGGCAGAGCGACCTGCCAGTTTGAAGACCATCTTCTCCACTTGTTGTTGTTGCTTTTCGGTTTTTGTTTTTGTGTTTTGTTTTTTTTTTTTTTTTTTTTATTTATTCCCGTCATTTGTCTTCTTCTTGATTTTTCATTGAAGTTTTCTCTCAAACATGTTGGCTGGCAATTGTGTACCTTTCTCTCTCTTTCTCACCACTTTACAACTCGAACATGTTTGAGATGAATTGAGAATACACATATACATATATATTTATATACATATAATATTTTTGCTCTCTGTTTATGATTTATATTATTTGATATTTTTAACTCAAGAGAATAATTATCTGTTTGAACACTTTTTGGTTTTTGTTTTTGGTTTTTGGCTTTTTTTGCTTTTGATAAGAAGACATGAGATTAAAACATGTTGAAAGCGGAAGCTTGAAGCTGCAAATGCAGCAGCAACTTGTCGGAAATCGACAAAAATCGAAAATTTACATTTTAGGTCAGGGAAAATGCACTAAATAAAAGCAAGACCAACAACAATTAACAGAAAAAATGAAATAAATAAATAAAAATAAAACTAAACAAAACAAAAACCGATTGATATCAAATTCCATAAATTTTGGAACAAAAAATAAAAGATTAATCCGAATCTACTTGTATTTATGTATGTATGTACTGACGTCAAAAATTATAATTATAAATGAATTCTGCAGAATTTTTCTGTTTTGCTTTCGATTTCGTTTTTTTTCTTCTTTTTTTTTATATATTTGTTTGCTGTTGCTGCTTTGTTTTAAGGACAAGTTCCGACCCTCGAATTCGAATACGGAAAATACGCGCAGACATTTAAAGACATTGGCCAAGAAATTTCGAAATATGCATATGAAAATGTTGTTTGCCATTGGCATTGGCCACTGCCAACACAAATGGATAAACAAAACAAAAAAAAAAAAAAAAAACAAAACTAAAGAAAAAAATAAAACTAAAAACAAAAAAAAAACATGTAAGATAAGAGCAGAAAACCAGAATGTAAAGGGCCCATCAGACAGCCAGCTGTATCTTGTATCTTGAGCTAAAGTATCTAGAAATTTCATCATACACATTCATAGGTAAATAACTGATATGCAATTTCAATCGCTATGGAAGTACAAATTCCTGGAAAACCATTTTAAAAATACCTACTGACTATTGTTTATCAAATTCAACTGAAGTTTGATTTTCGTTTTCTTTTCTTTCCAGTTGGCAACTGAAATTAGACAAATAATATGCTAATCTATTGAACTATCTCCTGAAGGTATCAAGTATGATATTATGAACAAGGATATCTCAATTATTTGACATAGAATTGACTTAGATTTAAATTGATGTTGTTTAATTGTGGAAATAGTCACGTTTACTTCGAATATATAAATATATATGTATATATAGATACGTTTACATATGTATGTATATATGTATGTAGATATAAAAGGGTTTTTATATACATATGTATATATAAACAAAGATACCCAACAATATCAATTGACCAGCAAATATTCGTACAATTCTTGTTTTGGTTTAATGTGAATTTTTGTATATTTTGTGTGCGGCCAATGAACTAATTTGCATCTGCTAAAATTCCAATTTATGAATATATGTATATATATATACATATGTATATAAATATATATATATATTTTGATTTCTGTTATCTGTTGCCAATTGGAAATTGGAAGGCAATGGCAATTGCAGGCTAAATATTCAAAACGAGTCGTGAAACTGATTAACAAAAAAAAATTAGATATTCGAAAAGGAGAAGCGACGGCACGAGCCGAAATAAGCTAAAATGTCAAATGTCAAAAATTTTAAGAGAGGACGAAATAAGATCAGAAGAAAGATCACAACTGTACAGGATATTATGGCTCAGGTACCGATCGAGATTAGTTAGGGACTCTCTGGTCGCCTCTCTCTCTCTCTCTGTTTCTGTCACTCTTTCTCTGTCTATTCCCTGGTAGACAGTCATTGAACTTCTACAAATGGCAGATGGCAAGAAATAATTGAAAGAATGAAAGAAACATAAAATAACAATTTCATGTCTAACTATGAAATATCAGAGAAGAAAACAAAGCACTTGAAACAATAAAATGCAGGTCAATGACTTAACAGGACAAGTGAGGAGGAAGAAGGAAAGAACAAGAAACGAGGAATAAGGAAAACTGTTTCCAGCCTGCTCATGGTGCCTCGGCCTGCTTCCTTGGCCTTGAACGCGTTCATTGAGCCCAAGGTCCCATCTGAGAGATGTTGTTCACCGCTTGATGACGACAAAGACGTTAAAGAAGAAGTTTCCAGGAACTGCTGCCCAAAGGCTAATGACTGCGCTAGGCCAGGCAACCAGCCAACCAAACCAAACCAACTGAGAACGGGAATGCGAACGGGAACGGGTACGAAAAAAAAAATGGAAAAAAATTGTAGGATCGCAACAAGCAACAGCATCGAAGATGAGGCCAAACAGTTTCCATTTGCTCTGTTTGCCCTTTGTACAGTCTATATAAATGTGTCTGGCTTCAGGATGTGCGTATGCACACATACATATACATACATACATATACATATGTACATATGTGTGACTCATTCTTGTGCTATGCCAACGAAAATCGGGAAATTCTTTTCATATGCTATATGACTGTTAAATTGCATGACATAATTTGGATTATAAATAAAAGCAATATGATTAAATTAATTAACATTTCTTTACAATTATTTCACTAATGTTGAGAATTATTCATTTCAATTAGTCCTGACCAATCCTGGATAGTTAAAATTGTAAGATCTTAACTTACTTTTATTTAATTTAAGTAAATCAAAGTACTCTGTAAATACTTTATTACTTACTTTTCATTTTTTAATTTCTCTCTCTCTCTCTCTCTCTCTCTCTCGGGGAGATCATTTATTATCTATAAACTGTAGTTAAGTAAAAAGGATACAGTCAGATCAAAATATATTATTTCCGGTTTGGTTTTTCAATATACATATATATATAGATATACATACACATACATATGTACATTTGGATTTTATAATCTTAGTTGACATTTCGATCTGGGATAATTCTTACATAATTTAGAAATGTCAGAGAATCGTTTTGATTATGCTGACATTATGCTTTTGTATCTGTCTCTTAATCTTACTAAAAATAATAACGTGTTATGCCAAAAAAAAAAAAACAATATACACACACATACACACACACTGATCACAATTAGAAAGAACACACGCCGAAATGAGCCCCGAAATACGCACATTGTAGAATTTTGCATATATTGCTATAGTATATATACATACATACATATGTATAAATATATATAGATATGTATATATGTTTGTATATTTATGTATGCATACTTGTTATATGAATTAGATGTCGTGAGTGATTTTGTTGTTGTTTCGAATTTCAAATGAATGCACAAGTGTTACTGCCCTTACACCTCATCCCCAACCCCCTGGGTGGCAACGCGAGCCGCTGAGAATCCCCCCCTTCCCCTTCACCCACCCCCTACAACTGATTGTGAACGTAATTCTTTTATTATAATTCTCGACTCGATGATTATCTCTATGGAAATACTCTATGAGAATACAAATTAAATTGAGCTTAATGACTACTGAATGCAATCTGAAGCAGATATAAAAATGAAAAATCATTTAATTTCTATAAAATATTATATAAAACAAATAAAATAATTAATTTAAAGCAAAGTAAACATTAAATATATATATATTTTTCAACTATATATCTCTGATTTAAACAATTTTCATTATTACAGATTTTAGAATATTGAATACAATAAAAATATCTTTGAATAGTTATGGGATTTAATGTATTAATGTGAATTTTGTGTTCAAATGAGAATTAAATATGATGAAACTTTACTAATTAAATGGCTAAGTAATAAAGGTATTAATCACTTTTAGACACAAATTATATACATAATTTAATTGAAAGATATTTTAAAATATGATATGATAATGTATTTTATTTGGATTTTGTTTTTCAATTTTATGCTAATCAAAAATTTGAATTTAATTACCAAACGATTATGATGAAAATGATTTCAAACTTCATATATGTAGTTCAAATCATATTTCTCTATTGAAAGAAATAAACTATTTTATTTAACAATGAATGAAAATTATACATATATATATATATAGTATACATATTTAAAAGTTCGCATTTTAGAGTATCTCCTATTCGGTTTTACGTAAAGCATACCAAACTTATTGTTTACATATATATATGTATAGTATACGTTTCTGTTTGAATATACATATGTATGCACGTTTGCCTATGTGTGTGTTCTGTTCGTGATGCAATATTTAGAATTATTATTATTATTATTATTATTTTTTTTTTTCACATTTTATTGAACGACCTTGGGTTAGGCAAACAAAGCTTTCAGCACAAAGCAGCGCAACAACGCAATAAATAAATAAATTCTCAAAATTCACCAAAAGTAAGTGTACACAAATGCAGCGGGAATAATATTAAATATAACTACCTTTTGGATGACTATAAATACGATATATATGTACATACACATACATACATACATATGTATGTGAATATGTATTTATACGTAGGAGCATTGCTTTAGGTAAGATTGTTGTGAAGGGGTCATGGGGGGTCGGTCAGGAAGGGGTTGTGTGTAGGGAGGGGTGCGGGGTTTTCAATAAGGTGGAACCAGAAATAACTTATATTAGCCGACCACACAGCTTGCTGAATGGATATTTGCACAACGCTTTCTACATTTTTTATTTGACATTTATAAATGATAGAAAATAATTAACAATCGTTATGGTCATCATTTGTATGTTTAATGAGTTTATTAAAAGCAACAAAATAATAATAATAATAATAATAATACATAGTAATAGTATGTGTCCCCATAGAGTTTTGTCACCGACTTGTTGATACCCTTTGTTCTGTTATCAGCTGTTTTATATTAAGATATTCAATTCAATATTGTGTTATTTTTATTATTAAAAATTATATATTAATTGCATTGATTTTATCATTATATGACTGTGGTGACGCCTATTTTTTATTTGCACATATTTATGCATATATTCCCTACGAATTACTACATACATATATACAGGGTATCAGTATTTAAATAAATTAAAACTTATGCACCCTTTTTTTGGTTATTTATTTTATAATCATATAAAATATTGAAAGGAAATTGTTTTTAATTAAAATATAAGGAATCATCAGGCAACATAATGATAAATTAAAAATGAGTGAAAGGAATTCAAATCAAATGTAAATAGATTTTATTCGTTTTAATTTACACTCAAAGTTATAGTTGCATAACCAAGGCAATATCGGGGTGTCTTATCAGTTTGTAAGATTAAGATGGAAGAGTATAAACTGGTCGTCAAACACTTTGTTAATCAGTTTTAAGTAATATTATATAATATTTGGGTTTCTTTTGAAGCTTTCCGAAAGCTCTAAACTTTATTCACATTCACATTAATACAACTCTAATCCATATGAACCATAAACACACCTCGTACCAATTAGAATTCATTTATAGAAAATTCCCACCATTTAGATGTCACATCACAGAAAATTTAGCAATATATCCCTATGCAATTAAATTGCATTTAGTTAATGCTAATATACCCCATACCTCTCATTGCGTACAGGGTATAAGTAAAAGCAAAAACTATGTTGTTATCTGGTCTATTCTATTAGGTATTAGGTGCTCTTGAACTTGAAAAGAAGCAACGCAAAATTCCTGTTAACGAAATAGAAAGAGTAAAAAATCAAATTCATAAACAACAAAATGTAAAGAAAAGGTGGGAGAGAATCCACTGTCTATGACAGAGCAGAATTGTGGCGCAAAGTATCACGCTACGTTCCCGTATGTACCGCCGCTCGCTCACCGACCGATCAACAGTTACCACCGGTTCGATCCGGACTTCAAAGAACGGGAATGGAATGGAATATTATGAAATTTTTGCGACGAAAACAAAAATACATAAATCTTTCCCATTTGCGTATCTACATATCATGATGATTGTTTTGTTCTTCTCCCCAGTCTCTTTTCACTGTTCATCCTTTTTGGCCTTGAGATTTCATTAACTTCGTGAAGAAACAGAATCCGAACTTGAGACGGCTTTTGCGATTTGCAAGAATTCAAAAAAAAAAAAAAAAAAAATACATAATAAAAATAAATAAATAAAAACAAAATACGAAAACCAAAAAAAAAAAAAAGCTATAAAAAAAACGAAGAGCCCGCATTGCAATACCCTGTAATATTACCATGTAAAACTCTACTAACAAAATTGCAGAATTTTGGTGGAAATTGAAAATCTTTACAAGACTTGAAGAAATCAAACATTATTAATGATATCATTGGCTCTGATTTATATTGTATATTATATGCTTATTTGCCTAAGTAATTAATTAGATATTGGATATACAACAATCTATAATCATTCGTTGTGATAAATTTTTGGATGTTGTTGATCAGATTTTTCAGTTGAAAAGAAATTGTTTAATCGATATATGTATAGATGTCTAAGTGATTGTACTATAATATGTATGTATGTTCCATTATCACTTGGTTCTCGATATAATATTACTTATACATATATACATATGATACATTTTAAAACTCTTAACTTTTGTTGCTATCTTAATATATTTGTATGTTCATTTTCCTTATAATAATATCCACATAATTGATTTTACATAAAATTATACATATATATATATATATACTTATATGTATATATGTATGTTTTTTTTTTGTAACACTTTACAAATTCGATATGCTCATTTATGTTATAGGTACAGGGTATTGTTCACAGATTAAATTTGCCATTGTGAAAATTTCAAAATAGTCGCCATATTCTCGTTTTGAATAATAGTTGATTGTTTTTATTGATTCTATATTATATGATTATTTAATATGAATGAAATTTAGCTGAATATATTGTTCAATCATATGGCATATGAAAACAATATCCCCAACTTATATTAGATCGATCTGATAGGGAAATAAATCTATATACATATACATACATGCTACATATGTATATTTATTAATGAATAATGCATCTTTATGATCTTATATACATACATAAGTATATCTCCCTATATTCAATAATACAAATATTTGTATGAAAAGGATATAAAAAATGGTAATCAAATTATATATAATTCATTTGATATATGTAAATAAACTATCAGATGAGGAAAAAAAATGTTCTAAGCATACTTAACTCTATGAGATATATACGAGTGTATATTCTTGATAAGCATAAATCGGATTCGTTTATTATGCAAGCAAATCAAAATTATTCAAATTAATGCCACGCCCTCGACATTCAGTTCATTATAATATTATTTGCAGTCGATTGGTGCGCCAGTGTGTCAATCTTCTATTAAGAGTGAGTAAGATAGCATGTGTTTAAACTTAATTTCAATTTAATTTGACTTGATACAGTGTATATCCTTGCTAGAACTATTTTGGTTTTCTAAGGTGCAGTTAGAAAAAGTAAAGATCCATTAGAGAATTTTGGAGGCTATTTTAGTGTGTTGTTAGCATGATAGATGAGCTGGTACCTGAGGTATTTTTCGGTTACCGGCAAAATTGAGGATCAGACTGTTAATCTGGCCGCTGTGTCTGCATTTTTTGTAATTAACCCAGAGTTGAAAACATCTATTGATACTGCATATAATGCTGGATATCCCTGAAAATTGGCAGATTAGGTTCCGTCAGCCATGGGTTTATTATTGTCTGTGACATGGAAAAGAATGTGTTATCCTTGGACTTCGATGGGTCCGTTAAAAGACAAATTCAACCTCTCAGATAGACAAAGTTGTTCAAATGTTGTTGTGCATATTTTTTTTTTTTTTTTGGATCGTAAAAATTTGTTTCTTATCTCTTAGATTAGATAGATCTTCTAAGACTGTCGCTTTAAATCATTATACTTAATATTTAGCTTAACTGTAGCGTTCTGTGTTATCGTTGAAAAAGAATAACTTTTTAATTTTTTGGGAATCAATAAAAAATTAAAAACAACGCCATGGAAACAACGAGGGATTATATTACTCTACATTCTAGCGTTTTCTGTGTGGGAAGTTTGCAATATATGTATGCATATATGTTGATATATGTAGGTATAAAGTCTGGTATAGTAATTTGAGTATTTCGCCATCGCAATCAATTTATGAATTACATGAAATTGGATGCCCTTAAACAAACATTAAAAATAACAACAAATTCTTTACTCCCTATACAATAAATTTGTATATTCTTCTTGTTTACGTAAATACAACGTCATTCATGGAAGGCGTGAAAGATATATGAATATATACATATACATACGAATAAATGAGACATTAATAAACAAAAATTAAGTGCATAGATTGCAATTTTGGGTCTAAAAGAAGTCGGGTAAAACATTTGTAGACATGTGAAAATTTAATTTTGAACGTAGAGGATTCATTGAACCCATGCAAATGCATTGTCAAAATTTTGTTACAAATGTTGTAAACGCTGCATTACATAACCTTTAGTGTTTCAATGTAAACGAAAAACAAGAAGCTTTAAAGTAAAATGAGAAAATTAAATAAGTGTACAATAAAAACCTTTCAAAGCTCGTAAATATGCACAGAATGTGCGTCTTTAATTTTTGTCTTTGCCTACGTCTTTGCTACCGTTTCATTCTCTGTTGTCGAGGAAGTTCATTAAACTCGGCATATTGGTAAGAGAACCCCCCTAGCCCCCTTCTTCCTTTCCCCTTCACACCATCAATCTCATTCCGGCTCCCTTGTCGCGATTTAAACTGAAAATGAAAAATAACACAAGAAAACTGCGACATTTCGTTTTCTACAACGCTACGCCAAGCTTTAATTAATTGATAAATAATATTTATTAACAACAACAACAACGTTACAAGTTCAGTTCATAATAACAACAACAACAACAACAATAACAACAACAATAACGGCTATAAAAAGGGCCCGCTCACAATTCCAATAAGTGTTGGGGTCTCTTTGCTATACAGCTTCAACCTGTTGCTGACTCATCGAACTACCATTTGGCGGGGAGACACCACACATAAAACTTCAGCCCTACGCATGGGTTTTTTCTTACTACTTACTACTACTATACATACTACGCTATGATGTTTTTTTTTTGTTGTTGTTATTGTTGTTGTATTTTATTTTTTTTTTCTTCTATTTGCCTTGTTTATTAGAAACAGAATATCAATACAACGTGACTGCTGCTTGCACAGTGGTCAACTGTCTGTTAAACAATACATTCAACTAATATAGTTTTATTCTTAAAAAGAACTTTATCTAAATTCAAACTAAGGTTTCATACGATATAGTAAGCTAAGGATAAAGCGCTACCTTTTTGAATCTTAAAATATTTTTATATAATTCAAAAAGTAAAAATTTAACATATAAATTTATAAAAGAAATTGTTTGATTATTAAATCTCATAAAACTTAAAACAAAGTTTTTAAATCAAAATAATAACAATAAAACTTTTGATTAAATATTTGAAATGCCACAAAATAAACTTTTTTTCCATAGCCATAGATAATTTATATGGAAAAAGGAGTGTAAGTCTTAGAATAAATCAAGCTAAATTCTTATTATATGTGAGTTTCATGTTTAAGATGAATTCCTTTAAAATCATTTCACGCATTTGCCATATTCTTATATTTTCTTACTCTAAAGTAATTAGATAGAAATAAGTTTGAGCGAAATAGAATTAATAAATATTGTTAGAATGCGTACCACTGTGCAATATAATGGTGTAGCCAACGAACTTTGTGGGCGTTAGGTGGCATACGGCAAGGCAGATGGTTGGTTTAGTGATTGGTCATTTATAATTATAGTGATCGCAAAATGTGGTTGATATTTTGCTCCGATGTGATTATATAATATTTGCCTGGCTAACAATGGCAATCACCAATCCCAGTCTACCGTTCCCCATTCACCCTCACAACTAACTTCCCCGATATCACGATGCGCCATGGCCTTGAGAGCGTACGCTGACATCTTAAAATCTTGAATCGGAATCGGAATCCGAATCAGTATCCAAATCGGAGAGTTGGCAACACGCAGCAACAGCAACAGCAGCTCCACCAGTACCATCAGCAACAGCACCAGGCACCAGCAGCGAGCGGTACAAGTTTCATTTCAGCATTCTTGGAGAACTATTGAACTGTCGTGTCTGTCTGTTGTCCATAGTGTTGGTTTGAGGTGCGCTGAAAAGGGGGTTCAACCACCTTTTGGGGTTTCGATTATTTCGGTGTTGTTGATGATGGGGTGGACTAGGCGCATAAATTAAAATATTCCTAAAAAAATAATAAAAAATTAATAATAATAAAAAATTAAAAACATACACACACGCACACACACACACACACACACACACATCTATACACAATTCATATGGTATTATTAACAAACGCGTTCAATTTGCGTCAATTGGCCAACGACATTAATGTCAAGATCTTGATTGCAAATTCTCAATATGAAATTAAATTTATATGTATACATTTTCAGTATTCCTGTTTGGTAAAATCAGACACACACACACACACGCACACACACACAACATTAACAACAACAGCAGGCGAAAAACAAGCTTTCAGCTAGCCAATAGTTCTACCAAATACCAAAATTCCACCTGTGAATGAGTTTTGTTTTTGAGACGTAGATTTCCGGCTTACGTGAGATTCTGCTTTATCTGGAAGGCTGAGGCGGTAGCGTCAATTCACTATGGGAATACGGGAGTATTGAAGGGGAGGTGTGTGTGTGGTGCCAACTTATGACTGAAAGTTCTTTTGGGTTTTTTGCCATATTCTTTGAATGGTCTCTTCTTTTAGGAATCGTTGACGTTGTTGTCGTCGTTGTTGTTGTTGTTGTTTGTTGTTGTCGTACCAGGCGGCAGGTCGTCAACATGCGTGCGTGAAAACACAAAAATAAAACAAAAAAAAAAAAAAAACAAAATAACCGCGTGGTTCTCCAATAAGCCTCTGCACCTCTGTTACTCCCCACCCACCACTTGTTCTAAACTTTCCGGCCATTCTGAAGTGTTTATGTTTTCATACGGTTAGTTATTTTTTTTTTTTTTTATTATTTTTTTGGTTTGGTTTTTGGTATTTGATATTCAAGGTTACTCTTGTTTTCATGTCCATTGACCTATTTGGTTCTTAGAAGAAGCATACAAATGAGCGGGAATTTGTTATTGTTATTAATGATAACTTACAGAAAACGTAGTTACGAATGGAATGTATTGAAACGGCATTTTTATAGTTTTATAATTAAGAATTTAACACACTCTCTCTCCCTCTCTCTCTCTATATATGTATGTATATGTACTTATATATTACATTTAATTACTTTACCCATCATAATATACAATATACCATACAATATGTACATAAGTATGTACGTATAACAAATTAAAATCTATCATTGAACTAACTAATCGATTGTCTATCCATTAAATTGACTGAAACTACAAACAGGATCCTATATCGATTCCGATTGCTTTAGATTTTCCAAGTAGTAAATATTGTATGATTTCCTGTTTGTGGCCATTAATCAGCATTATGCAATGCATGAATCATTGGAATGATGCACACATTGGCAAATTGGCAAATTGTGCGAAAAGTGCAAAGAGCAGCATTTAAAGGTCATTTCCACCCACAATTTGCAACAATCATTGTTATTGATTAATGGGTGAAATGACATGCATTGGAGTAACCCATTGAAGGGAACACACACAGCACAAAAATCATGTTACACTTTGTGTTGTGGTTCGTGTTGTGACAATGTGTCCATTTTTGTTTTTTTTTGCATGCAATTTGGGGATAGGTGAATGTGAAACAAAGGTTGACTGTCAACCTTTGTAATCCTAAAAATACAAGTTCTACTATTTAAATGCAAAAATCGTATGCATTGAATTCGGTTCAATTATTTTCGATTATTTTCTTTAAGTCTATAGATCGCTGAAGGAATGTTAATATAATCACTTTATCAGTTTGTTATAGTATCTATAAGTGAAATCTCAAATGGTAACATATATGTATTTATAATCAAAGAACTTTAAAATATTTTAAATAAACTCAGTTACTTGTAAATTTGCATTAACATCCTGTTATTTTTTAATATACTTTCATTAAATCTATTTTTATAATAATCTTTATTATAATAAATAATAATTTCTTTTTTAAAATGGAATAACATCGATGTTAGATGTTAAAAGGAAACTTTTTTTTTAATCTTTTCTATTTAATAAGTTTTACTTTTTCAATTGTTTTTTTTTCCCGCCATTTATCACCTCTTGTCTTTAACCTCTTTTTTATTTGCTTTGATTTTAATCCGATTATATTGCATTTAATACAGAATTCAAACGATTTAATTAATAATTAACATTTTCTATTTGGAATTGCATTCAAAATTTTTTTTTAATAAGAAATAGATTTTTTTTTATTAAATAGGAAAAAAGAAAGAATATATATAAAAATGTTTATGTATTTAATATTCGTGCATTTATTTTTTAGTACGCAAAACTTAAATTAATTTAAAAAGTATAATCTTTAATAGATAATTTCGATGCTTCCCACAAAAGTTTTGATTTAATACAATTAATTATCTATAGTATAAATAATTTTCCATTACAGAGTTTAATAATTATAAGTAAAATTTTTTGTTTTTTTCATTAATCCTGATTATCTGATAATGTTTACCTTACTGAATGAAATATTAAAGTAAATATGAAAAATACTGAAATTATATTCGAGAACTTTATTTAAAATTGAAAAACTATTTTGATGAGCTAATTTTAACATTGAAATTTAGATTCATATATCAAGTCTTAATTTTCAATTATGTTGCTTGTTTATAGAGAAACTTTATTATTTAAAACCAAAAATATAAAACTTATATTACCAACTGTTATTTTTATTAATATATAATGATGTTAATTTAATTTAAAAATCTTTGTCTCAATATTAGAGCACTTTAATCCGATTTGAACTTAAAAAACATGATATATATATATAGTCCTGTATAAAAGTATTTCACTAAATAAATCATTTGGACAATTATGCCGCAAAAAAAGTTTTTATTTTCGTAGATTAGAAGGACGAAGAAATATTTATGGTAACATGACAATTATATGAATTTGTACATCCATTTGTATAATATATATATAAATATAAGTATATACACATGTATTCGTATGTAAATAGATGTCATTAATCTACTGCTTTCAGTCAGACAGACGACACTGAGATGCACTCTGTTAATTAAATATAATTCTTATCAGAGTCTGGACTTTTGATTCTATATTGTAATAAATAAGACAACAACGATAGCTAATACAATGCATTTTGACACCCAAAGACCCTGTTTCACTGTCAATTCTCAATGCCAAATGAAATGTCATTACATCTGGAGTGTGATAATAACAGAATAGCTTAAATAAACAATCTTTATATACAAATATATTTACAATTTATGTCATTTTATTAAATAAACTTGTTTAAGGCACACATCCAGGTATGTACATATGTATATAAAACCCTTCATTTACCGTAGCAAAGGAAAAAAAAACTTTCACTCTTTTTATATATGTATATGTATATGTTTTTTTTCATCTGTACGATGACTTTTAAATTCACATAGCGAAAAATCAGTTACAAATAATATTTAATTGGTTGCTCAAGCAATTTCTCGTTATGTCCGCTACTCGAAGGTCAACTGCATGAAATGAAACGCGAAACTTCTCCAATAAAAAAGAAAAAATAAAATAAATATATATACACTTAATAATAATAATATCGATATATGTACATATGTATATGTACACACATATGTACATACGTACTTACATGTATGTATATTGTATGGACAAAATAATTTTGCGTATTTCGAAATTGAGCCAAATAATTGATATACAAAATAAACGCCGTTCACAAAAAAAAACCCGTTTCAAAAAGGGCGTTGCGCAAAAAGCGCCTCCAAAATAACAAAAAGTTACCAAAAAAAAGAAAAAAAAATCTGGTCAAGGTCGTTGCTTGGGTGGCAGAGATGGGGAGGCAGGCAGGCACAAAAGGGAGACACCGTTAGCTTAAGCTTTCAATAACTCAATTGACGACTTCGACTTATTGTTGTTATTGCAGATGTTTTTTTTCTTCTTTTTTTTTTGTTGATCAACACTGACGCCCGCACACGGCGCCAAATAATTTTATGACAGCCAAAAAAAAAAAAAAAAAAAAAATTGTAACTATAAAAAGAAAATAATATCTTTCCTTTAAAGATTTTCTTTTTATTAAATTTTTAATGCAGAAGTGAATATGCTATAGGAAAACGAAAGGAATAATTACTATTGATTAACAATAAAATAAATTGAATTAGTTTATTACTTTCTTTCATTTTGTGTATCGTCTAGTTTCATGATTTTTAAGTTAAATAACTATTTTTAGAAAGAGTTTATTTTTCTCTTTTTTAATGTTTCGCCTTTTCTTTTCTTTTCCTTTCTTTTTTTTTTTTTTGCCAATTCTCAAAGTGTTAAAGTACAAAGTGTACGACTTTTAATAAGCTTATTTTTGGTGGAATTTATTTTTGGAAACTTGGCGAATTTCATGGTTTAATCCCTCTTAAACAACGCCTTCTCGCAGATTGCACAACAACTTTTTTTTTTTTATCCAATTCGCTTATTGTTTGTTATTTATTTAATATGATTTTGTTGAATGCCTTTTGGGGCACGTGTTTGGGTATTGAATGTTGATTTTAAAGTCTCACGAATATGTCTTTGAGCCCAAATACGTCAAAGAAGGGGAAAGAGCAAGTAGATGAAAATAAAAAGGATTCCTATCTGGTTGTCAGATTTTCCCAATTGGGTAGGCTCGTGCTATCATTTCATACAAATGCAATGGCCCATGGGACCTGTTTTTTTTTTCTTCTGTAATTTTAGGTTGACGTCAGAGTGTCCTTAGCCTAGCCTACTTATATATATCTATCTATCTCTCTCTCTCTCTCTCTCACAGAGCTCTTTTGTGTTGGGGGTCTACGTGACAATTACTACAGTTATTACACGTAATGAATACACGACAACAACATTAACAACAACAAGCACAACAACCATGTGAACAGAGAGGTAAGACCTCGGCGTCTCTTCAGCAACCAACTGAGTAGATGGTAATAACATTTGAAGGGTATGTGGAATATATACAATATACAGATAGGTAAAAAAATAAAAATAAAAAACAAAGTACACACATTACTATACTACCACATATATATAAACTTATACCTCTCATAATCAAATTCCCATCTACTCATCTACGTTAATCGAAAAATGAAAAAAAAAAAAACTATTGAACTATATTAAAGAAAAAGTGTCGATTGAAATCTTGAATAAAATTTTAGTGGTGATTCTCCCAATTTCTTTGTAATTAAGTAGATTTTGCAGACATTAGATAATTTTGTAAAAGGATAAAATCGATTAATTGAAAGCAATTTAATTGCAAATAAGATTTTCCAATGATTTTATTTTTTTTTATTTGTTGTAGTATAGGTCATAAAATTGTCGGGAAAGTCTGCATCATGTGCTGGTATTGAAGCCGTTTGTGGAATTTTAATGGGGATCGGGGTCAGGTCACGTAATGGTAAAGATCCTGTCCTCTGTTCCATACATCTTTGCCAACATTTTGTGTAAGTGTCCCAACAATTCCAAAGCAAATATGCATAATATTGCCGGAAGGTGTGGGGTTTTTTTTGTTTCATTTCCACTGCATTTTTATTTGTATATAAAGTATTCATTGTTTACTTACAGATGCTATACATACATACATACATATATACATACATTGTAGATGGACTCCAAAGTTCCGGCAATGAATTATATAAATAAATAAATTTATAAAAAATCAATATTATGGTGGTTTTTTTTCTTCCAACTTTTCTTATTCATTGGCAAGTTCTTTCAACTTTCATCAACATAATCAATGAGCCATTTTATTGCCGTTCAACACACACAAATCATTTTCAATAGGATCGAGGTTTTTCATTCATAACAAATTTCAAAACTTGTAAAATAAATGTGTTAACTGAAAGAATAGTTTAAAGTTGCTAGCTTGAGGCCCTATAGCATATTTTGGCCCAATTCTGAAAAACTGCAATATGCATAAAGAGAGTCGAAAAGCAGGAGGGCGAAGGAAATTTTTATGGTCTTCTTTTTTTTTTGTGTCATGGCCAAAAGGTTGAACTTATTGATATATGTGAACAAATATATGGAATGATTTCTTTGGGGTGTCAATTTTGTATTGTTGTCCAAGGGCGGTAATTGATTTCTTTTGACCACAAAACAGCCATGTTAGCATTTTGTGTAAGCTTTACACCCACCACACACACGCACACCCAGTAACAAAGTAAATGAAGATTCGTATCTGGAAGCCATCATTATTGTTATTTATGGTGGGGAAAAACAAACAATTTGTTTCTTTTTTTTTTTTTTTTTTTTTTTTTGGTTTTTGTGATACCTGAGGCCTTGCATAACTATGAAAATGCTAAAGAATGCTGAGCTTGACAGCTTAATGACTTGGCCAGGATTTGTGGATGGAGTCTAGTATAAACCACTAAACGAGATCCAAAAAAGCTTGCATCAGAATTAATGTTCTGCTCATTAGCTGCGAATGGTAAATCAATGTAAAGGATTTGCATTATAATGTATTGAACACTGAACGAATTTGCCGATTTAATAATATTCGAAATTATAAAATAAATTGTTTAAATTTCTCTCAGTGTAGCCCGATAACAGTGTATGAGTGTGTATGAGTATGGTGTAGTCATGACCATTTCAATGGGTAGTAAACAACCCTAATCCATAGCCAATCTGGCCATCGGCAATCAATTAGCTGCTGTTGTTTTCTTTTGTAGGCCATTCTGTTGCATGCCGAAAAGTATGCAACAGAGTATAGGCAACAGAAATTTTCCCTTTGAAGGTTGTAATCGATTCCAATCGATGAATGTATGTGTTGTATTGTATGCATTATGTGTATGTGTGTGTACTAGTGTACGTGTAGGTGTGCATATATAGTACTCCGCATACATATTCAAATTATGTTTATGTATTCTCCATTTCATTAATTTTATTATTCGTATTTTTTTGTTTCTTATTTTGCAATTGCATTATTTACATAGAAAACATTTAGATTTGTAATATATATATGTATATGTATATCAATATCAGCAGAATTACAATATTTTTTCCTTTTTTTTTGGTTTTGGTTAAGTTTCGTTGAAGTGTATTAAAGAATTTAACAATACATACACGTACATGCAACGGATGATATTCGTAGGTACATTTTTTGTTATTAATACGATTTTGTATACTCTCTCTTTGGCATTTTTTTTTTTATATATATAACAAAAATTATGCTAGTATTTGTTAATGGTTATTCATATAATAATGGAAACCATCTTCAACAAGAAACTCATTTAGATTAATATTAATTGTAAGTATTGCTTGATCAGCGGCAATAGCCGATATGATCTGCATATGAATGTAACTTGGTAAAAAAAAAAACGTCTTATTATATGTATATCTGTAGAATCAAATTGTTATCGGAACAAAAGTAATATTATTTATTTATTTATTATTCTTTGCACAATGAATCAAACTGAAATTCTTAATGCGGACATATTAATTATTTGAATAAGATCGTACATATATATTTGTTTTCATACATATATTTTTTGTCTATTCTCAAATAATTGGTGTATTCTTTAAAATCGGTTGTGCCGATCAATTTTTCTTAAAGTCAACATTTTGTAGTTATTTATTGTTATTTTTAGAGACAATTTTAGTATCAAGGGATACATATATTTATGTGCATATATATATGTATGTATATATATTAAATTCGGGTCGCCATAGTTTTGCAAACATTTATTTTCATTTTTGTACATTTAACTAGAAAGTTTTCACTTAGTGTTTAATTATATTGAGCTATTGTTGTTACTCGTTCATTTTACTATTTAATCAAATTTGTATTTGTTATATCAATTTTATTTAGGCTTAAATGTGGAAAGGCTTGCATAGTTTTCAATGGACAAACAATTGTTTTCTCTATTTGCTTGCTGGTTTATACATTTTTTATATTTATTTGTATTCTTTTTCTTTTTTTTTGTTTTTTTGGGTCTTTTATTTATTTGAAATGTTTTGAGTGAAACCGCAGTTGTGCAAAACTTTTGATTGAAATTTCAATTGTTTTATCAGATTAAGTTCACAAATAAATAAAAATAATAAAAAAAAACAGGTAGACTAAATGTGAGCCAGTTTAAATGTTTAAAGTTGATTTTGTTATAGATTGTGGGTCATGTCTAACAATTCACATTGAACAACTAGATTTAACATTTATATTTCTATTTTTTTTTTTTTAAGTTAATTAAAATGAATAACTATATATTGATAGTATATATGTATAGTATATATATACATATATATATATATGTATATAGGTATGTTTATTTTATGTATGTATATAGTTTATGTAGAATAGATTCCTTATGTAACGCCTTAACAAATGCCGACTTCGAGTTCGTTGCTAACCACAGTAAATTAGTTTCAGTTTCATTCACAAATAATATTTCAATATTCATCACATTGGAATTTGGCGCTTATTAAAGCGATTCCGTTTCCATCATTTGGATTTCGGGTGGTATAAGCCGACCCATGCTAACGCCAACAATTGCACTAACATTTGGACGTTGCATACCCTTTTTCATAAACGATTTCCTGCTCTCTCATAGACGTGGACTCTCCAATATTGTATGGCTTGACATTACCGAATTGGCTAATGCAATTGAATTTCCAGCTACTGACAGATTTTGTTCCATTTTGGATCGACGACGCCAAAAGCAAAACCATTCCGATGTATGACAAAAACGCATTCCTTTGAACGTATCGACAAAGGCACGCCGAAAACTGGCATTCATGAAACAATAGGTAATTGGATTGCAGCAACTTGATGAATAGGCCAACAGATGTAGAAAACTAATTGCCGTATAATCCACATACTCATAGACAACGGGACCAATTAACATTGTCATTGTATTGATAACATACAATGGTGTCCAGCATATGAAAAATTCCAATACAAGAACAAATAGCATTTTGACAACACGTTTCTTGCTCTCCAAGTTTTTATTCTCATTGGATCGACGTGGCACAATACTGCTGCAATTGAATGAATAAATGAATTCCAATTATAATCAATATCAATTTTGGATTTATGTTTTTGTTTTTTTTTTTTTTTTTTTGTCATTTCAATAAATATATTATACACTTATTCACTAACTTATTACCTTCGCAAAGTGGCCTCAGAAATACGTAAACTTGGTTGCGAAAGACTCTTTCTACGCGATTCATGGGATTCATAATATTGTTGCTGTTGTTGTAGCTGCTGTTGTTGCTGTTGTTGCTGTTGATGCTGTTGTTGTTGTTGTTGTTGTTGTTGCTGTTGTAACTGCTGCTGCAACAGTTGCTGTTGACGCATGCGTTGTGCCCTACTGCAGCAATCGTTAATACTACTACCACTACCATTAATTGGCTGTTGTAGTTGTTGTTGCCTCACCGATTTCATCGATGCACTACGCATACAATAAAGATGACGTCGTCCTTCACAGGTATTACCAAGTAGCTTACGCTTACTGCCACATTGGGTATAACCATCCGCTATTCAGGACAAACAAGAAGAACAAAAAAATGGTAGATAGGCAACGAAATAATAAATATAATATATCATTTGTATACAAAAGTTTTCAATATAAAAATATGTCGAATAATCGACATTTGATGAATCGCGATCAGTAAGGGCAATAGAATGTCTTGTATTTCGATATATTATATAATATTTTGTCATCACATAATCCGTTTACAGCCAACGACGACCAAAAAGGATGCCCCAAATTTTGACCTTTTTTATGCCAGACAATTTGCCACTTTTTGGCGGCCACTAAAGCTTCATAAACCACTTCAATCAACACCTAATAGAGGGAATGCTCTTAAGCTTAGATAAACTCTTAAAGGTCGTCGGTACTCAGTTTAAATTCCTAAAATGTCAAGTGCAGAAAAGGTAAAGAATCTTTACAATAATTGGATTTTAGAAGTATTCTTGTATTCACATTCTCAACTACAGAAATAGAACTGATGCTCATATAACAATACATTCATATTTGTTTATATTTTAAAAATAACTTGCAGTGTCTACTTAAAGTTTCATCAATTGAAAAATAGAAAAAAAAAATCCCTTAATTTTTTCTTCTAAGTCATTCACCTTAAAGTCTTTTCTCTGCAATACTCTCGAGTCCTTGGAAATTTTGAATTGGAAAAACAATTTTTGACCATCAAATTATTAAATTAAATTTTTAAACATTTAAATCATAGGAATAGCCTAAAACTGAATACAGTTGGTTTCAAGTCGATATGCTATGTGACATTTAAGTAAATTTTGAATAAAAAATAAATAAATTAATTTTGTTTTTTATTTAAGGTAATAAAACAGATTCGCTCAAGTGTGCCTGATTCATTGTGATAGATAGACGGAAATATATGTATATATGTATATGTATGATTGGAGGGTAAAAATTAATTTAAAATAAATTGCCAGTTCATCAGTCGCTTCGAACTGTATCTCCGAACATTAATACTGATTTGTGTTCTATATAAATGTATACACATACATATATATACATACATATGCAAAATTATGCGTGTATATGTGTGGGTGTGTAGGTATATGTTTATTGTCTAGGCCATACTGTCGGCAGGGGGGTGGTATGGGGAGAGTTGACATAAATGAGATTTTTAGTATCGTCGCTAAGCTGCTTTAAAATGAACACGAATGGCGAACATTTTATGCTACTTTAATTATTTGGTACTTGGTTATGCAAATTGGCAGCAAAACTGGAGCTGGAGATGGAGCTGGGGATGGGAGCTGGAGCTGAAGTTGGGGTTTCACTCCTTAAATAATAATAAAACATTTTTCGCCTGCGGCATGGCTTATATATCCAAATACGGAAACACCAACCGCAGACCCGTACCCCTCACATTCGCAGCCCAACAACTCTGGCTAACATTTTACCATCCAAACCCAATCTTCATTCCTATCCTCCCCCACCATGGTAATTTATAGCACGTGCATTTAAAAATCTAAAAGAGCGGGAGTGAGCAAATGGCAATTTATTGTCGCAAAAGTATGTGAAAATGTGTCGATCCATGCACTAAAATTTGTTCCAAATGGTTCAACATAAGGAGTTAGAGTGAGAAAGGAACGAGGAACAGAGAAAGATATGGAGAGAGACACACAAATAGAGAGTGAGAGAGAAAGAGAGAGCGAGTACAGGTTGATGGGTCTATGAGATAAGAGCTTTTAACGAGCATTTAAATGCTTATATTTTGCATAATTTACAAAATATTTAACTTGACCTTTTTTCTTTTTTGGACATATAATCACCCATGCACACACACACACATACATACACACAACTATAATTTAAAATGTTTGAACTAAATTTTTTCAAGAGATTGGGCTTGTCTATGATAAGTAATTTCCATATCTAAGCACTGGCATCTCATTAATTAACTTTATGGTAACTATTTATTTAAAATTATTATATATACAAAAAGATAAAGATATTAGGCAGCCAATTTTATGGCTATAAAATGATTTATTTATTATTATATCAAGGGTCACTTAATAAATTAAATATTTTCATTATTTAAAGTTCTTAATTTCTTTTTTACTTTTCTTATATTATAATTAATAAGTTCTCTGATTTTATATGTACTTTATATTTTAATTCTATATAATAATCAAATCGAATTTTTTAAATTAAATATTTAATAAGCTTTTTCGAATTGGGAATAAAATAAAATAATTATGATTTTGTCTATTTTATTTGGTTTTTGGTAAACAAAATGCATTTATTTTTGAAATATTAAATCGAATTTTTACACATTTTGGCCATACGAATTTTTTTTTCTTTCTTTTTTTTTCATTGTTAATAAAATTTAATCAAAATTTCTTGGATACAAAGTTTTTTTTTTTTTTGGAATATTCTTATGTACTCAAGGAAGAAAATGAAATCGCAGCAAAAATGAATTTTGACCCTTTCATGCAAATGAGTTCAGTATGCAAAAAAAAAAAAAAAAAGGGAAGAAAGAAAGAAAACTGGAGAAAAGATGCTTATCGGATTTTTTTTTTTTTTGAAAGGGACAAAACAAAATAATGTTGCAAAAGAAGGATACAAAAATTTTTTAAAGACATTTTATTATTAAAGTTTTTCTATTTCTTTGAATGACAGCTGGGGGAGTAGAAAATAAAACTCGTGTTTTTTCTTTTTATCTATTTAGATTGTTTTTTCTGCTTCAATCAAAGTTTTCATCACATTATCAAGTCAAATTTAATCTGATGTGAAATCATGTATTTTTAGATGTATTTTTCTATGTATTCCTTTTAAGCAATAATCCCTAAGATTGTGCGCGTGTGTGTGTGTGTGTGTGTGTGTGAGCTTTAAGCTTAGACAAGAAATGAATGCAAATGGAAGTCAAGTCCTTGAAATCGAATACAGAATTGGCATTTCGGGTAACTGCGTTTAACAGCCGCGGCGATTTATCGCCTTCACTTGCGTAACATGGTTCGATCGCCTAACCGCACCCTCACACAGACACACATACACACACACACGCACAAATATTCCATATACCCCTACCTCATATACCCTATATAATCTATATGCATACCCACAATGTTGCCTGTTAACCCCTAACCTAGTTCCAGACCTACATCTTGTTATCGCCAGCCGAGTGTGACAGGCCATGCATAAGAGTCAACGGTAAATGGAGGGTTTTGGTGGTATGGGTTATGGGTTAGGGTTTAAGGGGGGATTGCTGGTCTCTGTAACAAGGGGGTGGTGGGTCCATTGCTGCTGTTGTGGAAATGGAATTGCGACTGGGTATCGGACTGGGGGAATATTCAACGGTTGGCGTATTTCGTTTGTGGTAAAAGTTTTGCCATGCAAATTGTCTGTGACTAGTGTGACATTTGGTAAGCCAAACTAGGTAGTCAGCCACATGGGAATATTTGATGAGTGCATCATTCAATTGCCATCATTTGAAAGAATAGCTTGCAAAAAAAAAGAAAAAAAAAACTAACAAAAAACCCAATTTCCCCAAAGTATTTAAATGCCAACTTGACAATTTAAAATAAAAACAATATACATATATTTAGTTAAAGGATAGTAAAAAAATGATTTTAAAATTTTACATGAATATCAGATTAGATATATGTATATGGTGGGGGGAATAAAATTAAAACTTAGATCCCACAAAGTATGCAACATAAAAAATGTTAAAGCATTTGATCATTAAATTTGGAATTTTTCTCTTTATTATATCAAATTTATGTTAAACAGAAAATTATTCTTACCATAAAAATATTGAACATTGCCACCGAATTGTTGTTGTTGTTGATGTTGATGGTGTTGCTGTTGTTGTTGGTGTTGCTGTTGATGCTGAAGCATCATGTCCAGTGATTGGGCATTCGATCGTCGACTACCATTATTCACTTGGGTAATAATTGCTGTTTGACTTTGGTTTATTTCTGGGCCACTGCTACCAAAATTCATGGCTCTCTCATTTCGCATGCTCACATATAAAGTTCTTGTTATAAATAAATAGGTAAATGTTAATGCCAATAAAGGCAAAACAAGTAAAGCCAAGTCCAAAAACAAATTGTAGGCAATCTCATAATTTAAACTATCAGCGGGCCATTGGTCGCGGCATTTGCGGAAACCTTAAAAAAAAAACAAAGAAACGAGAAAGAAATGGAGAATAAATCAAGGTATTTATTTGTAGACTAATTTTTCAAAATATTTTCTTGCCATTTTCACATTCGTTTTCTATTTACCTTGTCGACTCGTTGGCATAAGTTGACTAAAAACTGCAATTGGAGTCATACAGAGTAAACTGCCTAACCATATAATTGCAATGATCTTATTAGCATGATTTATGGTCTGCCAAGTCCGTGATCTCAATGGATGACAAATGGCATAATAACGTTCACAAGAAATGGCCACAAGAGTCCACGATGAAACGGCTACCGAAGCGGCTAAAAAACCAAAATAAAGCAAAAGGAAAAATGATTGAAAATTTGATTAGGTTTAATCTCGTGATTAATTTTATCTTTCAATATAATATAAAATGAAAACAATATCTATTTTTAGTGGAAAATATATATTTAACGAGCTTATTATCTACTTATATTTTCAATCTCATAAAGTTTTATTTAAATTGAAATTTCCTTTTTTTCCTTGTTTGTGTGTGTGTGTGTGTCGATTGGCTGCCTAATTTAGAAATTTAATGTAAGAAAAAACTCGGTTCAGTGTTTCAATGAATGTTGGCCAATGGCAATGCCGTTGGCCTTTAGCTGTGCCATCTAATGAATTACCCAAAAAAAAAAAAAAACAAAAAACTAAGTCAAAAGCGTAGACAAACTGTTTTTATCCTAGTATTTAAATTGAGAGAGAGAGAGAGAGAGAGAGTGAGAGAGGGAAACAACATTTGACATGATATTTCCCAGAGACAATATAACCAGACCACCTCCAGGCGTGGGTGGTTATACTCTTACCAACCCGTTAAACCCTTTGTCTGGTTTTGGCTAGGGAGACGAGCTCATTAGCAAAAATTAAATTTAGCTCTGTCGCATGGCTCAATGAGTACGTCCGGACAACTGTCCTCAACTGAAACCCTCAACACCATCATCACCAACACCACCACCACCACCACCACCACCACCGCTCACCTCCCGAGAGTCCGGCAACAAACATAAATGGAAATTTTATGGAAATACTGAAAATAGCAAAATTGGCCAGAAGCACAAGTTCGCGCTTCCTCCACAAAGTGAGAGAAACACAGTAAAGTAATAAAAACAAAAACAACAAAAAAAAAAAATAACTCGAAATAACACAGAAAACCAACGACAAGAAAAAAAAAAAGAAAACGCAGAAGTGAATTCTTGGTAAAATGTATACAAGCAAGTTAATAGAGATAGGCGGGATAATACCGCGAGGGGTTCGGGTTTATAAAGTGGAAAAAAGTATGAAAAGTGAAAAGTATTTTTCCTAAAATGACACTTAAGTATGCGATGAAATTCTGTTAGATAGCTTCAAATAGATTGTTATGATTGAGACACAATATTCAAAGTATGGGAATATGGCTATAAGCTAAACAAGATATTCTTATCAAAAAGTAAAAAGAGTTAAGCTAAACAAAACTTATCTAGAATCAATGTTTTATATACGACTATGACATGTTTCGTATATCTCTTAAATTAAACATGACAATTTTCTACTTAATTATATTTTAAACGAGATAAATGGCATTTTAATTATCCATTGTCATTTGTAATTTCTTATTTGATGTTGCCACTGCAACAATTTGTGAATGCAATTTGATAGCATAGGTCCAAAAAGAGCTGCACAGAGAGAGAAAGAAAAAGAGAGAGAGAGATAGTGGGAGTAATTGGATACAAGCAAAAAAACATGAAAATCGTTGGGAAAATTCATCAACCACATCACCATTCGAATTTCCGGCGTACCTGCTCATGGAAGCAACATTGTCATTTGGATATTTGGGAAAACATTGTAAATTAATTTACCCCTTTTTGATGCCATTTTAGACAGAAATTGCAATTTCATAATCGCATACGCACAGACACTCACACACAAGCTCACACACACACACATAAACGGGTATAGACCACTGCCGACTTTGAGTATACCCTGATACTTAAAAATTCAAATTTACTTGAAAAATTTTACTGCTTGTAAAAATTTATACTGCTTGCTAGCATGTACACTTCTTATAGAAACCATTGCTGCTTGCAGAACAAAGCAGTGCCTGCATGCTGCATTCACATACTTATTTCATGCAGTTGTTGCACTTGGCATTTTAATATAAAACATTTCCTTATATATCTTTAACATTTATTTTCCGATTTCAATAAAAGTCAACTGCTATATGTTGGGTATATTATAGGGTCTGGCTAATAACAATGTCTTACCAGTTATGCAGCTCTAGTTATTCGAATGTTCACTTCTAATGGTTGAAGGCTCTAGCTCTTATAGTCCATTCGAAATGTCGGTGTTCATACATGTCTTAATTAACTCTGCTGATGCTGATCAAGAATATATATACTGTCTTATGGGGTTGACAATGTTTTCTTTGTTACATCATTTTAGCGTTTTTAATATGCCCTCTTGCCCAGGGTATAAATAAAAAAGGAATGCCACTCAAAAGTTCGTCATTCTCAATTTTGAGTTACTGGACATGGGCAAAGTTAATGTCAAAGTTTTTTGATTGAGAGTGTGGGTAAAATTTGAATAGATGGCCGCCTTACAGAGGAATGTGTTGCCTGGAATTTGAGATAGGATTCATTTCGTTACTTCTTTACAAACATTAGAGTGGCATATTTCATGTATGTCTCATACAATGCCAAAAACAAAGTGAATCCAACCGAAAAGCAGCCACATTTCAAAGAGATAAATTTTGTTGTTATGTGCATATATGTATATATATATATATATGTATATGTAGAAATGTATGTAGTTTTGCGTTCATCTACTAAAAGTAAAGAGTTTAATTTCCTTTTAAATACTCAAAGCAATCAAATTTCACTTTTAGCCAAGCCAACGAAAAGGTTAATTAGAGGAACTGACTTCTGTATGAGAATGTATTTGGCAACTACAACTTGGCATTTGATCTATTGCACAATGGGTAAAATATTACATTTTTCATTGCATAAATTACAATTTTTTTCTAGCTATTAAATTTGGTTTTGGTTTGTTAATTTGACATTTTATATTTAAGTTGTTATATTTTTATTTTCCAATAACTTTCCTCTGATTGCCTTAGTTTTGATGAAATTGGTAATTAAAAGTTTTCTTATTGGTCAAAGCACTGAAAATACTTTGCATAAAACTTGAGTAACTTAATTAACTTTAACCTAAAACATATTTAACTATGTCTAACTATTCATATACATATATATATATATTTATTTATATATGTATATATACAGAGAAATTGATAGTGGAATAATAAAGTGAACTACTCATTCCCTCGATTTTAGTTTCTTTATATCTATTACATTTTCAGCTTGTTGCTTTTGGCACTTGAACTTTATTATATTCTCTATTTTATTTATTTATTTTACTATACCTTGTTACTTTGAGCCTTCAGCACTTTTCAACTTTCCCTGAACCGCATGAATGGCTGCTGTCCGAGTCAATTTGCCACAAAAGATTCGCAAAGTTAACATTAAATTTAACTTTAGCAACCGCAAAACTATAACTAACCAACCGGACACCACCGAAAGAAAAAGTGAAAGGAGAAGCATAAAAGGCGAGTGCATCCGTAATTTCAATCTTAGGGTGAATACCACACTTAGCTTTTGAAAACCAAACCAAAAGTATATAATAACCAAGAAAGATGATTCAACTTTAAACAGTTATACCGAAGTTTTCAATACCCTGGCAAATTTTTCTCTCATACTATTTGTATATAAAATTAATTTTACAACAGTTTCAGCTCGTTATGCTAATCAAAAACATGTGTATAGCATGCCCAAATGTATATATACTCATTCTATAAGGGTATCAAATCCATTGTTTGTTCGTTAAGATTTAAAAAAAAAAAAAAAAAAACAACCAAAAAATGCGTAACAAAATTTTACGAGGTGGTTAAATGAAATTTCCATTATCTATTCAATTTCAAACTTTTTCATCAAAATGCATAAAATTCTTATAATATGCTTGAAAAATAGTTTGGTCTAGTTTGGGCAGCGGTTATTTAACTACGATTCTTGTTTTCAATTTTTTTTTTTTTTTTTTTTTTTTTTTAGCTTGCATAAATGGTTAAATAGAAGTGAGCAATTTGAGCACAGAATCTTGACTTATTGTTCTCAGTGCATTCGACATATTGTACATTTTTACCATTCTTGCCTATCAATTTGACCAATTTGCATATGGCCAAAGGATATTTCCTTTTCTTTGGCGAAACCGTGCTGAATTTGAATGCAGCTGCCATTCTCGATACGGTATGTATGTAAATGCAATTGCCAGGCAGGAATAAATAAATAAAAAGAAAAAATACCCAAGAGTTAGCCTAGCCAAGACTAAAAGGTCGTTTAATGTTGGTAAGCCAAAGATAAACGAAAAAAAAAAAAATATAAAATTGAAAAAGCGAGTTCTTATTTAAGTATTGCGCAATAATATTGACTCGTTGTCTTCAATATATGTTATATGTTGGAAATTCATTTTAAATATTTTTTTATGTCCTATTTTGATCTGTATCTCTAAGGAACAATAGAAGCTAAAATCGAATGACTTAAGGTCGAAGTCAAAGCAATTTAAAGAATGTGATATATTTAACAGCTCAACTTTTGTCATTTTTTCCACTTTCTCTCTGAGTATCTCTCTCTCTCTCTCTCTTCTGTTTCTGTCTTTATCTGTATTTGAAATTGATAGCAAATATTTGACAAGCGTTGCCCCTCGCAATATTGTAAACCAATAACCAAACAGAAATCTATGATAAAGCGGATATAACACAGTATATGAAATATCTAAATATTTAATGTAATTTGTATGCCAAAAACAAAAAAAGGGCAAATATGTAAATATATATATATGTATTTATATATTTATGTGTATATAAATGAAATGTGCCAACAACAAAACACTTTCATCAATTATTTGTTTGGTATTTTCTGTAGTTGCTGTTGTTTTGTTTATCGGTTTTTAGAATATATATATATATATACATATATGTGTATGTTTATATGCCATATGCCTCGGGTCGTTGATTTTGATTTAGTTTCCCGTTTTGTTCTGTTTTTTTTTTCCCTGTTGTTGTTTTTCTTTTCTTTATTTTTTATGAACTTGAGGAAAAACGAGACTCTTCTCTTATCAATAAAAATAATTTCAAATTTTCAGATAACAATAAAAAATGGGCAAATGGGCGAAGAAAACTTTTGGCACGAGACGGCACAGAAAATAGAAGAAAGAAAAATGTAGAAGACAAGTGAAACCAGGAACGAAACCAAAACACATTTATATCAATAGACATATTTCTAGACTCTCTGCCTCTGTCTCTCTCCCCCCTCTCCATCCTTCTCTCCATCGGTTCCGCTTTCTTTTCTCGCTTATCTTTTGTTGTAATCAAGGGTATTTAAGGATACTTGCGACCAAGGTAGATTATTTTAATAAATGTATATGTTTTTTTTCTTCTAATTTATTCCCCCATTAGATATAATTGGAGGAACAGAGCGTTCAGCGATCATTCAAGCATTATTTCTCTCTCATGTAATTTTTCCTGCATTAGTTTCAATCAACATTGTATTCCAGGATATACATTTAGTCGCATTTAGATATTTATATTTTTTTACTCTGTGTTTTTTTTGTGATTTCTTTTCATTTGCTCTTTTTGCTACTGCCTGAAATTATGTAGAAAAATTGGTTTTCTTTGTTTTTATATTGATACGAATATGACACAGAGGAAGCGCCAACTGTCATGTTACTTCCCTTTTCTTTTTTTTTTTTTTTTTTTGGCCCAAGGGAAACAAATTTTTATTATCTTTGTGTGTGTGTGTGTGTGTGAGAGAGAGACTGTGTCTAAGGCATAAAATCTCATAGGGTACCATGGGTACATGGGTGTAGGGAAAGTATGTATAGGGGTGTAAAAAGCTTGTCATTCAATCGGTATAAAATTGTTCAATTTGTGTAAAACATAACAAATTAAAATGTCATGCAAACAAAACACTTTGAAGCTTAACATAACGATACCAGTGTGCGTTTGTGTGTGTGTGGTGTGTGTGTGTGTGCTCGCTTGACATGAGAAACTGTTGCATACTTTTTTGCTTGCTGGAGGAATATTCATGAGACGAAATTGAAGAATAAATTGGTCAGCTTCAAGTGTAGAAAACTGCAAATACTTGTATATTTAGGTATGTGCATATATATGTATATATATATATATATATATATACATACATAGATAAACAACATATATGTTTGTGTATTTTGAACTTAAGTAGCTATAAAATGGTAATGCCAGTACAAAATGGCATGTTATTTTCTTCTCAACGTCAATTTGAGTGGCTGGCCATCAAATGGAGTGACTTAAATAGGTGTCGGATATCAAGCTACTCTTTATTCACTGTCTTTTCTTCATTCTGAGAATAGAAATTGCAAAGAAAATGCAAGGAATTCATCATTTTCAACTTTAAATGCAATTATTATTTGTGTTGTGTTTTGCATAGGAAACTTATTTCTACCCTTCAAATAGACTAATTAAAACCATTATATTATATATTTAGACAAAAATATATTCTGTTTTCTTCATTAATAAATTATATATTTTACAGAATCTGTAATATATTTTTAGCTGATACAAACAATTAGTTGTTAATAATAATCCCAATAATTTTCTACATTTTCCTAGAATTTAGTTCTATATAGAGAAATTTTGAATACTTAACGATATTCCTCTTATTCCTAATTCCATTTACTTAGGCTACTTATTTTGCAAGCTCTTTTTCGAGGAACTATTCTGTGTGGTAGAATATATATATATATATATATATATATATATATATTTATATATATACATCTGTATAAATAAAGGTTGCAACTTTGTTATTCTTGTTATTTTTATACATATCTTTCATTGGATAAATGGAATGCCAGTCACTTCAGTTACTTTCAGTTCTTAGAAAGAGCGAGAGAGAGAGAGAGAGAGGGAGGGGGAAAGAGGGATATTGAGAGTGTGTAAGAGAAAGAGAGAGATGGCGTACTAGAAGCAATTTACTTATGTTGAATGTGGGTGTAGATTCTGCCAACGGATCCTTGTATATCTTCGCGTATCTTCGTATCTTTGTGCCCCAACAACAAACTCGTACTAAATGTTCTCCCATGACAAAGTCCGAGCAAAAAAAAAAAAAAGCAGAGGAAAAAAAAAGAAGTAAACTTTTGCAATGATGGAAAGGAAAAAGTTCTTCTGCGTTTTGTATATACATATATATGTATATATGTATTTTTTATCCTTCTCCGTTGGCCGCTCTTGCCTTAACCTCATCACACCTCTCCCCCGTTGAGTTTCTTATTTTTTTTTTTTTTTTTTTTTGGCTGGGATGACTAAATAAATTGCAAAACAAATTGAGTGCAAAAGGTTTTTTATGATGACATTTAGTTTATTTTTAGTTAAGAATGGGGCGTGTCCATTTTCAAGGTCAGCAAGGTGTCAGAGAGCTAACGCAAAGTTAAACTTTGAAAATATTATCCCGCTGGCAAAAGAGAAAAAAATAATAATAATAATAACAAAGGTAATACACACACACACACACACACACACACACACAAATAAGAGACCAGCAACAACAAGCACAACAAAAAATGCTCATTTATATTCTATTTTGTAAAAAAAGAATGAGAAATGCGGAATGGCCAGGTAAAATATTTTCCATTTCTAGCATTAATTCAGTTTGAAGTATATTTCACACACAGAAACACACACACATACACACCCACACATATATTTCCCAGTTTCTTGTCAAGCTGATTTCCCATACATTTAATACCCAAAATAAATTGAAAAACAGATGCACATCAAATGGAAACCTTGACTTGGAGTTGCCCATTACTGCACCACAGTAATCATAAATTGTTTGCGATAATATAAATATATATATATATACATATAGACATCTGTATATATAATTGGTTAGATGTACAATAGGGTACTATAATATTTTTCTTGATTAACGTTTTAAAAAAAAAAACATATTTCTTTGATAAGATTCGAATTGCATTCTTTAGCATTTTCTTAAAGTTGCATAAAATTTGAAATTTATCGACACGAAATTGTCCTTAATTAAGAAACGAACATTAGGAAATTGATATATAAATATCAACAAAACCATAAAAACCAACTAATTCCTTAGTATAAATTAATAAAATAAATCTACCCTATCTCTAATATGTTTAAAGGGTATATTATATAATAAGTTAGTCTTGGACAAACTGTCTATTTTTGATAATAAATAATAATTGATAAATTATTTTAGAAAACGATATCTATTAGTCACATATACGAATTGAAAATATATTTAAGTGTCATATTTCTTTGACAGATTTGATGCCAATTAAGATTTAAATGCATGAAAGGCATTTTAGAAATTAAATTAAAAGCAAGCGTTAAGCTTGACATTTAAAAGGATAAGCTAAAAGTAAGACTAAATAATTGTATAAATTCATTAAATATATATTCAATTTATTTGGCAAACAAAGTTTTTAACACAAATTGACAGAAAATAAAGTTCAAGTTTTATGTATATACAAATACAATTACCAAGTTTAAGTCGTGACTAAATCATAGAAGCGATAATTTTTTAACTATACTTAGAAATTAGCAATGATATATCAATGTAAGCCTCTTAAAGCCTAGAGGACATTGTTAAAAATGGCTAATATGAACCATATAAGGACAACAGTCCTTGAAACATTCAATTGCCATATAGAGAAATGACAAGAATATATAAACTTTGGCATCAGATAATATATAGATAGCACTTTCTTCTATTTAAATGTGTGAGGTGTATATGAACACAACTTTCACCTTTTATATGTTTTGTTCCTGCACAGTGGACTTAGCTATAAGGAACTTTAGTCGATTTACTTGAAATTCATTGAATGAACGTTTCGGTTCCTGATCCCTTCAATGTCAACGAAATAAAGTCTATTGGCCAATAAAGGTAATTTCTTTTAGCTGTAGCACATGAGCAATCGAATCTCACCTGATTCAATTCAGATTCATTCAATTAGTTTATTTAGTTCAGTTGAGTAAATCGTATAAAACGTATACATAATTAGATAAAGATATCCATATATGTATATATCTTGAATACATTTTACGTATCTGGTCAATAATTTTGCAAATTAAATGCCGGATATTAAGCGGTTTATTCTTTTATAAATGCACGGTGTTTTTGTTATTGTTTTTTTTTCTTCTTTTTTTTTTTTTTGCTTTTTTTTTTGTGCTTTGTATGTTTGCTTTTCTTTCTGTAGGTTTGTTTGCTTTTTGTGTTTGTTTGTTTGCTTGTTGTTGTGTTTGTCGTTGGTCCCGTAGTTTTTAATAAGAGTTAACCAACCGAAAACGCGTCATATACATACACACACACACACGGGGGGAGTCCTTTAAGATTTGCTTTTACAGCTAACATTCTCATTCGCATCATCATCATCATCGTCAACGTCCTTGCAACCTTTTGCCAAGTGAATAAGCCGCTCCAAAATGTTGTTCTCGTTGTTGCTCTTATGCCTTTTTTTCTTTTTTTTTTTTTGTTTCTCTCCTCCATTTTTTTCGTGGCATGTGCACCATGTTAGATGCTTCACATTTAGCCTAGCTATTCCTTTACCTTTACCTTTACCTTTACCCTTACCCGGGGCTTTCACATTTCATGGTCGTATGGATTAAGATGACTCCTCTCGAGTAGTGCATGAGATTTACCATTCTCAACTACTTAGCGTGAAACGTTTCTCTAATCAAACGGGCACTTTTTTTTATTTTCCTTTTTTTCTTACTTACTTAAGGATTTGCCAAGTGGCGTTAGCTTAAAAAAAAAAAAAAAATATGAAAAGAAAGGTAGAAAACGAACGAAAAATATTTGGTCTTTGGCCTAAATGAAATTCCTTTTAGGTGCATTGTGTAAGCTTCAAATTAACTTAAGGCATCAACTTTCAAATACCCTTTATATAGAAATAGGCAGATGAATGAAAGCAATTAGCATTTGGCTTAATTATATATATATTAATTATATATGTATATATACATAAGATATATATAAATATATATAAATCATATATAGCGGCAAGAATAATGTAATGCCCATTATACCCACATTCAAAACTATTTAAAAACTATTTACTTTATTCCAAGCACTAAGCGGAAAAGGATTTATACTTTATACAGAGAAACTCAAGCCCAGATCTAGCCATCTCAGTAAGTTATATGTACTTAAAGCAACGATTAACGATTTTATCATTAAACAGTCTCTTACTCATCTCTCGCTTGGTTGACTTTTGATTTTTAAAATGTTGCAGTTTTCAAATGATAATCGTAAAATGTTTTTCCCAAAAAGGCAATAGAAAAGTTTATATTGTTGCATCTTTTTGAAGGAACTTGCAAGTTTTTCTTTTCTTAAACTATGAAAGTCTTTGCATTGCTATAGCTAAAGTTTTGATCAATTTTTTTGTGCTTTAAATATAAAGAAATTAAATCAAGTCATTCAAGGCATTTTAAGACTACGTTTTACAGCATCAAATCATTTTAATATATATATATATATATATACATTTATACTGTAAAGTCTACATTATTCGTCTCTTTGCTCTATTCATAAAAATTTTACTTTGGTTTCATTTCTTTGTGATAGAAATGTTTAATTTGTTTCGTCTCGAGCTTTGACTTGCGTTTTGCTTTGATTCATTTTACATTTTACAGAATATTTATTTAACATTTATCAAAAAAAAAAAAAAAAACTGGAGGGTTGGGTTGGTGGTGAGAGGAGGCCTTAATATGCCACAAAGTCAAGTAATATTTATTATTCATACACACATGTACATATATTTATATACATATACATATATATTCTCAGGCGATGTAAAGTAATTTAACAACATTAAATAGGAAGCACTTGCAACTATATAACGTAAATATGTATATACATATCAGTTAGATACTTATATAGTTCTTTGTCCATGTATTATATTCTATTAAGATAAAGACAATTAGATTAGAACTTATATAGGATCTGTTTTATCCTTAAAACCTTTAACAAGAACATTTACTTTATTATGTTAAAAATTTTAGGACATTGTAACTTTGGCAGAACTTTTGACTAGCTCTTGTTTCTCTCTCGCTCTCGCTCTCGCTCTCACTCTCTCCTCTGACGGTTTCTCTGAGTTTCAAATATTTCTCAAAAAAGTTGAAAATAACATTGTAAGAGAAATGTGAAAGTCATAATTTAGGGAATTTGTTATATTTGACTTTGAAATGTCATTGAGAAAAAATTACCTAAAACACCTTCTGTTGCAACTTAACATATGGGAAGGGAATGAGAGAGTAAAGAATTCAGCCATGCGAGAATGTTTGCGAATTTTCTTTTAGTTTTGTTGTTTATTTTGTGTTTTATTTTTTTTCTTCTTTTTTTTTTTTTTTCATTTTTGACCCTGGCGAATAATTTTCTCTTTTTCGTTGAGTGAGTGAGTCTGCATGTTTTTGCAGTATGTGAGTGTGTGTTTGCTTGCGTGTGCTTGTTTATACTGTATGTATGGATGTATATATCTACATATATATATATATATATATATATATATATATGTATATATATGAACATATGGTTGGGTGCAAGTCCCGCACTTCAATTTATTTCGTTCAATTTACACAAGATTAATGCTCATTACTTAAGCTGTTGCCACTTGAGGTTAGTTGCATTAATTTGCATTGTGGCCCACTTTGTTGTATCCCATTCCAATTTGCATTTATGTCCCGTTTCTTTTGACCCAATTAATGTTTTGCGACTTTGATTCTTTACGCTCACAAAGAAGAGAAAGTGAATAAGACACACAAGAAGAACAAAAAGAAGACGGGGGGGGAAAAAAATTCCTAGAAAAATCCAATTAATTATTAATTTGATGAGCTGTCATCGCTTTTTCTGAAAAAAGCAAAAGAGAAAAAAAAAATAAAAGGAAGAAAACGACGATGGTGTGAACAGCATGAGGTTCTCAGACACAATATAATACACACTCCCACGCTTAAACACACGCACACATTAACACACTCACACATATATATACATACACTCGGGACTCGGACTCACACACGCATAACAACTTTAAGGAGATGAAGATGCAAACTAATTGTGATTTTTGCTGAAAAGCGTTGCCTACTTTTCGGATGGTTCCACTTTTGTCACCGAGTTAAGAAAAAAATTGTTGAAAATTTTAATTTATATACATACCATACATACATATGTATTTATTTTGACTTTTTTTTTCAGCAACGTTAACAGTGAATTATGTATTTATGTATGTATGTATGTATAAGTAAGCAGAAACCAGACTTCTTCAGTCCTTGCCTTGGGAAACGTGCAAGCTGTTATTCGCATCATCATCAAACTCTTAGCTGCCATAAGCTGCGTAAGGATTTGCAAGGGAATTCAATTCTATTAAATTGAATTGCTATAGCTATTGAGAAATTCAGAAATCTATTTCATCGTTTTTCTTTTTGGTTTCTTATTTTTTGTTTTTTTTTTTTTCACAGATGCATAATTGCGTCTATAAATCAGACGGGTGTGTTGATGGGCGACAGTGAAAATCTTTTACGAAGGGGAATGGAGGGAGAGTTGTGCAGTTTTTGGCTGCACCTTGGACATGATGATGGTCATAAATTGGTGTGACAGCTTGTGACTGGCCAACGCCCCGGCACCAAGTTGACATTTATAAATTTACGACGCAATGCAACAGATGGATATAGAAAGAGAACTTGGCCAAACACTGGTCAGAATTACTTTGACTTAAGAAAAACTACCTTAGATTTGTTATAAGAATATATCCACATATATATATATATATAGTTATTGGACAAGTCAGAGACAAAACACATCTACTAACCAAATCAAAAAAAAAAAAAACCTTAACTCTTTTTTACCGTCGATAAATAAGTATATGCTGCATCGACTTAAATATTTTTTTATCAAATAGATCAATAGCTGCTAGATAGTATCAATATAAAATTATGTACATACATAAATATGAGATGAGTCCTGAAGCAATCTTTTAATTCAGCCAAATAAGAGAGTCCATATAGTTTAAAGATAAATACAGAGCTAAATAAATTGAAACAATCAGACTTACGTATTTACGTCAGACTCAAGCTTTCTTCCTTAATCCAGATTTAAAATTTTAATCTAAATGACTTGATTGAATAATTTACAATTAAAACAAAAGAGGGAAGAATAAAAATACATTCCGGAATTCATTGTCCTATTGTTTTCTCACAGTGTTTGTCTAACAAATTGCCATAAGAAGTACATGTGTATGTGCGAATGAGTGCAAATAGGTAGGAGTTGAGGTACTATGTATGTGTGTGTGTTCGCGTAGGTTGTTTGGGTGTTCACTACTAATACCTCTCCTTCAATCATTGCCATACATTCATTTGGGTTGCTTTTGCTGCTCAACATGTTTGCTTTGGCATTGTTATTATGTTGTTAATAAGTTGCCCATGTGGGCGTCATACACTCATTGAATGATGATTGAAGAAGGGAGTTGGATAGAGGGGGAAATTGGGTAAAATTACCAAGGGAGAAGGAAAATGGCAAACTTATTGGAGGAGGGTATCGTACATAAATATGTGTGCACGTAGCAGCAATTTCGCCAGCAGAATAAAACAAAGTTGCAGCTGGAAGACAAACAACATTACCAACATCAGCTTTAGCAACAGCAACAGCAACAGCAAAAGCAACAGCAAGGAGCCACCGAGTGGAAGGAAGCATTTCGCGCGGAAACCGGAAACATGTCATGAAAACTGCACAGACATAAAATACCGACATTATAATCATGATGTATACAATGCTGATGATGAATATGGGGCAACGTGATGTTGCACAATATATATATATATATATATACATACATATATACATACATACATACATACATACATGTATACATGCTATATAGAAAATTGTTAGACATTTTTAAAATGTCATTATTGAGCGAGCAGTAAAAGTTGAACAACATAAGCGAACATGATAAATACACTTAAAGAAGAAGAAAAATAAAACCAACAACAACAAGAACAACAACTAAGCTAAGATTTGTTTAAAAAAAACAAATTTCATATTCATAGATTAAACAAATCGTGCTTAATACTTTAATGAAACATATCTAAATATTTACATTCATTCAATACGATATTTAAATTAATTTATTATATTTCATATCATATCTTATCTTACAATTTGTAATCAAATCAAAGCTTCTCTTTATCAAAATGACAAATGTAATTGTCATACAAATTGATGTGATTTCTTATATTCTTCTTTAAATATGGTAAAACTCCATTAGCAAGTTTACGATAACTGACCAACCGAACAGTTTTTGACACCTGTCACAAAGGTTTATCTGGATGAATGGTTCATTTCAGTTACCAACTTTCAACTTTTTCTTGATGTTGAAACTTCTGTTAAAGTTCTAGTCGTTGTCCTTGTCCTTTGATTGCAAATATTTTGTTAAGGCTTAGGCTTTAATTTGACTTTGATTTTAAGTCACCAACACACAAGCACAAACGCCCACATATATACGCATGTATATATATATATACATATATAACATATATGCAAAGTGCATATGAAAGGGAACAATTCTAATTATTTGCACATCATTTATAAACTTTCTCTCTCTCTCTCTCTCTCTCTCTCTCTTTATCTTCTCTCTCTGTAGGAAAAGAGGCAAGGAAAAGCTCTTGACAAATGACAACGTTGAAGAAAGGGAGAAAGAGATACTGAGAAAGTGTCCGAAAAAGGAAAAGGCAGATATAATCTCTCTATACAATTTCTAGGTAACATAGTGATTTTCCTTTGTAATTAATCCTTATACCCTCTTTTAGTTCCTATCACCATTAATTGCTGTAAGGAAACTAACCTTAAATGGAGTCCTTTTTTATCTTTACAAATTCCATTTGAATTTGAAGTATTTTTATACTTAATTTATTATAATTAATATACTACACGGGCGGCTTCTGTTTGAATTTTTTAATGTTAACTATAATGGTTATTGTAGGACCTGAGCCGTAAAACGTTAATATATATATATATATATATATATATATGAAACACTTTTAGACAAATTAAAATATTTCCCAAGAGTGGGTGATTTACAAGAGAACGCAAAATCAAGCGCCCTTGACCTTTTCTGTTCATACATATATCTACATAGTATATAATGAAATTTTATTTTTAAAGAAACAAAATATCAGAGGGGGAAAAAAATGTGTACAAAAACCACATAAAAAGTTATCTTTTGAAAGTTAATAAATCAATCTTTCGCATTCCACAATACTTTAACATTTTTCAACACTGTCGCGAAGCACCAACTGCGCGGTTAATTAAGAATTTTTGTGTGGGTGTTTCAAATAAATACATGAAAGAAGAAAAATATAGGTACAATATATATATATATATATATTGAATATAAGTTGTTTTTATTATTTTTATAAAATTACATTTACCTAAAAGAATGACAAAATGATTATCTATTGAAATTGTTTTAAAAACTTTTCAAATTAAAAAGGCAAACTCTACAAAATGAGCCCAACATAATTTTCAAATTTTTATTTTAACAATTAAATCCACTTTTATAAACTTTAAACATTGGGCATCAGTTATTTGTATAAAAAACAACTCAGTTGTAAATTGTGAAATTTGAAATAATGTGCATATATAATATGGAACATCGAAAACTAATTAAATATAATAATTTGAAAAAAGATAGCAAAATATTTCGAATGAAAATGATTTGCAGCAATAATTCTGTAAGTTAGCCAGTAAAAACAATTTTGTGGCTGTTCAATTTTCTATTATGGCACAGCTTGAGGTTCAATTTTAGTCAATAAATTGCAAACCAATTGTAGGAATTACTTTAAATTGGAGAGATATATCAAGAGACGTGATGTAATGAACAGCAACAACAATGTTACTATATAAACTACTTAATTCTGTGGACAAGTCTATTTCAATTTTTTTTTTCTTCTTCTCTATATACACAAACACAAAAACACATACACACACACACACACACAGTTGGAAATCTTGGGTCAGTCGTTTGATTTAACGGTTTTTTAAACAGCTTCGTCGGTGCCATCAACCTAGTAATAAAAGTGAAATAATCTATGTGTGTGGGTATATGTGGTGTGTGCGTGTGTGGGTGGAGGGGTGTGACTATGGGTGTGGGTGTGTGCATATTTAAACTCTTTAACCCTTTTGCAATCTCAGTGGTTTGGGTGGGGTTTGGCATAATGATGGCATCCTTTTTTTCTCTTTCTTTTCTCTTCATATTTTTTTTTTTGTTGTTGGTTCTCATCTGTTTTGAGAGTTTCCCCCGACTTGAATTTCTTTAGTTGGTTATATTGGGATAGGACAAACATTGAGAGAGCAAGTGTGTTAAGCATGTTGAGTGTGGCAAATGTGGCATGTGGTATGTGGTGTGGGTGTCCGTGTGGGTGTGTGTGTGTGTGTAGAGTGAAGGGTATGTGTGCATGTTGAGGGCGTGCTCGCTTTGAATTATGATTTTAACCATAAATAAACGAGGAAATTGCGCGGAAAACCATGGCAGCCAGTAACTTTAGTTTAAGTACGATATCGACTTGTAGCAGTATACATGATATATATATATATATATGTATCTGTACATCAAATTACATGTAATCAACAAGCAGAAGAAAATAAAAAATAAAATATAAAGTATATTTATATATATATATATATATATATATATTTTTTTGTTTATTATATATATTAATACTGGACACATAATATACATACATACACCTATACAACATACAGAGTGGCATTAAATAGATAACTGAAGGTTCTAACACCCACGTAATTTTTCATTCGTTTCGTGTTTTTGTTTTTCGTCCGCCACATATGATATGATTTGAAATTTTATATATTTTATACAGTTTTTTTCGTATTCGGTTTTTCGTTTTTGAATTTCTCATTTACTTTACGGCTACGTTGCTGACGACTTCGTCGACGAAAATATTGCCGGGATACCAAATGTAGTGAGTCCATGAATCGGTCCATACAATTGGCTAAACATTCCCGTTCCGTGGCACGCAATTCCATATCTGGCAGGTGCACACACACATCAAAGCAACGATGTGAGATTTTTCGCAACAATTCCCGTATATTGGCCAGAAGAATTTGTTCTCTAATCCTCTTCAGATCATAATCAGGCGGTAATGGCATTTTTACTTCCCTTTTTTTTTGTTTCTGTGTGTATGTCCTTTATTTTTTTTTTTTTTATTTTTACTTTATATTTATATATTTTTTTTTGTTTTTTTTTTTGTGAAGTTTGATTTTGTGTTTGTTTTTCACATTTTTTTTTAACTAAACTAGTGACAGAAACGTCTAATACTACTTAAATAAACAAACTAAAATATTTAAGTAGAACCAAACCATTAGAATTTCATAATGAATCGGTGTAACATAATTCAGCAGAGAAATCTATGAAAACTTTTCTGATTCTGTGCAAACTGATTATTTATATCTTACTACTAACGATATTCTTTACTTTTGAAAAAAATGAGGAAACAGAATCTTGATTATATTTCATTAGTCTACTATATAGTATGTATATGTATATGTACGTAAATCAGAATATAAAACAGTGAAGTTTTTTCATATATATTTCCAATTAAGTTCCATTTTAGAATACTAATACCATTATTTAGTTATCGTGAGGGAGAAAAAATATTTTCTAAATTTTCTTAGCGATAATAAGTGATAATAATCTTTTTTTTTTTTACTATTTTAGATAACTTACCTTGAGCGAACTGAATAAGTTTGCAAAGAAATTCGCCAAAAATGAAATTTCTTAAAATGGTGCCCACTAGGGTAACGGGCATACAAAGTACGCCTAGTAGAATGTCCGATATGGCCAAATTTAATAGAAAAACATTCGTAATGGTGCGCATGCGACGATTCTGGACTAATGTTAGAACGACAAGAAGATTTCCCACCACAGCGCATAGTAAGATAATTGAATAGCAGGGTATTACCCAAATTGGTATATCGGCGCTAACTCTGGCCACACTACGATTAGAATTCGTTGCTACTGTTGCTATCATAACTGGAATACTACTAGATGTTAGTGAAGTCATAGTACTTGAAATTAATTCAGTTGTAAGCTGCTGCTCCGTCTCATCAGTAGGCCATGCCATTTCGTTGCCATAATAAATATAGAGATCACTGCCATTGATAACATCGCCATTTCCGCTACCACCACTGCCGTTACCAATAATACCATTGCCATTGCCATTGCCACTGCCACCACCACCATCACCACCACCACCACCACCTCCAGTGTCTATGCCATAAATTTCTTGTGCCGCATAACTGGCATTCGGCTGAATGGCTCCTCTGGTTGCCAGTGGTCCAAAAATGGACAGCAACTGGCTAATATAATAATATGAATTGCTAATTGTGAGGCTGTCTCTATGATCCCTTTTAAGTTAGAAAAATAAAAGCCACTTAATTAGAATTTAACGAATTTTAAATTCTGCAATATCTAATTAATGTCGCTACGCGCACAACAACAACAACAACGCACACACACGAAACACTCGGAAAAAAATCAGAAAATATATCATCGAATTGTGGATATCAATCCGCGTTATGTGCCGCGTCTCGTAACCTTTCGTCGTGCACTGAATGCCCGGCATGGCACGGCATCTTAACACGCACAGCAATTTAAATCACAGCACTATAGCCACCTTTAGCAACATGAGGCCAAAGGAGTAAATTCACCACATTGCAACATGTTGCTAACAGAACTTGTTGCTGCCGCATCCAAGTACAATGTTAATCCAAAAAATATAACAATTATTCCACAATACATAGATAGTCAGTTCAGATAAATTAAGAGAAATCTATTAATATATAAAGGAATAATATCAATTTACTATATTCTAATCAAAAAAAGCAACTTTTGTTTGCTTTTTTTTTTTTTACAGATTTCAGGAAATTGAAGCAACTTTCATGGTGTGTTTCAAAATTTAAAAAAAATTTAAATTAGATTCTGATTCTGAGGGGAATATCCAAGGTCTATAAACACCTTTAAATTACACTTATATACATATATACATATATACTTATATATATATATATATATATATAATACTCTCCATTATCTTTCTATTAAATTTCAAGTAACGGTTTATGGGAAAACTTTTTGACTGAGTGTTTTTAATAAAATTGGCTTATCCACAAGCACATTTTACATTTTACAACTTTTATTATATTTTCTATGTTTTTATGTTTTTGGACATTTATTTGATGGAAGTTTCGTTGAATTTCCATAGACAAATTCTATTTGTCCTTTTACCACTTATTTGTATACTTTAGATTAATAAGATTATCGAAATATTATGAAAATTCTTGAAATTTTTGTTTCTTCATTATTTTCTCTATACTCTTAAATTGAAAACTGTTCGAAAATTTACACTTCATCTTGGGTCAATGTGAATTTTCATTAAGTGGATTCGATTATAACGAATGGCTTATAATTTTTAATTGTTATTTAATATCGATGACTATATATTAAATAAAGTAAGTAGTCGTACCTTTCATTTGCTATTATATGGCTAACTAGAATAGGTTAAAACAGTGTTTAAGGATCAATTTTAACCGTTTACGTTTGGGTTAAAGAAGGCGCAGAACTTTCTTTAAAATTGTCATGCAAACTCTTAGCCAGAATTAATTAAAGGAAAGTTCATTTTATTCATTCATTTCGAATGCCTATGCATTTGGCTAAAGGAGTAGAAGGAATAAGTAATTAATTCATTTATTCAATCGCCCATTTACCATTGCTACATTACATCCGCCACACACATACAGGACACACACACACACACACACACATACACACACATTAATACATACATACTTACAATAGCATCGTTCGTTACTCCATCTTCATCTCATTATGCATTCATTTTCGGTCTTAATATCTGAGATCTCTTTTAGCCAGATGATGCCATTAAATGATACCAAAAATGTAATTTTCATCTTCCAACGTGAATTGACATTAACAATGAAAAAAAAAAGAACATAAAATAAAAAACAAAAAACCGTAGAAAAAAAAAAAGAACACAAGAAAAATAAATAAACTGACTGCAAATTTCGCCATTGAAGCAATAACAAATGCAAATACAATAATTAAAATTAATTAAAGTCCAAAGTAAATAAATAAATGAAGAGAACAGAAGAATCTCACCCAAAAACTGAACGTTAACGAATCCCTCTCCCCCCCCTAGTCCCCGGGCAACTTTAATTAATGCCTCAGCATTATTTATATTTATGTATATGGCCAGCAAAAGTTTCGTCTCGCCCATTTTCCCCACACAAAAGTTAAATTGAATTAATCAATTTGGAAAAACCAAAAACAAAAAAAAGAAGCACAAAAAAAAAACACCGAATAATAAAAAGAAAGAGCAAACATTTTGCTAAAAGTTTAATACTAGCTAAAGTTGAACTACACAATTACCCTGGGATTTTATTTTTTTTTTTTAACAACAACAACAAAATAATTGTTAATAAAAAAAATACTTGTAACACATAAATCGATAGACTAGATATATATGTATATATATATGTAGCTTTAATATGTATATGCAAATGAATATATTTATATATATATTTTTTCAAGGGCCATTTCATTCATTTTTTGAGTTTGTTTTCTTTTGTGATACGCAAATTAAACAAAAATTAAAATAAAGTTTTTCTCTTTGGCCATTGAAGAAAATCAAAATGAGTTGTTCAACGCTAATATCGACATTGCATATATCCTGTAGAAAAAAATTAAATTTATAATAATTTAATCTCTTCAGCTTTATTATCAATATTTATCTTTTTTCATCTAAATGTAGACGGATGCTATAGGTGAGAAATATTTTAAAATGCTTTTAATACACATTCTACTTATTTACCCTACCTATCGTATATATAGGGTATCCGAAAAGAAATAAAAAAAAAGAAGAAAAACCAACACCAAAAGCAAAAGACCTTGAGGCGTTGCCTTCTATATATTTATGTGGAATGGGTCTGGGTAGGACTTAAATTGTCGCGTGATTTATAAAGCCAGCGAGAAAAGGTGTCAGGCAGAAAAAAGGCAAACAAACAGGGCTTTAAATAATGAGCAAAAGGTGTAAACAAAAGTTGGCCAAAGCGGCTAATTAAGTTGACAAATGTGGCCAGGAACCCCTGCCCCCCCCCTCCCCTCCCCTATTCAAACAGCCCTTGATTATGATCATTTTCAAGAGAGGAACCAAGAGTGAACAAAAAGTTTCCATGAGATAGCGAAAGACAACCGACGAGATGTAAATGCCAACTGGGATTAATTATTTCATTAATATCAAAGAGTATATCATGATATATTTATATCAATTGAGTTTATATAGAACGTTTTATTCTATTGAACTTATAAAAACCACAGATTTTAGAAAAAGAGAGAGAGAGAGAGAGAGATAGAGAGGGAGAGACGGCAATTGTAAATAGAAGAGGATTGAGAAAGACCTTTCCTAAATAAATAAACCTTCTATGTTCTATGTTACTTCGCCCACAAAGATTTTTCGCTTTGAAATAAATTTTCTATAATTAAAACAAATTTATTTATTTTATTTTTTTTTTTTAGCGTAAAACTTAAAAATTGCATTGAATAATTTTGTTGAAAATTTTTGAATATAATTATTTCTTGTTGGTTATTTTTATGCATTTATTGTTGAGTTGGCGGCAAGCAGAAATGTGTAATACGTGCCGTTGCATTAAAGTGTGCAACAACAATATAAAACTATTGCATACTTTTGGGCGTGCGCCAAAGTGCAAGCCAAAGCAAACATAAGCTGTATGTCCATGCATAAGAAAGTTTTCATTTCTAGGAAGAGCAAAATTCGCAAAACTATAAACTGTTCTTGAAACTTAAGGATTATATTTATATACATACATATACATATGTATGTGTGTGTACGTATGTATGTATGTACATATGAACATATACATACATATGTATATTTGCCTTGAGAGTATTGTTAGTCAAGCAAAAAAGAGTTGTTTTTTCTTTTCAAATTTTATTGTTTATTTTGTCATTTCCCCACTCACCATTAAGAATCGCCAAATCGCCAAAAAATGAATGTGAATAGGCTAGAAAATTTCTTCCGTCCCGTGAAATTGTCGTCAGTCAAACAATAACAAAAAATAAAAAAAAAAACATAAAAAAGTGTACCATATCTAGCTATTCTAGTCTGATTGTTCTTACGCTCTGCTTTAGCTTTTTCTCTCTCTGCATTTATTGGGTTTGTTTGTTACGTATATACGTATATATATATATATATATATATATGTATATCGTTTAGGTACATATATATATATATTTGAAACGAGTTCAAGTTACGCGAAAATTCAGCCAAAAGCACGCAAACCATAATTAGACTCAAGTTGCCGTTAAAGATGCTTAAGGATGTTTGCCCAAAAACTTTTCACGGATACGGATACTGCCCCGGCCAACTGGCACGAACACCGTTACGTAGTAGTAGTCCATAAGTAAACAAAAGCCACAATAATCGTACTTAATTCTCAACTTGTCGCAACTTGTATACTCTTGCCTATTAAAATATATATATATATATATTTTTGTTGTTGTTGTTATATATAAACTATCGATTTAATTGACATTATTTGATACAGTCAATTATAAAGTTTACTCTTGGGAAAGATCTTTAATAAACAATATGCTTAGGAGTATAATATAAATGATCATCTTATTAAGTTGTAAATATATATTTACTTTGGCTCTCAGATCTTTCACAGAATATGAATATATGTTTGTGTCCGCATATATTTGTATATATTTAAGCAAGAATTTAGTTAGAAAAGTTAACGCTTGTAAATTGTAAATTCTTTTTAATCAAAATAAATCGTTATAAAATAAGAAAAAAGTAAATAAATAGTTAAAAAAGTTAATAAAATGACGTTTATAAGCTTTCAATATATATATATATATGTATATAAATAAATATCATTACAACAAATGCCTCTTTAATTCATTTGCAAACCTTAAGTTTAAATGTAGAGACTTCACTTTCCCTGTGAGGGTATTCAAATGGACAAGTGGGTGTGGCATATACATATCCCTTAGCCTGCTTAGCATCAACACAAAATAAATGCACCCATTGAATAAACGAAGAATCAGGGGAGAGACTGAAAGACACAGAGAGAAAGGCAGAGAGTGAGAGAGAGAGAGAGAGAGACAGAAAGAGAAAATGGAAAGACAAAGAGCAGGAGATGGATGTTGTGCTTCTGTGGCACTTGACTTGGCTTGTGAAAAAAGGAGCACAGAGACACGGTAAAAGCTATGTAGATAATTATCGCAAATGCTTTGGTTTTTTGACTAATACCCAGCCTGCACAGTGGTGCAAAAAAGAATATAAACATGTTAAAAATTTTAAGAAAAAAGAAGTGTCTTGAATAACTCTCTTGTTTACTTTTCACTCTATCAATATAATCCTTGACTGATTTCTACACTGGCGTCTAGTCTATAGTTAACCATATTTGCACATTATATCAGACTTTACAATTTCATTTGCTAAAATATATAGAATTAAAAAAACGATGTCTTTTTTCTGCAACTTCAATATTTTTTGAAACTATTGATCGATAGATTTTTCCGTTTTATTTTTTATTATCCAATACTAATTATAATGTTGAAATAACGCAATTGAAGTATACATACCACAGTACAACTGGGTTATATATGTATATATATATATATATACATATTTTTTTCTTTTTTGGAAATGGATATTATATTTTTTGGGTTGCCGAGTCAAAGTCTAAAAATTGGGGGAAAAATAAACAGAGAGGCTGAGAAAGTAATAAAGATGGGGGGGGTTAATGTCATGCCCCCTTAGGACCTGGCCAACCGTACTGTAAAAACTTGCACTTGTTGGTCGGTTAAAGGGGGTTAAATTTTTATCATAAAATAAACCGTACCTTGTGACAAGAATTTGAATTAGAAATTTTCCCTTGAACTGGTATAATACATTTTCAATTTCATTTTTATTTAGCAAAAATTGTTTGTTGCTTAATTATTTGATTAACCCGAGTAATTAGCATAAGATTTCAGTCCCAAATTATAAGCCTTAGGGCCAATTCTCGATCTTTCCATATTCATGGAAATTTTTTTAACTTCACATCTATTGACTTAGGCCTCTGTTTGGTATATTTTATTTGGTCTATTTGCCGACCTTTTTATAATGCAAAATGAGCAAATTGAGTATTATATATAAGTATATATATATGTATATATGTATATATATCATTTTTGCTGTTTAACCAAAATCCCATCTCGGTCCTTTCTCTAACCAATTTGAAACATTGTTTGGCTGAGTTAATTAACTGCAATTTGGATAACAAAGAATTAAGAGGAAAACGAAAGGGCTAAATGTAATCAGGTTAATGTGAAAATGTGTGTAAATATTCAAATAAAATTGTTTGATGACATGCATTACATATTATTCATCTATTAACAATTGTCTGAAATCCAAATATAGCATTCGTACACCCTGTTGCTGATGTTCTTGTGACACTCGCAATAACAAATTATTAATAATATCTCTTTGGCATGACAAATGTTAAATTTTGTTTTTTTTTCTTTTTCTATTTTTGCAACTAAGGTAAATATTTCTACATATATACATGTATATTATTAGACAAGTCTGTGTTATTCCCTCATTCAAACCAAATACAAAATACTGAATGTAAAACAGTAAAAAGACATGCAGATACCCTTTATTAATATTTTAACTCCTTTATTTTCTTTACTCATTCAATGATTAATTTTTATTGTAAATTATATTTTTTTTTTTGCCTTTTTGAATTTGAACATAATACTATAGCAAATGTCATATATTTTACAATTTCTTTCCAATTACTTTAAATGGCATAAAAAGTTGTCCATATTTGTATGTATATATCAAAATACCTTTTTAATAAATTAATACAGGGTATAAGAATACCGAAAAAAAAAAACGAAGTCATTTGTATGCCCATTTGACAGGCGAGACACGTTTTTTCAGTTCGTGTTTTCTTTTTTTTTTGTTGTTGTTTTTTTTTGCCCTTTTTGGTTTTCGTTTTTACCTCGACTTTATTTGTTGTCGACTCTTTAAATTGGCATACGCATACGCCCTGTTGGTCGCTCAAATGCCACGCATTCAAATGTCCTGCTTATAAATAAAGGGCATAGCTCATTTGTCATTTGGTACATTGGTCTACCAGCTGAATAAAGTTAAAAATTATTTAACTAAAATCGAAAATTGTAAAATTTTATTACAAAATTTTCCTTGATTAGGATTTTTGATCATAGATAGTGGAACAAATTGTGAGTATAATTAAATACTGAAAGATATTAAAGCATCATTCAACTCATCCAATCGTAATGTTTTTGTTTTAAAATTGTTTGAGTGTTGTTTGTTTTCTTAAAAAAAAAAAATTAGAAAACAAATTCGATTCTTTACCAATTTTTAAATTTATTTCAGTTTATTTACTTTAACTAAAAAAAAAAAATAAATTTCTATATTGATTTTTGTTTTGTTTTTATCATTTCTGGCACACTGTGCACACTCAACCTACACTTGAATAAATATATATTTACATATATATATATATATATATATATACATATATATATATATAGATGCATATATATATGGATATTTCAGTCATTTACATTATTCCAACATATTTTTGTTATTTTCGTTATAAAAACCACAACGTATGCGACATGTTGGATAATATAAATCAAAAAGGAAAATAAGAACCCTTAGTCCTAAATTATGCTATATACTGATTTGTGGCCATTAGCTATTGCCCACATAAATTCTATCGAAGGCATCCTATGAAATGGTAAAGCGTGCATTTTATGTCAACAAGGGTCGATGATGGGACGCACAAGCATGACCACGACCACGACCACGACCACGACCACGAGCACAACCACGACCACGACCATGAGCAGAAGCTGATTCAACACAAAAACCAAAAGACTAGATCAACTCCAGAGATAGGACTCCCGCACCGCTGTCGATAATCAAGTGACACCTGGAGAAATGACAGCTCATCAAAATTACCTTTGAAAGGTGGAGAAACCGGAGTCACAGATACTAACACAAATGAAAAGAGTAGGAGAGTGAATATTGAGACAGTGTGTGTGAGAATGAGAGGAGAATTGGTTGAAGACAAGCAACGAATCAATCACAGCAAAGTGAATAAACAAAAACAAAAAGGAAAACAAACTGAGCTCCATTTACGAGTATCATCGATGGTTGTCTTGATTTTAATTTTGATTGATGAGTCGACCATATTTTTATACCCTTAAGTTTTGATTAACTAAGGTATATTCGATATAATGTAATATAAATATCCAATCTTGCCTTATTCAGCCATAGTTAGTTAATTAAATGGATTAATTACCGAAGCATTTCCCTTATAAATAGTTGTTATATAAACTTTATCGATTTCTATATAACTTACTAGCTATAAGTATAGTGCTGATATTGTTCAAAACGTGTTCAATTTCATTTCTGTGTTGACTTATACTATATATCTCTTACGGAAGGGTATATCGAATTCGATTACAATAATATGATAGAACAAATTGTTGCTTATTCTCTTCCTTTTCTTTGCTTTGTTGCTTTCCCTTTTGTTCTATGTATTTTTGTGGTGTAGTGAATCAACCTGGCAGAATGAATGAATGAATCATTGAAATCTCAGAGGGTGGCTCCAACTGATGAATGAACTTGCCATCACGTGCCACGTATAAGGTGAGCCACGCCCCTTTTATTTTGCAACTTTCCTTTAAGAGGGCACGTAAAGCAATATTATAACAAGAGGCCGTATAAATATAAGTATACATATATATATACATATATATACATATACATACATATATATACAAAACGAGCTAAAAATATTAAATCACTGTAAAGAATTCCTTGAATTGCAAAATATCAAGGACTTTAGCTGAGGCTTAAGCATCTTAGTTAACAAATTGTTTACCAACGACAATCAAATGAATTTTAATTCGATAATCAAATAAAACATCGTATACAAACATACATATATAGTAAATATATAAATCAAAGTTGTTTATATAAGGATACAAATAAGTTGAAAGTTATATTCAATATACCATAAATATAAAAAAGGAAACGATTATCATATATAAGTATATATGTATATAGATATACATATGCATAGTACTATATACAGAAATAACTACTTTTTAAGTAATGAATTTCAGTTTGATAAAAAAGAAAGAAACAGATATTGGTAAGAGATAAAATTAGAAAGATTGGTCCAACTTCGACCGTTCCGAATTTCATATGCCCTTCCATTCAATTGTTCCTATGGCAGCTATAGCATATACTCGACCGATTCTATTAAAACTCAACAGAGATATTTCTCTATATACCAAACTTGCAAATATTGAAATTTATTTCATTGGCTTGAGAAACAAATAATTTTTCATATAAAAATTTTGATATGATTATGATATATGATATCGTCAACCGATTTTGATAAAACTTGTTAAATGTGTTAAAAGGTATACATATATGTCAATTTCGTGACATTTGCTTTGAAAACAACAAAGTTGGTAAAGTTAAGCCTTATTCACGACCGATCATTCCTATGGAAGCTATATGATATAGTCGTCCGATTGAAATGTTTACAAAATATACAATTCCTGCAGCAAAATAAGTCTATGTGCAAAATTTTAGGATTTCCGAAGAGAAACTGTTGATCTAGACGGATTTTTAGGGCTCGATCAATTCGGCAGTTAATGCTGATCAAGAATATATATGCTTTCTTTTATGCGTTACAAGCTTCTGATTAGGATTAATATACCGGCTGCTAGGGTATATTAAGGAACTAAAGAAATAATGCCTCAAATCCTGATGCCACAGTAATTTCTTTTAAGCGTTATTATACCCTGTAACCATGGAGTAAAAGGAGTATATTAAGAATTCTGTATATTTGCTTTGCTTATTAAGAAAGTAAAATTACACATAAGCATATATTTTATTTTAATATTGTTTAAGTTTAAGTTTAAGACTTTGGCATCATTTTTTGTAGTACACTAAATTTGGTATTTCGATTTATCGATCTGTTAAATAGAGAAAATATAACAAATGGAAATTAATTTCTGCAAATTTATTTATATATAGATTCTATACACAGATATCAGATACCCGAATGTCTCCGATTATTTAAAATTTAATAATTAATGAGTATTAAACAGTCGAATAATAATTTCCAGTGCGTTTGGTAAAATGTTTTCATTCTTTATCCTTTGGTTTTATTGGTTTTTTGCCTAAATTTCTTATGACGAAAGTTGTTGGAGACTTTTGCTTCCGCTTTCTGTGATCTTTTGTTGCTTAACACACACACGCACGCACACAAGGACTTTCTATATATAGATATATAAGCACTTGCCCACCCATTTCCCTATACATATACTTATATACATACATACATGTCCTATTCATTATTTTTGTTTTGTGGGTGTAAGTGTGTGTGTGTGTGTATGTGTGTGTGTGTGAGTGTGTGGGTTTCTCTGTCTGGGACACATTCCCTGTTTGCTCACTGAACCATGAGTGAGGAAATTGCATTCTTTAATGGTGTCTCTACATACCTGTATGTGTGTGTGTGTCCGTGAGTGTGTGTCTCCTCATTCCTCTCCCCACCCCACCCCACCCCACCCCGCCACTTTTCTACTTGCTAATGCGATTAGTGTAAAGTGTTGCAAACGCATTTGCCAAGCGATTTTCAAATCGTTTAACGCAAACCCACCCATTTTTCTATATATATATATATATGTACATATACAAGTATCAAATATTACACCTAAGAAACCTATACGAAAACACCTTGGAATCGTTCTCGACATAGTGCACTTTCAATTTCCGTCATGCAGCAGTTTGTCGCCTTTGTCATCCGGGTTTTGTAACATTTCCCACTTGGCTTTCATTTTCAAATTTCATTTTCTACTATCTTCATCATTGACTTCTTCAACTCATAAAGCAGTGCAAAAAAAAAAAAGAAGTACCAAAAAAATTAAGTTGTCAGTTGAGACAGAAGGATGAAGCTTATATAAACCAGGCAAATACGTAACTTCATCACCCTACACACAAACACACACACACACACGTGCGCTCACATACTTATCTCCATACACACTCCACATTATCCTTATCAGCTAAAAGAGCAAAGACATCAGTGGCAGACAACGAAAATAGGAAATTTTTGTGAAAAAAATTCTGAAAATGAAAAAACGAAAAAAAAAGTATTTTCCCTTTGCTGCAAAGGCAACGATAGTCATGGCGAAATATTTGGCAACATAAAATAATGTAAGTACATAAAAATAAGGAAGAAAAAGAAAAAAAAAAAACGACAACAACTTCAGCACGTGGAAATAAAACTTTGACCAGGAAACAGCCTACTTGGCAGCAAAATTTCTCCTTGCATCTTGTCTCTGAGCGGCTTATCAATGTTTAAACAGCGCAACGAACCAAAAATAAAATAAGAACAACAACAACAACAAGATGAACAGCAAGAACAGCAAAAAGAGGCAAGCAAAAGCAAAATATATAAAAACAAACTTAAATCTTTTTTAAAGAACAACAATTTTTATTATAATATCTTACCACTCCGTCACCACCCACCAGATACCCATTGCTTGCACATAGCATCATGGATGGAGGGCAAAGAGGATGAACATGGCGTTGGTTGTGGCCGCCACATGTCGCCAGCAAAGCCAGTTGGACTTGGCTCTTTTATTATTGAAATTTTTCTTTGGTGCCTGCTGTGTATTTTCTTGGTGTAAGGAAAATTTCAATTAGCCATTTGGAAATGCAAAGAGCAACAATCCCAACAAAAATTCTCCATCTTATAAATTATTTAGATACTTCATTTGGTAACCCCAAATACATATATAACGTTAATAATATTTTACTTTGGGTAAAATAAATTATATATACGATATCATCTATAATCTATTGCCTACCTGAGCCTACCCATAAAGTGTAAGGAAATTTTGATGGTTTTTTTGGAGTCACAATGGAAATTTTTCGTATATAGATTTTCTTTGTTTAGTTTATTAAATTGTGTCAATTGTTCAGTCTTATAAATTTGGATCAAGTGAATCAAATTGATGGTCAGATTCCTGTCTCAAGTAGTTATCACTCCATAAAGGATAATTCATTGTATATGAGCTTAAATTTGTTGTAATCCTTAAACTGATATATATATATATATGTGTGTGTATGTAAGAGTATTTCATTTATCATTCATCTCTGTTAAATATTTTATTATATTCATTGTCGTAAAGTAACCATTATTCAGTCGGACAGTGTTCAGACAGTCCGATACTTATCACACTGTCCACTCATCAAATTTATTTGGCACTCGTGGTTTGACTGATTGTGCGAATAATAAAAATATATAAAAGAGACTGATGATGATAATGATAATGTTTTGTTTATTATGCTACGTGTTGAACTTAAATTCATTTATCTTTCATTTGTTATTATATACTAAAATATTAATAAATAAATAAATGATTAAGTATACAATTAAAAGAGACTTTAAGATGATTGAAAATAATTCATATCAAATCGTTAACTGGTGTCATGTCAATTGTATTCCATTTAATTTATAGCATTTGAAAATTGCAATTTGAATGGCAATATCTAAAAGTGATTACCCACAGCAGGGAGTAATGTGAGTGGGGTCAATTATGTCAAGTGTTTGACCTGTCACATATGTACGTACGTACATGCATACAAACGTACATACATTGGAGACAGAGTCGAATAGTCAAAAGATAGAAAACCGAATAATAGTGTAGGAAAAGTAGGGGGTGAAAAGAGTGTAAAGGGGATCTTTAGTAAAAGCTTTGGCCAGAACAAATCCGCTTTTAATTAATGAACAACTGACTTGTGTTCATCGACATCCGCTTGACTTAACCTGGCTAGGTCAGTTGGCCTGTTTGGTGAGTTAATTAGCGGTCGCAACCAATTCCCTTTTACCTTTACTGTTTCACTTACAACAAAGATTTTCAATTACTAAAACTGTTCGTAACCTACGAATCGGACCCGAGCCGCCCGTGCCCTATTACTATTCTTTTTTATTATCTCTTTTTATACTCTGTACCCATAGGTTAAAACGGTATATTTGAGTCGCTAAAATGTATGTAACAGGCAGCAGGAAAAAATTTGATACATTCAATTACATAGCAAACATGTACCCATTGATTTCGCTGAAATCGGACAATTAATATCGAATTGCCAAGTGCTTACAACATGCGCATTCTGCTTTGTTCTGCAAGCAGTATAAGTTATTTCAAGCAGTTTAGTCTTATGCAAGCAGCAGACGTTTCGGTCATACATTTGCTATTGCGTCATGTTAAAAGAATTTCATTTTAAACTTTTGATTTAATTAATGGCGGTGTCAAGGGAATTTGATTTTTAAAGTATCACCACCTGGTACAGGGTATACTCAAAGTCGACAGAGATGATTTCTTTTGTTTTTGCCTGATAAATGGCAATTCCTGCATTGATTTAACTTTGTGTTCTCACCCAATGCAAACATAAGGCCCAAGGTCTTAGGTTCTCTGCACTTGGCGCTGTTCTTTTTTATTTTCCCTGTTTCTTTCTTTTTTGTTTTTTTTTTTGTTTTCTGAACTCTGAGTTAATCGCATTACCGCTAAGTTTACATTTTCCTTCATTCTGGAAAATGCAATTGGTAAGCAAGGGAGGCACAAAATGATTACGTCTAAAGTTACTTAGATGAAATATATTGCCAAGTAAAATGTTATTATGATAAATAAAATTTTTATTATCATAATATATACTAAAAATTATCTTGTTCATAATTTTATTTATTTCTTTAACTAGTATACCAATATAAACAGATGTATAAGTATAAGATATAAACTGCAAAAGAGAACTCGCAAAAAGAATTAGTTTTTATATAGTTTTGATTGCATTGAAGGATATTTTCTCATCAAGGTAATATATTAAAATTCAATTTTCATGATTCAGTTTTGCCATGTTTATATATGTATGTGTCTGTCTGTATAAATGTATATATGTTCGTCGTCTTTGACTTAAAGGCTTATCGATTTAATGCTCCAACCAGACTATAGAAAGATGACGGCGCGCCGCTTTTTTTAGCTTCTAAGTCTCCATGGTTTGGCTTATAACTAGCTTGTCTTGTCATTGGGGATGATACTGCTTTCGGACCAAATAGGGACAACTCCCAAGCCAGTCTGTGCATATTATGTGGCTACCTTTACTTGCAACAAATCTGATTTCTGGTTGCATCTGGGGCATGGCAATGCTGGCGGGGCATAATTTTGATGCGTATAATTAAATCCATAAGCAGCTTATGTGGCTTCTGTTGAGAGCACGTGCCCGGGTTTGCCTTTATTTGTATTTTTACTTTTTCGTTTCTTTTTTTTTTTTTTTTTTGCGCAAACCCACATTCTTTTTATTGCTTGGAGCTGGAATCAAGTGCAGAACAGCTTGAGATTTCTGATTCAGTTGAGAGGATTCCATATACATGTATATGTATGTATCATCATCATCATCATCATCGTCGTCGTCGTGTGGTTGCTTCTATTTGACTCCGGCTTTGACTTGGTCACAGTCAGCAGCAAACTTAATTAGATAAGTCTCTCGCCTGCCTTCATTTTGATCTGTGAGTGACTCTCAGCTAATTGAAGACACATGTGGCTGCCACATTTTGGCTGCCAACAATTTGTGCAATTTTTTTTTTTTTTTTTTTTTTAATTAAATCTCTTTTTGTATGAAATTCAATAGAAAGATATAAATGACAAAATCACATAGAAATAGTATGAAATTAAGGAAGGAGAAAGGCGCAAAAAAAAATAAACTTTTTTTTCCCCCATCCCCTTGGATCTATTGCATTTTGACATTAAGTCTTAAAGAAATATATTATAAAATTATTTGAATTTATTTTGAAATTAAATTTTAATACTGTGCAACTTTTCTTAGAATTCTTTCCTATACATTTTTGTTGAAAAAGTTGCAATAAAATTTAATAAAACTTTTGAGGAATGGCTATAAATGGCAGCAAGCCAATTTCAAAGTCAAGTGCCGTTCAATTTGTGATCATTTCAAACATAAAAATGAACTGAGCCAACAGTTTGCCATGCTATATGCCATTTTGTATTTTTCCATTTGGGATTTCCAATTAAATGGCTAATGCTCTTTTTGGCTATCTCCTTCTCATCCATTTCCACTTTTACTCCCACTCTCAGTCTTACTCCTTGTTAGCCAGGTATATGTACATTATGTGTATCACATTAGTTTCTATGCCATGCTATTGGTCAACTTTGAATGGTCAGATAAAGTGAGGTCAGACCACGACGCGTCCATAGAACATTACTCAAATCCGCATCAATGCGGATAGGTTTATTTATATTTCATAGTCAGTCAGTGAGCTTATGCTGATGATGTTACCATGTTCATGTTGATGTTCATGTTCATGTTGTTGTTGTTGTTGTTGTTGTTGTTGACATTGTACATTTGCCATAAACAAAGTGCATGCACGAACAACTGATGACTTGTCACGGGAGACTCTCGGCACGCACAAATTCATTTGATAGCAAGCAGGTTATAAATATCTAAAGCAGTTGTCAGTTCCGTTGCCGAACGATATCATCACATTCTACACATCCTACATATGCTCACATGGTTCATTATTATCATCTACCAACCCCCCCTCCCCTCCCCACCCCCAACATCACATTAATCTGCTCTTGCTGTTTCTCATGTAAATTCACTAATCATATGATGATGTTGCAAATACAAACGTCGCATGCACCATTGCTAACCACTTCACTTTTCTTACTTCATCCCGTACAAGTAGTAAAATCTTATCAAAATGTTTTCATTTGAAATGGCAAAAATGTTAATTTCAATTGAAATTAGATTTCAACTTTTTAAATATAATTAGGGTACTTACAATCATTCCGAAACAGATTCATTAACTAAACAAATGGAGAAATATTTCTTAAAATTTTCAAAGCTATTTTAGGCTATTCATTTACATTCAGATAAAAGAATTTCATTTATTGCATTTTGAATTTCAAATTTGTTTGTCTGTGATCTGATTAAAAAATTAGTTAATAGCTATTTGGAAGGTCGACTTGCTGATATCCTTGCAGTTACTTAACTATTGCTTAAATTTCTCCTCTTCTGTATAAAACTTTGATTTGATTATTCGTATGGGAGCTATATCAATATAAAAGTAAATTTTAAATAAATAATTATAAAATATTTTATAATAAACTATCTCCCTTTTTTTTTTTGTAATTTTGTTTTAAAATAAAATATTGTTAAAAACAAAAAAAAAATTGTTTAAGGATTTCAGATGGAAAAGATCAGACTATATATATGTATATATATATTCTTGATCATTTATCATTATACTATTTTTATATATTTTACTTATTGACATATAAATGCTTAGTTTTAAAATTTAAATTTAAATAAAAGATATCATTTATGTATAGTGAAATTTCTTTAAAGTGAATTTCTGATATTGTTATTGCAATTATTTCTGCAAATTATTATTATTATTATAGAGCTAAACGATGTCATTTAAGATTTTAATTAAAAGTTCTTTCTACTTATCTGATTCTATCCGGTCATTGTTTCTCTCTCTCTCTCTCTCTCTCGCGTTCTCGCTCTCTTAATTTATCTGCTTATCTGTCTCTCACTTTCTCTGTCTATTTCTTTTTCTTGGAGTATGTGAGGTCATTACATTGCCTGTTTTGGTAATCAAAATTTCTGCTCAATTGAGCCTTAGCTTGTGTGCCCCTAGGGGGCGCCACTGTGACTCGAACCAAGTTCAGTGACTTGGTTCAAAGACCTTTATGAAGTAGCCGCAGACGCAGCCGTTCGAGAAGGGTCAGACACTATGGATGTGGACTATCTTTCAAGACCATTGGTATGTACGTGTATATATGGATATGGGTATGCGTATGGGTATGTGTGTGTGTCTGTGTGTGTGTATATATTAGGGTGTGCGTGTGGTATCTTAATTTGCAAAAATTTTGGGCAACATATTAAATATTTAAGCGTCAAACCATAAAAATGCCAATTTTCCAAATATAAATGAAAATTTTTTTTCTCTTTGCTTCCCTTTTGGGCCAACTTGACTTGGTCTTGGTCTTGGTCTTGGCTTCGGTTTCGGTTACAGTTTGTGGTTGTTTTCTGTCTTTTCCATTACTTTTTATTTTTCTTTATTTTGTTGCTCTCTGTCTCTCTCTCACTCTCTCTCATTCTCTTTTTGCAATTCAAATTTGAAAGTCGGAGTGGACGTTGGGTTACTCCTACTCAGCTCTCGGGGAACGGAAACAATTTGTATTTGGTTTTTGGCCTGCCAAACAAGAATTCCTTTTATTTTGATACATTTTTGCATATATTTTGCATATTGCTCATGAACGTTACTTTTGGCCTGGTGGCCTATCAATGTCTACCGATGTTGTCACAACTAAAAACCCATACAAAAACAAAAACAACAAAAAGACCAACTAAATTAGATTAAGCTAAATACTCTACACCCTTTCAGAGTTTAAACAAAAATTAGTTTATTTTTATTTGTTTCTTCTTCTGGCTTAAGAAATTAAAAATATGAGAGAAAACTTAGACAATGTTGAGGAAAAAGAAGGATTAACTTTGGAAAATAATTACCGAGTTCCGATGGGGACTATATGTATATATTTTTGAAATTGAAAATCCTTAATTTTAATTATCTCTACCGCTATAGAGATATAGTATTTGTTGCCAACGCTTTTACATGATTCAATCTTATTTCAATCCATCCATTATCTTTTGTCTGGAAATTCGTTTGCATTGGAAATTTCTAACAAAAAAAAAAAATTCCTACTTAAGCACATATTCCCGATTTCTTTGTTTTTTATTTTGATTTCGACATTAAGTGTACCCTATATATATATATATATATAATCAAAATGTTCAAATATATGTTTAACGATTTTCATTTTTTAACTGGATATCTTAAAGTCGACACACAGATTCATTTTGCTGACTGTTGTAGTTTTTATTTCAATTTTAGACGAGACGCTGACGGATAAAAAGGACAACAACAAACAAAATGAAGAAGAAATGGTAACGAAAGCAGACAAAACAACGAGACAAGCCAAAGTCAGTTAAGGTAAACAAAGCCACGTTTTATGTTTACCAAAGCACAATTTCATGATCCTTTTTTACTGTTGGGAAACAGGAAAATGCCGTTGCTGCTATACCGTTGCTATTACCCGCCCTTATACTACAGCCACCGCCGCCACCACCACCACCACCACCACCACCACCATCCTTGACATTGACGTTGACGTTGACACCAGCTCACTCGATCTGTGTGAGGAGTTCTATTTATTTTTGAGTGTTGTATATAAATCGCATTTATTGCTCGTTCACTCGCCAGAAGCCCTTACTGAGGACTTGTCATCAAAGTGTGTTGATTGGCTTTTTGCCCTTCATAACCACTTCTCAGTCCTTCGTACTTTATGCATGTATTGGTCTGTCAAATTGCAATTTGTTGATCTATATCACTATAACTCCTACCTTCACACTCACATAGTTACGCTTCATTGAATTCGATGTCAACAGAATAAATTAAATGAATGCAATCGCAAAGTAGTCACAGTTGCATACTTTTATAACGAATAGAAAAGTATATAAAACTTAGACAAACCGTATATACTAAGGATACATTGATGGATTTATTTCTGTCCAGATTCCAGTTGAGATTAAATTAAATGCTATTTACATACTTTAAATTTGCATATGGACATTTCCGTGACCGAACACTAAGTACAAAATTAAATCAAATGACTGCTCATTAACAAACAAAATGAAAACGGCTACCATTCAGCTATATATCTTCATTAGCATAATGTATTCTCTCTATATACCAGAAGCAGTCATCAAATTTTCCATTTGGAATTTACAAAAAAAAAAAATTCCTAGGATGATCTCAGAGAATTTCAATGGTAAAAAACTTTATACTTGAGGGGGGAAAAAAAGGCAGCAGAAAGGGTGATATGAGTATACCATGGTTATACATAAATAATTAAAATTCTAAAATAACCAATATATATGTATATACGCACATAGTCATAGATGTATAGCTATCTATTTATCATAAAAAATTTATTGAATTTATTTATTGTAATTTGTATTTTAATTTTTACTTACTCTATTAAGGCTGATAATTTAGTACCTTAAATTGGTTACCTTTTTTTACGCGCAATTAACGTTCAATTGGAAATGAATTTAGAATTGTCTTACCAATCAAGAGACCGTATAATTAAAAAATCAACTGATATATTCATGGCTATGATTTCCAGTTATATCTAAATCGTTTAAGGAAAGTATATTTATAGTATATTTCTTTCACAATAAATTCATTTTTTGTAATTCACATATTTCAAATAACTTTGTGATTAATAAAACATGAAATAAATAACTTACATTTTTAATACTTTTAAAATTTATTAAATTTAATTCTTACTCAAGATTTCTTCAGCTTACAATGTCCTTTTATGTAATATTCAATTCGCTTAGAAAAATAGCAAAATAAAAATTAAAATTCTAAGAATCCAAATACAATCAATGCAATTCCAAATAGGAAAACAAAATTAATCTTGTTTCCCTTTTTTTTTTTTTTTTATTAAATATTTGTAATTAAATGAAAAACTTTTTGAATATAAACATTGCGAAATGTCGAAAGTCTGGTAATAACTTTTAGGATATCCCTCGTAACTTTGCTGTCGATTCAATGATTTCTCCTGCTGTTCGTTTCACAAATGGATGTAAATATAAATAAGAAATTTTAATTTCAATTAAATAAAGTTTGCGGCCAAGGAAAAACAAAAAAAAAAAAAAAATGTTCAACCGGGAAATACGTTTTCTCAAATGTCGACAATTTGGTAACGTTTAATGCGCTTTGTCAATGCCTCCGCCAAGATAAACTTTTGCATTTGGCCAGACTGTTGCCTGTTTTTCAGTTTCAATTTATTTTGTTATAAGCAAATTTCATTTTTTCGTTCCCTCTACCAACTTTTACACTCTTCATATATGTATATATACTTATATATATATATATATATATAGATGGTAGCTTACCATGAGCAAGAGAATCCAAACGCTATTTAAGCCGCTTAGTTTGATGACGATGGAATTTTTGCCAAAAGCTGAAACAGCTGCCGGTGTCTGTAAGTCGCATCTAAAAACTTTGCCATCTTTTTGGCCTCCTCCAGTACCATCTCTTTCACATTTTCGTCCTTTCCCCAACTGCCGCCAATTAAGAAATGCTCTATTTAATTATGGGTATTAGCAAATCTTTCCCAATCAGTGGTATGTTTTGTTTTACATCTAATTCTTAAACAATTTCAACGTAATTTTATAATCTTCATTTCATAATTAACTTACATTGACCTTTGCCTATTATAATATTTGGCCAGTTTTTCATTATGGAAATTTTTGTTGTAAAATAACTTGTTGAGAATAGGAACATAAAAGTTACATAGCTTAGATATATATTTATAATTTGATTATAATTCTAATATGTAATCGAATATGAGATTTGTAAATTCTTGATTATTTCAATAAAATTAGGAAACCAAACTTGGTAGAAATTTTTTGTTTCATGATTTTAAGAATTTAATTTATTTTCATTTTGTGCTATAGAAATTAACGCTAAAATTTTCCTTTTAAATTTTAAGACTATTAATTTAATAATGAATAGATTTACTTTTTCTAATTATTTAGTAGAATTTTATTTAATAATTTTTCATGTTGAAAATAATTGTTTTCCACAGGAGTATTTCTCTTTTCTCTTATTGAATCACATGAGTTTAATGGATTCAACCTGTACCTAGAGTCCTTCGATAAATAATAATTTGGAATTATTATTTTTCAAATAAATGAATTGTTTTCTTTTCCTAGTTTATTGGCTTTTTGTTGGTATTTTTTCCGAAAGAGATTGATAAACTAAGTCTGTATACATACAATATATACATACATATATACATATGTATGTACATACATATGTATATACATATGTTTGTACATTCGTCCACTATTTGCTTTTGATTCTAATTGACTAACGGTACAATTTAATAAAACAAAGCACTTCAATTTTAGTGGAAATCAAGTTTTATTCACGATAAAAAATGTTTGTTATTTTTTTTTGTTCGTAATTTGTTTAGTGGCCATTGTTTTGTTTTTGATTTGCGGTCTTATTGTTGAACTAGCAAAATTTTTGGGAACAATGGTATTTGGAGTGGAATTAGAACACTTAGTGATGACACTTGAGTTGGTGGCGTTCTGTGGAACAGTGGCATTAACAATCGATTTCATTGTAGTGGTAAGAGTTGGCAGTGGTTGTGGCGTGGATTTGTTAATGGTGCGTGTTTTTTGTGTGGAACTGTTGACTGTGGTGCTAGACCACGTTGTGGCTACAGTAACAATTGACTTTGGTGTGGTGGTGTTAGCAGTTGATTTACTCTTTTTTGCACTTTTAATGGGAATAGTTGTTGTTGTTGTTGCTGTTGTTGTTGCTGTTGATGCTGTGGTAGTTGTTGGTTTAGTTGTGGTTAACATAAATTTCCATTGAATTAATGCTGGCTTTCGTGTTGTTGTAGTACTTGTCGTTGGCTTTGGTGTTGTTGTTGTTGTGGTTGTCGTAGTGGGTGGTTTATCGGTCACATATCCCAACTCCGGCACATAGACGGATAGTTCATTATCCAATATATTTTCATAATCCTTACCCACATCGGGTATATTGTAAATGCTAAAAGGATTCTCTGCATGCAAAATGGAAACGCCTGGCGCAGAATTATGTTGGAAATGCTTAAAACGCATGGGAGCTCTTGTGGTGGTGGTGGTGCTGGGTCTGGTGGTCCTAGTCTCAATGGCCTTTAGCCTAGCCGCTCTTGTCGATATTATGAAATGTATATCGGAAGCATTTGTTGCTGTTCTCTTATTTTTCCTGTTGCGATTTCTATTTTTACCAGTTCGTCGCCTGCGTTTAGTCTCCTGGCAGACGCCTTGCCTTACAATACGCATAACTGAAATATAACATACATATATCAATGTTAAGTAAATATAAGCTCTTGTTAATTAATATAACTGACCTATCTGCTTTAAACATTCATGTCTACGGACTTCGCATGCATTGCCAAATGTCACACCCTTAGTCTTAAGATCAACATTTGAAGGAATTGCACAAACGGGCTGATAATCTTTTGGACATCTAATGGACTCACAACCTGGTGTACATCTTTCCAATTCCGTGCGTTCGAATACTATTTAAAATTAATTTCAAATTGTTTATATAATTACAGATTGTTAGATGAAAAGTTTCACTTACGGATACCATTCTGGAATAGTGACTTCATATTGTAAGCCTCCAATTTGCATTCGTTATCAAAATACAATTGTTGTGTTCCATTTGTGGCGCATACTGGCTCACCGCCCTCTTCACATCTGGCCTGATAGTCAACATATTCAAAATTATTTACTTTATCCCCATCATCTTTGGACTGGATGTAGTCTATGCCATTGAAATTATCCCATTCCCTGACCATCGAACATATAGCCCATTTTGTTTGGAACAAAAGAATTAAGACAATAAATTGAAATTCCACTTGAAGTTGCATCTTTTGTGTTTGATTAAAGACTGTACTTTCTCTGTGACTGAACCACGATATTTATATGCATTTCTTTTCATTCCATTCATTCATTTTTTCCACTTTTTTTACTTTTCATTTTTTATCAGCAACGTGCTTAGCATAGTTTGTCTTTTGCCAATCGAGACATAAAAATGCAATTATTGTAGTGGATGAACGTTGGCTAGAGATAAACACTTGAGAATTGTTAGGGTAAAGCATCTGGGTACTATCTACTAGAGTAGTTTATATATACATGTATACATATATTTGCGATATAGACAAGATAAATTAATTGATCAATTTAAATTGAAAGCGTTTGTATTAATTATATGAGACTTACAAAATGTAATTTTCTTTGTAACGTGAATTTAAGAATTTATTTGAATTACATTAACTAAAGTTAAGTACATACATATATACATATATATAAATAATGATAAGTCTTAAGAGTCAGTGAGCATATACAAGATAATAATGATTATATAGAGATAAACTGCATGTTTTGTGTATAATTTTTTTTTAACTTTAAGTTTTACATGAAGATATTAAAGTTATCAGATTTTAGAGATTGTCGTATTATTTCTCACGTAAATGCTAAAGAATATTTTCAATTGGTTCAGAAATATATTATGATTGGTTTTTAAAATTAATGTAAATTTAAAACATTTTATATCTTTGTTCATATTTAATTATTTTTTTTTAGAATTTTTTTCAATATATAAGTTATGTTTTCTTTTCTCAAAAGACATCAAAGGTTTAGATATAGACTTGAAGCAAATGCACCTATGCTAAATGCCGAAAAACATAAATAAATCTTTTAAGAATCATATCGATGGTTATATCCGAATAGTGAAAGTCAACAAAATGTTTGGAATAGGCAAAAGGAAAGATTTCTGACCACTTTAAAGTATATATTTAATCAACAAAATTTCTTCTCGAAGAGTGAGCGATATAGCATGCATCTCATTTTCATTTTAAATTTTTTATTAAATCGATGGCGAGGGAGTTTAATTTTTTAATTTGGACAGAGTATTCTTAAAATCTGCTAGCTTCATTTATTACGGCAAGCGATAAAATTTTATGCTAAGATCTATAAAATGTGAATCTAAAATTATATAAATATTATATTATTATATTGATTTTATTGTATGTACATTGTATTATTCCTATCGCATAAATTTTAATATATTTTCTTAATATTTTAATAAATAAAAATAAAGCTCGTAATTTATCAGAAAATGTTCTGATTGTTGTAAATTTTGTTTTTGTTTGCATTTAGCTTAGCAACATTTAATGACGCAACATGCTGCTGTGCGTACAATGTGTTGCATACTTTTATGCGCAGCCAAAGAAAAGCAAACATAAAAATAAATAAGATGAAAGCAAAAGAAAAGTTTTCAATGCATTGGCACTGGCTCTGAGCTTACGCCTAGGCGAACACACCTTTCATTCTTGCTGCTTAAGAAATGAGCAAAGTTAACGATAAAAAGTTGAGAATTGTGGTAAATGTGAGCAGCAAGAAAAAGGCAACCATCTGGACCAGATGGCAAGTTCACACTTCTTCTAACTTCGGTACAAGGACATGGTTTCTGTTTGAGTGTTAACAGTGAAGATGCTTGAAATCGATGAAACCAAACTAATGTGTACCTATATAAGTGTATACTAAATGAATTGCACTTAACCTGGATAAACTGTACTGGTGCCAGAGATGGAAAGAGTTAGAGAGCGAACGGACGAAAAAGTGAAGAGTGAAAAGGCATTACTTATTTGTCGCCACTTTACCTGTCCCGTTTGCTGACCTGCTTGTGCCATTGCCATGCCATCTGTCTTCCTTTTTTTTTTTTTTTTTCTCTCTGCTACTCCATTTGCTTCTTGCTTCGCTATTTTCCTTTTTCCAGTCCAGGCTTCCCATTCGAATGTTCATTATGGACCAAGTTGCATTGCTGCTATGCCTGCAGCAATATTTTACCTTTTTCATTTCTGTTTCTGTTGCCTCGCAAATTAAATGTCAAACATACACACTCCCCCCCCATAGACAGACAGAGCTCACTGTGCTTCAGTGTTCAGGCTCAAACTGTTAACACAGAGGGACAGATCAAACAAGATACATATTTGCAAAAATGCTGTTTATATATACTCTGGTACAAATGTTACAAATGTTGACACATACATACATCTATATTTATTTCAATCAAAATTTTGTAGATATATTATGATGACACATTACTTTGAACTTTGTTAAATATTTTGAAATCTTTCTTTTACAGATAGAGTATTGGATTATCGGTAATGTATTACAGTTGGCCCGGTCCTCCGGTTATTTACTTATATCTTTCTTTTATTTTTGTACTTCCGTTTTTTTTTTTTTTTTGATTTTTATTTGGTTTTTTTTTTTTTTTTTGTTTTTGCTTTTCAAGTAGCGGAAACATTTTTAAGCGCCAGCAATTCTAATGCGTGACGACGTGCTTTTTTTTTGCTTCTTTGTTTCTTATTGGAACATCTCAACAGCTCACACGCAATTTTGATTGCCTTTTTTGTTTTGTTGATTGTCCTACGTGGTATTGTCATCATTACATGGGGTTTCTTTTTGAGGCCTTCCGGTTTCCGCTTTCAAAAAAAAAAAAAAAGAATAAAATAAAAAAGTGATGCCAAATATCACGAATTTTTTATTTATTTTTTTCTCTTCTCCTTTTTTTTTTTCAATTGACAAAGCAAAAAATATCAGAAATTCTCATACCGCACATATACTCACTATACGTACGTATATTGTACACATTTTTAGATGGTGAATCGAGGGGGTGGGGGGGAGTTGAGGAGTGATGGTGTAGTTGTTGCGGAAAGAAATCACTGTCCGTACGTAACATTGCTTGACAAGATTGCTTCACTGTCTCTTCCTTCGTTCTTGGCTCACCAATCCCAAAAATGTTTCCCCGTCTGTGTCAACCAATGATCCAAGCACATTCCAGTACATCAATTTAACTGGCTGAATGACAGCCAAGAAGCAAAAAGGAAGAACTTGGTGAAATGTTAAAATTGTGGTTGTGGTTGTTCAGTTGGTAGAGGTAACACACAAAAATGAAAATGAGAAGCAGAATCAGGAGCAGTAACAGAGGGAGAGCAGCGGTGTTAACATCACCATCACCAGCCAGCCAGCACATAAATGTCAAAGGCGCAACGGTGCGTATGAGCAATTTTCTGAAATAGTTGAAAGTACGTGTGGTTAAACCTATAAAAGGGCAGTAAACGCACAAAAAAAAAAAATAATAATAATAATAAAAAAAAAAAAAAATAAATAAAAGTAGCAAACTTCAACGCATTTTTGCCCAGAAAACTTATAGTAGTAATACCAGAGTTTGCAAATATTTGCGACAAGTTTGTTTTTTTTTTATATTTTTTGACCTCTTCATCGTCATCGTCATCATCATCATCATCATCATCATCATCATCATCTATGTGTCCTTTGGTCTCAAGTTCTCTTTGCCTGTCTCCCTCTGTTTCTCTTCTTTTGTCGATTGGAAAACTTTGGAACAAGTTGAACTTGTATTCTTGGTTTGACAAAGTACTTAAAGCTTTCAATTCAGTTTTCTTTGTGCATGTGTATGGTGATGGTGTGTGTGTGTGTGTGTGTGCACAAATACTTTAAAGAGCCAATGTGAATTAATCTCAAGAGGAGCATAATTGCCATTCCATTTATATGCGATGCACGTTGATTGCATCTTGGTATGCGTTTGAACTTAAGCTTCATCACCTACAAATCCAATTGAACCTTTGCCAATCGTTTAAGCAGCTACGCTGAGAGAAATATATATGTATATATTTTAATCATTATTAATATCATTTTATTTTAATTCCAATTTAGATTCAAGAATAAATATATAATTATCTGTCACAATTATGCAATTACTTTTAATCACATTTTCCGTTTCATTTGTATTATAATTCTTTTTTTTTTTCAGTGGCTTTTTGGAATCGACTTCGAATAGCCCTAATTGCATTTACGTTCCATAGTCGATAAACTATCATCATTATCATCATTATCAACCATAGCTCATCCACACTTTATGCGGTCTTCCATTTGTTGCCCATGCAGGTAGTCGATTCACATACCGTAATAAAATCGTCTTTCGCTGAACGTTTCTCGGTTTATTGATTCCTTTTAAGAGAATATCGATGAATTATCACAACGTGTTGGTCAGGTGATTAATTACGACAACCAATCGTCTCCCACCCATTTAACCTTGTATTTATTTTCATTTCGGTGCAAATATTAAACAAAGATAAAACCAAAAAAAAAAAAACAACAACAACAACGACTATTAAGAGAAAAGAAAACTGCAGCAATCCAAAAATGAATTCGTTAATAATTACCAATCTCTGTACGTGCGATTGCATAAAATTCAATACAAATGAAATCAAATAAATCTAGGTGAAAATGATTTACTCTTAAAACCGCAATCAAATAACAGTAAAAACATGTTGATTTGTTAAAAAATCACACATACGGATAAATGAGAAAACAGTCGATACAGAAAAATCAAATAAATGGAAATATTCCCATACTAACATACATTTTATTCTTATTGAAAAAAATGATTAATTAGACTTATTGGAAAATAAAATTAACAAATTTTCAGTATTCAATGCGTTGAAGTGGAAAACGATTTTCCTCTAATTGATAAAATCTGAAATAAATATGGGGTACAAATTAACAATTGGCTCGATCAATAGGAAAATTTAGGTAGACATATACACCCAAAAAGTATGCAATACTTTTTTTATAACTCAATATATTTTTATATTGAAAAAAAAAAATGAAAAATATTATATAAATGTTATATAAGGGATAGTTAAATATGATGTTGACATTTTAGACAAAAGTAAAAAAACATATAATATTCAGTGGATAATAATAATCTGAGAATTCATCAATTAATTTTCTATATACATATTTTTATTAACTTATTAATAAAGTTAAAACAATGTTGTTTTGTTTTATAGTTTATTAAAAATTAAAATTAGTAGTTTAATTAGTTGAAATTAAATATTTTTAAAAGTTTTGAAAAGATAAGCATGCATACAGATCCAATTTTTTAGTAAAAGTTATCAAGTAAAGCCTTCTACATAGTCATAGTATATATAAATATATACATATATATAAGTATATAGTTAAGCTCGTGGTAAAATATTCTACGATTATAAGGATAAACAAACTTCATCCATATATATCTATCCTTTGACTTAACAATATTTTCTTCTGATTTAAATCCATTAAATTTCATTAATTTAAGAACTATGTAGTGAAAATGCGAATGTAGATATTTGCACAAAAAAAAAAAAAGAGTAAAAGAAACACAGACAATAAAACATTTACACATACAATACAATTCCATTATTTATTCAAATGCATTTCTTTATTTGATATGTTGGCTTAATTCACAATCCATTTGCACCCGAACCAGTTCTTTTTTTCTCCTTTGAGCTAATCAAAAAATAACGGCTTTTCCTGCAATTAAAGTCGGTGGCAAACAAAACGCAACACAAACGAATAAACACAGACACACACACACACACATACAGTCATGTCAGCTGTTGCCGCATTTCAATTTGTATTCATGACAAACGCACTCACACAAACTAACATTCAAATGCCAACGCCTAATCATGTGTGTGTTTGTGTATGTGTGTATATGTGTGAGTTTTCGCTTATTTGCTTTTGCGGCAAAAAGAGCCAAAGAAAAAAAAAACATATTCAAAAAAAAAAAAAAGAAAAGTTCTCTCGCATGCAAATGAATGACATGACGATGACACACAAAGTTTAGTTCGGTAACCCGCAAAAACCAGCCACCTTGAAATCCTCTCCAGGTACAACCCATCAATGTTTTTTTTTTTCTTTTTTTTTGGTCTCGTTCTTGTGCCTCTCCTGCACTCGCATCCTTAACATCAGTGTCATGTTTCATATCTGACAACTGCGACAGTTGCTCACTTTTGCGGCCATTGACATGCCAAAAATTTAAAGTCAAAACAAAATATGAGTGAAAATTTGTATTTATATTTCGAGTCGTACAATTGATACTCTAGATAAATTAAAAAACAAAAAGTTCAAACATTTGGCATATGTACAGCGAAAATAAAAATATAGATGCAAAAATCCAAGACACATATATATCAGATATAAGTAAAACAGCCAATTAAAAATATTTCAAAACTACATTTGCATAAAAATTTAAATGGAAATTTAAACATAAAAGTTGCTTAAATTGTTTCTTTGTCATAAAGATTATTTAGATATTATACTATATAAGTAATCATTAATTATTAATTTATTTTAAATATAAAATATAAAATTATTTTATATTGACATTTTTTAGAATGAAATATTATAGTAATTTGTTTAAACATTCAACTTAAAAAGTTGATCAATGTGAAAAAAAAACCATGAGCATTAAGTGGATACAAAATTTTTTTATTCTATTAAACATTCCAGGGTACATGAGTCATAACATAAAATTAAACAAATAACAAAACAAAAAAAAAAAAAAAGATATAATAATAACAACAAAAAAAAAAAAAAAAAAAGGAAAAAGACACACAGGACCCAAAAATAAAAAAGAATAAAATAATAATAATCTAATGCAAAAATATTATTTTTTAATTAAGTCATAATGCCAACAGGCATGACTTTTGGGGCCATCAGAGAGATTGCCAGCCAGTTTGGCTAAGCAAAAGGAATGCTAATGGAGAGAGGGGAGGAAGCATGGTATCCTACTGGTACTAAATGTCTTCTTTTTTTTTTTTTTTTTTGTTTTGCTGGTGGGAGAAATTTTGAAGGTGGGACGTGCTCAAAATTTTGCCACAATGCGTACGCAGTTTGCATAATTTTGCAGATCATTTTGAATCATTGGGAATACGACACGAGAAGTCAGCTAAAACTGCTCGGTGTGAGGTCATTCGGCACAAAAACAAGAAAAAGAAAAGGAAGAACCCAGCATACATAAGTAAACCTTTAAATACCCTGACCCTAAAAATAAAGATGGGAGGGGGGAAAAAAGGACCAAAAAAACAGAACAAGAAAAGTTCAAATTAACAGATTCCCAAATCTGTCTAATCCCTTTTTTCTTCAGTTTGTTTGTTTATTTGAGACTCTCTCTCTCTCTCTCTCTGCGCTCAATTAATCAATCAATTAATCAAAAACTTAGTGCGAGAAAATTAAATTTAATTTTTGACCCGCTAATGAGAGAACGAATGGCTTCCCATGCGGAAACACCCAACATAATACCTCACCAGAAGTAAGTAGAAGGAGCAGACGAAGAGGAAGATGAAAACAAAGTCAAACGCGTTCACATGATGATATACATTGTGTGAGGAAAGGGTATACGGGTATACTGGAATGCCGTTTGCGGTTGCTAAACACTTTTCAAGTTCTTATTTTTCGGACCCATGTATGCAATTTGTGTAATTTACAAAGCAAAACAAAAAAAAAAAAAACAAAAAAAAGGAAAGTAATTTTCCTTTAGCGGTTTAGTATTAGGGTGAAAATGAAAAACAACAAGACGAACAAAACTCTTTTTCCATTCATCTCACTCCATAAATCATGTCAACAAGTGGCAATTCAATTAATCAAATTGATGGACTGCAAAACAAACAGCTCGGAAAAATGGAATTAAAAATTAAAAGTCACTTTCATATTTATATGACTGCCCTGAGGGTTAAGTATCCTATATCATAAAATTGTTATATATATGCTATATCTTATAATTATTTAATTATTAATTAATAATTTCATTTCTTTGGTAAACAGACACGGATACCTAGGGAAATGCATTTGATTTTGAAAATGCAAATATGAAATTCATTTTCCACTATTGACTTTTGACTATTGATTTTCATTTATTTTTCCTTTTTTTTTTATCGTTTTGATGTGGTGACAGGACAACAAAACAAAAAACAAAGCAAAAAGGAAAAAGGAAAAGATTTCATCATGTTTGGAGAAGCAGAATAAAGAGAAAAAATACAAGAAGCCAGTGGAAATAGGAAAACAGTTTGCTAATATCACTTGGGATAAAGCCAAAATAGAAAGGAGAAAGGAGAAAGGAGAAAAAAAAAGAAAATGAATGACAGTTCCACAAATGAAGCGAGTATAAAAAGATAAAAGAATCCTCAAAGAAAATGTGCGCCATAAATTTTACCATCCTTCAACATACTCACATACATACACACACAGACACACACACTCCATATACAAATACAACACGTAGAGAGGCTGGAGGAATTCAAAGAAAAAAGCGAAAGGGAAAAAGTACAAACAGCAAATAAGCAAAAAGAGAACAAAAATCCCACGCAAATCTAGTGGAAAATTAAAATTTTGCCAATTTATGCGTTTCAAACAGACAGAAAGTGAAAGAGACAAAAAACAAGTCAGCCCAAAAGAATACAAAAGAGATAGCTAGATGATAGATAAATAAAGAGAAAGAGAGAGAGAGAGAGAGAGAGAGACTGATAGCAAGGGATTGAACGAAGTAAAGGGAATTTAGTTTGAGCTTCACTCTGTCACGACTTTAAGGTAAACCTCTTAATATTACTTCAGAACGGAAATTAGTTTAACTTTAACCTCAGCAAAGATATTAGTAACCCTTTTTCCAAAAAGGAAATGAAATTGCCAATGGAATTTTTTAGGTAAATTCACTATGCATCTAAAAATAGAAAATAGAATAGAAAAAAGAAAACTGACTATGACTTCAAAAACTCTTCAAATCAAATATATGTACACATATATAACACTCGATTTCAAGGCAAGTTATAAAATCATTGAATATCTTTGATATTTGCCTTCGTTTTCATTTGATAAGTAATCAAATTTTTGCTGATTTGAATAAATATGAAAAGAAAAACCAAAAAAAACACTTTCATCTATTTATAAAATATAATTAATATCTGCAAGAGTACATCTTAAATATATCTTTTTATATCTTATATTTATTTGACCTTTGTCATGTATCTTTGCTCTACACTCAACTTTCTAATTAAATTTCAATGGATCCTTGAATGCTTCAAGTATCTTCTATATTTACCACACTTTAGAGAAATGAATTATTTCAGATACAAATTCAATGTCTGTGAGTGGGTGTGTGTACACACACTCACACATGCTTAATCATTTTGAGTATAAGCTCTTAGTAAAGTTACAATTAAAGCAATTACATAGATTCGGTAGCAATTTTTGCAATTTGTAAATGTTTCAACATTTTCGTTGTTCTTGATTTTTACCTCCATTTTTAAGATAAATGGGCTTTTCTTTTCGTCTTCCTTTACAAAAATCACTACGAACAGTGTGTCTTAATAATAATAATTTGTTTGAAGTGAAATGAAATACATTGTAAAACATATGAGAAAGATTTTGTACAAATTATAAATTTATCAAACTTCTGAAATTATAGAAAATTTTAAATCAATTTTTATCGTGTTTTCTTGAATCATTTTTTTTTTTTCTAAATTAAATTTTGTTTATGGTCAAATTTAAAAGCGTTTTCTTCAAGTGAAATTTATTTTAATAAATATTTAATATATATAAAAAAAATATTTTTAATCATTCTCTTTTTAAGACCCTAAACATTTCTTATTAAATTATATCGGTTTTAGGTTACCAAAAGGCAGATATGAATCTTGAAACTTCTATCTAGACTAATCAAAATATTTTAGCTGTTATCGTGTACATATCTTTTTACAATCATTTAGACTCACTGTACCATCAATGCAATGTCTTTTCCTTTTGTCTGCCACAATTAAGAGGTGACACCAACAGGCAGACGGCACAAAACAGAAACAGAGAACAAAGAAACATAAAGGGATGCTAAGCGATAGGAATGGTGGGGGGTGGTGGTGGTGGGGGGTGATGGTAAGTGGTATAGGTGGTATAGGTGGTTAGAGGAACACTTTTTAAGCTTCTTTCTGAACACGCTTTAAATTCAATACGCTTTCAGTTCATGCATATTTCAACGTATTTCTTTATGTAATCAACATGCATGTTGGCTCATATTTTATGCCATTAAGCGACCCAACAATTTGCCATGGTGCGAATCTGAATCTCAATCTGTGTATCTGTGTGTGTATGGGTGGGTGTCTATCTGTGTGTGTGTGTGTGTGTGTGTGTGTGTGTGTGTGTGTGTGTGTGTGCTTGTGCTATAGCTGTTGCTCTGAGATATACGAAAGATGGTGCCAAAGTGAAGAAGGAGAGGCTGTAAATTAAATACAAAAATAAAGTGAAATACACTCGAGGCGAAAGAACAACAAGTTATGGGACATTAAGGACCACCACAAAACACCCATCTTCATACCCATCCGACAATTCATTCAATGGACGCCAGTTTGAGAGATTTCGCATTTTATTACTCGTAAATGAAAGACATTTGTTTTCGGAAATGGACGAAAGCATCTCAACAAACAGATAAAAATCGCCGCCTCAATCAAATGTTCAATGATTAACAGAAACACCCAAAAGGGACTTGGGTATGTCCCATAGTACCATCATTCTCTATATAGTTATTAGAGTGGAAGACGGTGACCTACAATTAATTATGCCCTGGCATTCAACCGTCAACCTCTCAAAAGTTCACTTCAGTTTAATTGATTTGAAAAAAAAAAGAAAGAAAACCGAAACAAAAACAAAAAAAGAAAACACAAAAAAACAAAAAAATAAACAAAAACAATTTCTTATTTCACTTGCATGTTTACGGTATTTATTTTATTAATTTTTTTTATAGTCATGCTATATACCCTATGTGTTTTACAAGAAAGTATATATATATAGTATATAATATATTCATATTATTTATATTTATTTATTTGGAGTTGGGTGACAAATTTAATTTGTTAACCCAGCTTATATTTAATAGCTCTGGCTGCTGGGGCCTTTGGCTATAATATATAATATATTTATACATATAAATATATAAAAATAAATAGATTTTCAAAATATAAAACTAAGATATTTTTATAGTTCTAGTATAGGGTATCAAAGGGTCGACAATTCAAATTGTTTGTACAATTTGTTTTTCCTTGATATTTTCTCCCTTATTGTTCCAAAACAACAATCAGTATGAATGTATGTGTGTGTGAGTTTCTTTGCTTATGTGTGGGTGAGGCGCGTGGGTTGTGAATTGCTCGAATACATGGTTTTTGCCCTCTCTGATTTCTAAAAGTTTTGTAATTGCTTTTCATATGCCAACCAGCCAACCAACTTGTACAGCAATTTCAATCAAACCAATCAGAGTTCATACAACATTTGTTTAAAATATTAAATATCAAAACATATCTAAAAAAAAAAATGTAGAAAAAGTTTTTGTTTTTCTTCAAATTACCATAATTATTTTGTACAACAAGTTCTTATTTTTGAACAGGTGTTAAATAATCCACAATTTAATTAATTCGACTTGATGAATACTGTGTATAAATGTGTATGTACATTAATTGTTATTCCCTATGAACAAAACATTTTCTTTCCAAATGCTTTTATCATTCATGTTTTCGAAAAACCTATAGAAAGTTAAAGCATTCAATACAACAATTCAAACAATAGTTATAATCAAATTAGAAAAGGGGTATGCTATTATATCTGGGTAGAGTATAATTATATAAATCAATCCCTATTTAATGAAAATCAACATAAAATATATTTGATACAACTTATTCTACATTCTTTAAGGATACTTTGTCTACGAGCTAGTAAATTGCTCTTCTTATGTTTCGTTTTTAATTATCTCGTTCAGAACTCACAAATATAGAAAATGCCTTATTGGTTTTCTTAAAAATCAAAACAAAGTTTAAAGTTAGTCTTTTATTAATGACCAATTATCTGTGGCCAAAGAAGAATCGAAAAAAAACTTATACTGCTTGCAGAACGAAGCAGTGTCTGCATGCTATCACGTTCACTTAAATCATGCAGTTGTTGCTCTTGGCACTAGCCTGTGAGGCCTTATGTGTTCATGCAGATGAATATATTGAATCGGCAGTTGAATATATATATATATGTATACATACTTTACAGGGTCGGAAATCGCCTTCTGCCTGTTACATATATTTAAGCGACTTTGCCCAATGGGTGCAGAGGGTATAAAATGCTGTCACTTTCTAAACAAACTTCAAATATTTAATTGCATTTAAGAAATTAAGATAAGTACAGAAATTAAAATGAAATCTACGAAATTACAATGTCATATATATATATAAAAATACGAGGATCTTTATTTTAAACATATATATTCAACAAAAGTTGCACGTGCTCATCTTGCTGATTTGATTTTTTTCCGTTTTTCTTTTCTTTTCTCCCTTAACTCTTCGGCCAAATGAAATGAAAAAGGCAGCAACCGCGCCAAAGAATGATGAGATCCATGATTTATGAATGAGATAAAACGAAATACCAAAAGTTTTGCCAAAGTATTTTTAGTCCACAAGTCAAGAGGATGGATGGTGGGTGGCTCATTTTTGTTTTTTTTTTTTTTCGCTTTTTGTTTGTATGTTTTGTTTTTTGTTTTTTTTTTTTTTATCTTGGTTTGGGGTGCGCCAAACAAATTACAGTTACATCTTGGAGGCAACATCATGCTATATGTTAAATGGGCTCATTAGAAGCTGCCAAAAATCAAATTAAATCGGCTTACACATAGCCCTCTTCACTTGCTGGAATATTACATTTTAGGTATTAAGCACTTGAAGCATGCAATTCAGTTAATAGATATTATTAAAGGTAAACTGTAATTTGGTGGAAAAAAATAAATTTGTGTTTAAAGACAAGTGAAAGCATATTAAGTTCCGGCTAAAAGTTTTTAAAAAATCCGATATGTTCCAATAACCGGTTTAATCGCGATCCAGTGAACGTAATTGCTCTTCAACAGCATCACGACATGCCTCATCCAATTCAGTTGCCTGAATACATTTTTGTACGCCAATAAAATCACGTTTAAGTGCCGCAAATGAGCTTGAATATAGCATCTTATCCTTAATACGAGCCTGAACAGGACACCATAGCATTAAAAATAGTTTCTCCTTTAGGCAAGTGGACGATGCACCCTGACATTGATGATGATATGCATAATCATAGACAGCATAACGACATTCCCTTGGCCCACCTCGACGTAAATCGCGCAAAAAATCATCATATGTCGCATTCCTTATACCCAAAACATCTACACGAATTTCGCGTTCCTCTTTAATGACAAAGATAACATAACGATGTTGCTTAAGTTTACGTATCTCCTCAAACACATGTTTACAATCGCGTGTTAATTGAATGCCCGATGCCATCTGTAAGTCCATAAAGATAATGTAGGATCACTAGATCATAGTATATAGAATAATTGATGCAACCTGTTGACTATCTTACCTTTCTGTGCTATTCTTGTTCGTTTTATTTTTTTTTTCTTTTTTTTTTCTGATTTTCGCTGATTTTTATTTTGTTTATTTTTTTTTTTTTATATTTTTGGTGGATGGTATTTTTATATTATTGGCTCAAATTTTTAAAAAAATTTCTGCTGTGAGCTCCTGACTTTGTATCTGAAAAATAACAACTAAAATATGTGTTTGCTTGTTAGCTAACGAATTAAATTGATAAGTTTTTACATATGGCCTACTAAGTTCTAAATCAAAGTTAAACTAACAGAAAAATAATACCCTTACTATTAAACAGGGAAAACAAATTACTTATAACTTGAAAGCTTTACAAACAATTAAATAAAAAATTGAAAATAATCAAAAAAAAAAAAAAAAAATGGGAAAATCAGTTGGTTTTCGTATTCCATTTATAAATCAGATTTAAGATTGGCTTAAAGAGAAATGGACAAGTGACTATGGTTATATTTTATTATATACATTTATGTATGTTAATTCAGTATATAGAAGATTCTAATCAGTTACAAAATACTGATAAAAATATTCAAAGTAGTTTCACTCCATCAACTTATGAAATTTGCTTATAAATTTCCTAATAAAAATAGCAATTCCTTTTTTTGGTTTTTATTTTTCCATCTTTATTTAGATAGTTCTAAATTGTTTATATATGCAAATCTATAAAACGATTTTGTCGGCACAATATTGAACTTTACTCTTTATGTTAAGTGTCCAGGAAAATTGGAATAAATTAAATGATAAAAGTTCTTGCTCCGGAAAATGACCTCATTAAATGTTGGTATCAGGAAATAAGTAATTTTTTTATTTTTTATTTAACATTGTGAAAATTTATAGGACCTTCGCGAGTGATTCCATTTCCGTTATGGGAAGTAAAATCGAGATATATATCCTTTTTTATAATATTTTGAAATTGATAATTAATACCATTTGGATTCTTTCAAATCTCATCTACAGAAAACATATCCTTTAAATAATCACACCTTGAATAACTATAACATAAAATTAATTAATTAGGTTTCATTCTAATTATATCAAACTCTATTATAAATAAATGAATAAATAAAATTTGAAATTTTGCTTTGTAAAAGTCATCAAATTTTAGAAGACAATCGGATTGAAATCAATGTGTTCCTATTTCGAATTTTTCTTTAGCATATTTAAGTTCAATATACAATATATTATATTAATATACTATGTAAATAAATATATATGAGTTAGTTTCATTTAAATAACACCAAAATAAAAGAAATTGTGTATATCTAATTATGAATTTTCATATGCCTTTCGATTGTTGTTGAAACATTTGTTATGGATAAAATAAATTATGTATAATTAATTTTCGAATAGTTTTCAAAAATCGAAAGTAATTAATTAATTTCATTCCATTAGAGACTTTAGAGCCAACCTATGAGAAAAATAATTATAGTATGCTGTTTTTTTTATTCGATTTGGAGTCGAAACCATGTCTCTAGGAATGCCTTTAATATTTGCCACATAAATATCAATGTTTGAAACGTAAACACAATATTCAAAAAATTTGTAAAAATAACAATTTCTGCAGCACTAAACTAAATATATTTCAAATATATTTTGTTAGTTAAGGAAAGAGAAAATTATTTGTTGATTAAAAAAAAAAAGAAGAAGAAAAATACATATGGAGGCACGTCGACGTCGTGAATCGGCAAAGGCGAATGCCGCAACCGTTTTACCCTCAACCCGTGATAGAGAGTTCCATTTGCGTTTGATCGATCTATATAGTAAACATCAATGTCTATGGAATACCTCGCATACCGATTATGAGAATAAAGAGTTAAAGGAACTTGCCTGGCAGGCCATAGTTAAAGAACTTGGTCCCCATTTGTCACCGGGATTATTAAAGAGTCGTATTTGTAATTTAAGACATGGCTTAAATGTTTACAAGCTGCAGGAAATTGAGTATAAAATGTGTCCAGATAATGCTAAACAGCCACAAAAGCCTTTCTATTATGATCAATTTGGCTTTTTAGATAGTCAGCAACAGCAAACAGTTGGCCATCAGGCCAAAGAGAAGGACAAGGAACCATTTCAGGATAATAAAAAGAGATTCAATAAATGGGAATCACGATTCAATTTAAACGAAAGTATTGCCAGTATAGTGAAACAACGTTTGGCCGAACATCCCAAATTGCCAATGGCAGTTCTAAAGAAACGTCTTCAAATGTCGATGGACTCCTCAATCGTTAATTCCAATATTAGTCATGTAAAAAGTCCAATCAGCAGACTGACAGCACCCAGTGTGTCATCTATAATGAAAGCTCGTCCTGGTGAATCGGTATCCCAAACCAAATTGATTCATAATAATGCCAATAATGCCCAGCAGCCATCTCCAAATCCATCACAACATGAGGAAGTCGAATCCGAGGATGAAGAACTATATCAAGAGCACTGGACTTTGCGACAAAAAATGAGTTCCCGTCGTCAACGATCGGCGGCAATGGCAATTCTTAAAAGCTTGGATCAGCGTAATCCAAAGGCCCCACCAATGCCACTAACTATACGTTCAAAACCTTCAACTAAAGCCAACGATGATATGATTTAAATAAAAATAATATTAATAATTAATAACAATCATGAAAAGAAAATCATGTTTAAACGCCACTTTTAAAATAAAAGTATCTTGACATACAATTTCAAATATTTGTATTCTAATCTAATGCTGAATTAATAATTGTGTGTATATTAATCAATTTATTTAACCAAATTAATCGAAAATTAGAAACTAATAAAAATATATTTAATTTATTAAGGTATTAAACCTTTGCAACAGATTTAATTTTATAGCTTTAAGTGCATGTATTTAATTTAATTAATCCAAGATCCAGCTAAACCAGAACAATCCAATTCCAAATTAAAGTTTTTTGGGTAAATTTTTGACTTAATGCTAAATCGATTCGAAGTTTCATGGGTAAAGAAAACCGCAGTACTTCAACATGTCATACAAGTTCAGACTGTGCTGTTTTGAGTGACGGGAAAACAAAAGATAACCGTTAGTAGTGCAAAGCTGGCTAACATGTAATTGCAAGTGGATGGCCAACTGCTGCAGTTGGCATCCCAAGGAATTGAGTTTATGCATCTCCTGCCTCCTGCCTCCTGCCTTACGCTAAATTATTTCTCTATAATTAATCCAGTTGACTGCTGGGATAAATAATAAATTAGAATTGTTTAATGTGTAAAATGGTTCTCTATTAATGCATTTTAGCCCAGGTATAAAATTATATATTTATAGTTAATTTAAACAAATATTGATAATATAAATCAACACAAATAAAACTGTTCAATTTGTGTATATTGCGAAACAATATAATGGGGGGGAAATTAGCGTTAAGAGTATTTAATTTAGTGTAATATGATAATAAAAAGCATGTTCTAAATTAAACTACTTGATTAACCTTAACGAATTTTCATTTTAGCAATTTTGTAAAGCCTTTCATGGACTGTCACCATTGCCACTTGCTTAGACTGCAAATCCTGCTGTTTGCCTTTGTTCTCTGTAATCTGTCCATCCTTGGGACAGTTGCCACAGACATGAAATAGTGGCTAACAAACAAACACACACACACACATATACAGAACAGACACACTGAGTGACTAGTGTGTGTGTGTGTTTGTGTGTGTGTGTTTTGCTTTGAAGGCCTAAGGACTCGGAACAGCAACAGAGAACTTGGACGGAAATGTAGAAAAGGAAAAATAATGAAGAATGAGAATAGAGAAGGCATCGGCCTGAAGGTAAAACGCGAAAGAAAATTCTTCTCTCACGGCCGCCATTTCCCTCAATCACTGTTTTTTTTTTCCTCTTTGTTTTGTTGTCTTTTATTTCGTTTGCTTTTTGTTTTATTTGTTCCGTTTTGACTTTAAATGTTTTTGGTTTTTTCTTGTTCTTTTTTTTTCGAATCTTTCTATTGTAAATTTTCTATTACGAAAGCTTTTCCAGCAGTTTCCGTTTTAAACTTAAAGCAATTTTCAAAGTGTGTGAGTGTGTGCCAGCAATTAAAGTTCATAGGAGATGATATAATTATTTTATATAATATATTTTGTAATTTGCAGTTAAATTTTCTTTTATGTCAATTATTAAATTAATTTTTTTTTTTTTGTTTTCGTTTCGGTTCGACTTAAGAATCACATCAATCCTTTTCAAGTCACTTTAACAAAAAAAAAAAAAGAGAAATTAAAGTGTATACTTGACTGAGTGTAGCAGTACCTATTTATTTAGTTTGGGCCAGGTCAACATTAATTATCCTTGTTATATTAACTAGCCTACCAACCATTTGTGAATATAGCATTTCGCCATAATATACCTAATGTATATACATACATACATACATACATACATATATAATAAAGAATTTTTCGGCAACATCCATCAGTTTATGAGAGAACATAAAATGTTCAAATTACTCAAACATAACTTTCGAAATAAGCTCATTTATTAGCCAAAAAACATTCCGTGCCCTCCTGTACCATGCCCCTCCTGCACCCAGCCACCCCATTCCGCCACATACACATTATACCATTGTCGGTTGCCCTTATTCAATTAGCAAAAGGAGCAAAGGGTAGAATTGTTCTTCTGAGTTCTGGGTACTCGTTCGTACTTTGTTGAATGATTCTGTGTAAAATTTTTCAATGAGAATAAATAATGCAGGTTTTAGTACCATCAACAAAGTTAAAGCATTTTAGCAGTTTGCTTCGTTTTTTTTTTCGCAGAAAGTAAATGGAAAAAAAATTAATTAAGTACCATATTTTTAATACAGATTAATTTGAATAAATATGTTTTAATTTTAAAATTTTGTTTCCATTTCTCATACCACTTTTTTTAGTTTCTGTTTCTGTTTCATTTTAGCATAACATTCCCAACGTTCCTTTGCTAAAATTAACTCTGTTATAATTGAATAGGAACATTTGCATTAGGAAATGGGGAAAAATTGACAGTGCGTGTTGAAACATAAAAGTAGATTTATGTATATTTTTGGTATTTAGATTGCCGGGTATTCTATTTTTCAATCATCATCTACCTAATTGTTTAACCTTTCTGTTCGTTATGGTACATACTTACATATATATATATATATGTCTCCAGTGAGTTATTTCACATGCAAATCCAATTTAACTCACACGAGCAACTTGATTTGAAATATTAATTTTTGAAATATTCACGCGCGCGTCTCCAATTATGCCTAATTACACACGTTCATTAGTGGGCAAATGTCGGGAGCAAATGTCGCTTACTCTTGTCATCTTGCCACTTCTGTGTATTTAGTTAATTGGGGTTACATTTTGTTTTCATTTCACACTTTTGGCTCAATTTGGCTCAATGTTCAGATTGATCAAATATATGTACATATGTGAATAACAGTAGCACATGAATTCATTTCAATACGCTTAAAAGTTGACTTTAACTAAGATTATGTTCATTCATATTAACATTTTATTGTTATTGCATTTAAACTAACAAAGTGAATCATTGAAAATTGCTTAATATATATATATACATATATCGATATATATTTAATTTCTTTTTAATATATATTCTAAATTTAAGTTCAGACTGTAACGTAAAATTTCTATCATGCAGCAATGCATTCCTTTAATAAATAATATTTTTTCTATTTTATTCAAAAGCAAAAGGGAGAAGGAAATTGGCTCTCTGTTGTCTATTCAGTTCCCTCAAAGTAGTCTTGTGTCTTTAAAATTTTTTTTTTTTTGTCTTTTTTTTTTGTTGTTTTTTGTGTTTTCTACTTTTTCCGCTTTTGTGTCAGTTTATGCCAGTCCAGTTCCTGAGCTCTTTGATGGGAGCAGCTGCTCCAGCTGAGTGCAAATGATGCGGGTGCTCTCAAGCGTATGAGTGATGGTTTATCGTGTGAGAGACAACGATGACAAGGACATGGACATGCCTGAGCTCCAAAGTGGGGACAAATTCACTCCAACCCTCCATTCATGAACCAATCCACTCTTGGCCATAGCACTGACCTAGGGCATACAAAATGGATTTGCTTGAACCACTTCTAAATTTAAAGCTGATGTTGACAAGAAATTTATATGAAAAGAACATTTTTTTTTTGTTTTGTTTTTCTTTCTTTATATTTAAGAAGTTTAAGGTTCGGTATATGGACCAATTGAATCATCATTCGATACGTTTTTAATGAATTAAATATATGTAATTTAATTTAATGCAAATTTAACGGAGTTAATATTGGATAGAACTCGATGTCTAATTGTCAAATGATATTAACAAAATTTTTATTAACCTTGAATAAATCTAATTTAACAATATTGATGACAATCATCGCCATAATCAAAATGAAATTAAGAGGGGCTAAAGAGACAAGACTATAAATAAATAAAAATTATTATTAGTATTAGTTGCATTTCCATGTGCATCCATTTATCCATCTATCAGTTAATTTGCTATACACATTTATGTACTATATACACATGCTTATATATTTCTGATTACTTAACCAATTTAATGCCACTCTTTAAGCCCTCGACAGCAACAAAAACGATTCCGAAACAATAAAATTGCTTAAAAATCAATATCAATAGAATGAAAAACTTGATTCCGGATTTTCCAATTTACATATTTGGTTTAGTGCAAAAGCAAAAATATAAAAAATATACAACATGTAGCATAAAAGATACGAAAGCAAAAAAATAAAAATAAACAAAACGAAATAAAAAAGAAATCAAAAAAGAAATGGTCTCGTGCCACAGAATTTAAATTTCCACAAAAAATTCTTATCAGCTTTTAACTGGAGCGACATTTTGCTCGCTTAAATAAAAACGATTTCGATAACAATGTTCTATATACTCTATAAACAATATAGATATGATATACATAATTGATCTAATTAAATGTTTACTAAATTGAGAACAAATGCATTTCAAAGATTTTAAAGACTTCAATTTTTGTCATATACAGAAGATGTATATAGAATACGTATGTATGTAATTACTAATATAATTGTAATTAATTTACTGACTAACAATTAAGTACTTCAAATAAATTAAATAAGTTAACAATATGGCAATGCTATGCAAATAATGAATATATATGTTTAGTCTTCTTCTTTTTGCATGTTGCAAACATTGTATAAAAGTTATGATACTTTCTCAACTGTAGGACAAGTAAAAGTTTATTCATAGACCATGGTCGAGGGTCGCGACAAAACGCCAGCTCTTGAAAAAAAAAAACAAAATTGCGTTGACAAAGCAAAAGCAATTTTGGTCAGATATTTTTCCATTAATTCATCTTTCTTTGGGTATATTGGTATCTGTGTAGATCTTTAGATTTATAGATATATTTATATATATGGAAATTTTCTTATTGTATCTAATTAAATGGAAGTTGGTTTCTTTTTTAAAAAACAAAGTTCATTTAAATTTCAAAAAGTTATGCTATGTAATATAAATATTTTATTAAAATTACCTAATCATTTAATGATATTTTTATTAAAATTATAATAAATAACTAAAACAACTTCAAGAAAATTAAAAAAATATATTATAATTTTATATATACTATATGTATATAATGGCTGAATGGATTGGCTTAAATTGTAAAAATCATATAAGAAAAGCCCATTTACTTGTTTACTAACACTAGAACTTAACAGAATGAAGATATTAACAGAAGTTAACGAGTTAACATAGATTCAATAACAGAGAATTAAAATTCATTCAAAAGGCAGCCATTACGACGAAAACAGATAAAAGAGAAATAGATATAAAACTATCTACTACATATATACAACGTTCTTTATTATTATTTCGATTGTATATTAATTATATATTATACAAATTTATAATATATTGACTGTTATCTTTACTTTAGTTAATAAACACACAGGGTATGAAAACTTCATTATATGTACAAACATTCAGACACTAACATGGACCCTACAAAATTTGTTTTTCCTTCATTTTGCTTTCCTCATCTCTTGTTGTTTCTGTTTTTTTTTTTTTTTTTTTTTTTTGGTTTTTGTCGTTTTTTGTCGACGCCTTCATGTTGATAATTTGACCGCCAGGTGTCGCCACTAACAAACAAAAATTTAATAAAGTCTTTTGGGGACAAGTAATTGAGTTTTGATGAATGTCAACAGATGTTTGTCCTTCCCATGGCATCTCTTTTCTCTTCCATCGGCATTGCCCATCCTATGTCCTGTAGATTTTTTTATACTAACTGAATTGATCCACTTGGCCAAAATAAATGATTAATTTAGAAACTTTTGCTAAACGAGGCTCGGGCAAATAAATATTCAAGACATGACAGCCACTTTGGAGGAGAAAAAAAGTTGCCATAGGCAACCATAAAATAAACACAGAAAAACATTTGCGAATGAACAAGTGGCTAGCCTCAGGATATCGAATCCTACTACTATAAACAAAGACAATGATGATGATGATGATGATGATGATGATGATGAAGATGAAAAATAAAGATAAAGTCGAATATGAAGGGAGGCAACAATGGGATGGGGAATGAAAATGGGAAACAGAAAAGCTGAGAGCGAAAAATCTTCATATGTGTCCCAGTAGATAAGTGGCAAAAGGCCTTTGATTTTCGACTATAAAATGCTGATTAAAGCTCAAGTCAAAATACACTGAAAGAAAAATCTCATACAAATCAAGAAATTTAAGAATTCTTCATATTTCCATAGAAGAATTCTTAAATTTTTCTCCTAGTGTCGATGATGGGCATGGCTGACTTCATCAACGGGACCAAGTTTTGAATAGTTGAAAAACAAAGTGACCGGCCATGAAATTTGCGTGTTCGGCTCCAATGGATCTTTGCGTAAACTCTGACCTTGGATAAGTAATTGGAATTGGCATCGGATTAGATGAGAAAAGGATGAGCAAAACCAAAAATAACTTAAAAGTCTGTATGCCTGTTTGCCATATTTGTGTTTAACTAATTGTGCGTAAGCAATCCCTCATTATGCCATTGAGGGAAACCACAAGCTCTCTAGTTAAAGCCAATCCCATTCCAATTCCTTACCTTCCACGTGTATGTACACATGAATGGATTCAAGCTTCATTAAATATTGCTACAACAAATTAAAAAGAAAAAAAAGAATAAATTGTATTTTCATTGTATTTCCCCCATTGTCGTCAATTGAACAATGACCAGCTTATCCCCCAAGTCAAAAAAAAAAAAAAACGAATTTAAGTCAGTTCTTCTTGAAGATTGGTGGGAGAAAATCTCTTAGTGATGGAACAAATTCAATTGAGTATAAAGCATATAGAATAATGGTAAATTTAAAAATAAACTTAGCATGAAATGTTGCAAATTTATCATAATGTCCTTTACTTTTATTTTAGTAAACTGATAAATGTCACGTAGGTCGTATAAATCTAGTCAAATCTCTGACTAGACAGTTAGAAAATCGATGAATTTGTCATCAATGATGATGTGGTGATTCTCCATTTGCTTTCATTCCTCTTTCACTCCCTCCCTCTCTCTCTCTCACTCTCCCTCTAAGTTATAAATTTTATCAATCTGTTGAAATATTTTCTTCTTATTTTGATTATTTTTTTTTTCGCTGGTTGTTAATTTTTGTTTATTTGTGTGCCTTTCTCTCTCCCTCTCTGTCTCTCTCTCTCTCTCTCTCTCACCGTGTGACCATAAACCAGGACCAGGACCAGGACCAGGACCACATCCACTCATCTTTCCCTTCCTGCCCATTAATGTTGACGCTGATACCGCTGATGTTGACCTTGCCTGGGAGCATAATTTGACTCCATCCCCATTCTTTGTTTGTATGTAATTTGATTGTACCGGACGTTGTCGTCTGCTGTTTATGGCATTCAGACGTGTCCCGTGGCGGTGGAGCCTGGCCAGGATTATGCAGAGCAAATGCCTAAATAATGCGGCCTAATGTCACGACAATTGTTGAACCCCCTATCCCATCCCATTTATTTTTACCCCCCTCTCTTTTTTGGGCTTATACCATGTAGTGGTTACTTGGTTATGAGATCGTTGGCAAAATATTAAATAGAATAAAAGTCATAAAATAAAATGGAATAGTTTTAATACTTTAGGCCAAAAGATAACGAGAGAGAGAGAGAGAGAGAGAGAGGGGGGGAAAGTGGACAGCCAAAGCAGGATGTACTTACAACAGCAGGCGGCAATGCCAATTCCAATTGAATACAAACGAGATATCCTGCTCGTGTTGGCCATCAGGAAGTGTGGCACATCCTCTAAGTTTGACACTGCCTTTTCTACCCCTCATTTTTTATTTTATTTTATTTTTCTTCTTTTTTCATTTGTTTGTTTTTTGTTTTTTTTGTCTCGTTTGGGTTTTACTTGTATTTATTATACCGAGGCATAACTTTAAAGTATAGCAAAGCCAAATAAATTCTGCATGAAAAATTTGGGCAACCGAGAAAATGTGACCCACGACAAAGGAACAGTCTGACCGTCTAACCTAAGCCTTTGGGGCAACAATAAAAAAAAAGGAAGAAAAAAAAAAGGCGAAAAAAATAAAAAAAAAATGCGCCTTGAAAAGAAATGTGTTAGAAATTGGTTATTAGAGTGTAGCAAGCTCTTTGAATCAATTTAAATATAATAATGCCATTAACCATGCCCAAACCAACCGCCCCTTAATTACAAGGACGCTGTGATTGACCGCTTTGTTGACATAAAACCGAACTCATGTCATTGAACTGAAACGCAATTGAAACTTTTCCCCAGCTGGTGCCAGAACAATGTGACTGCCTGTCAACAACAACAATAACAACAACAATAACAACAACAACAACAACAAAACCCATTGGCATTGACTTCAAATTCAGAGTTTTCCACTTGAGTGCAGCCACAAAATGCTTTTTTAATGGCATTAAATGTGAATGCGATAGCATTACCCGCCCCACAAAACTCCCACCCCCCTCCCCCCTTCCCCCATCTCTCTTCTCACATAACAAAATGAAATGAAAAGCCTCAATTAATTAACACTTTGGTGAAATTATTTAAAGAATGAATGGCTGAATTGCAACATTCCATTAACTATTTATTTAAATCTTTACGATACATCAATATGTACATATATGAATTGCAAACTTTAAACAATTAAATTTACTAGAAAAATTTGAATTCAATTTATATAAAATACTTAAATTTAATTTGGCAAGTAGAACTAACTAATTAACTTACTAAATGTTATAGATACTAATTTTCCTGGTATTGTAATTCAATCAAATTGATCATTTCCATTAATTTCATTTTAATGAATACGTAAATAGAATTTTTGCCACTCTATTTTCCTCTTATGGTTGCGGTTGACGTTAAAATTGTCTGATTTAATATTAAGCTTCTATTTTTAGTGAAAGGAAACTTTTGTTAACTTTTGTTTTGCTTTTTTTCGCTTTTTTTTTCGGTTTGGCTTCTTTACAAATAGGTTACGACTCTTTTTTCCTTGGCAACCGCAACAAACTCAAGTTAGGACAAACAAAATGAGAAAATTGCTGTGCAACAAGGGACATGAGAAAACTTAAATTCTACACACATGCATACCAAAAAAAAAAAAAAAAAAAAAAAAAAAAAAAGGAATTTTCTTTCTAGACAGTAAAATGAAAATTGAAACTAAGTAAATTTGCCCCAAGCCACGTGACTGCTCATTGATTGCGTCCCAAAACGAAAAATATAAAAAATAAAAAAAAAAACAAAATGGCAGCAAAAATTTTTCATTTTTCACATTTTAATAGATGTATTTGGCAAATATTTAGCTTGACTTAGCTCAAAGTTCACATAACCAATCTCCTCCCTCCCCCTTTCCCCTGCCTATCACTTATCCAACTCGAAAAACTCGAAAATTATTCACAACAAATACTTAATCATACTTACGTTTGTGGATCTATAAGTAGTTTCTAGACTTAATGCTTTCGACATGTTTGCGCATGCAAAAAAAAAAAAAAAATAAATAAATACGAAGGAAAAAAAAGAAAACCAGAAGTAGTAAAAACAATTTAGTAGACAAGTTTAGTGACTTTTAACGTTGCCGCAAGTTTTTCCCCATTCGGAAGGGCACTCGAACTTGAATACAGCCAGTGAAAGCATTCGGCACGTGCCGTGCATTCAATGTGTGAGCAAATTTCTTTTGCGATTGTGCCATACATATGTACTTTGTATTTACCGAGCAAGCCGAGGTCCTGACTAACAATATATATACATATGTATGATCTATTTATATACACTTATATATATATATATGTATATATATTGTCTAAGGAAACACTTGAAAAGTTCTGTAGGAAATAAAGTATAAAATTGTATAACTCTCTTCCTCTCTCTCGATCGATCGATCGATCGATACTAATCTTAAATGCATTCATCTATATGTACACATGTATATTCAACATTTTGTCATTTTATTAAGGATAGGCAAATGCAAAGCGTTTTTCACCTAGACATATACGATAAAGGTAACCCTCGGTGATTTTAAAATAATAGTAGGCTAAGGAAAAAAGAGTAGCTAAGATATATAACAAACTAATGTAATGTTCGACCATCCCGAAGTTCGTATACCCTTGCAAATTGTCTCTTTGACAACTATAAATCATTCTTCAGAATGATTAAGAAATCATGGTAAATTTTGTGGCTTGGAAAAAGAAAATTTGCTCACATACATATCATATTTATCAGCTATAGTATATAGTCGACCGTTTCTGTTGAAACTCAATGGAGATATTACTATATATAATAAAGATCAAGCGCTAACTACCAAATTATTGGTCCAAAACTTTATTTTTGTCTGTTCATTCCTATGATATTGTCAACCGATTTTGATAAAATTTGTTGGAAGTGTTGAGAATTATATAAAAGTAACAAATGTTAAATTTCGTAGCATTCGCTTTTAAAAATATAGCTATTATTAACTCGGCTTGCCATACTGATCATGAATATATATGCTTCAAATAGTCGGAGATAATTGTTTATATGCGTTGCAAGCTTCTGACCTAAGTTAATTTTCTCTCTGGAAGGGTATTAAAACTGCTTTCAAATCTGTCAGGTATGTGCTTAGGTATATATATGTATATGTATATATTGATGTACATATGTACATGAAAAGTCAGTTGGTGACAGTATTTTAAGTAAATCAAATAGCACGCATCTCGAATTGCAAACGAAGTGAAATTCATGGGAAAATCTAAAAATTTACTTTATTGTTGCAGACTTAAAGCGAATTCTTTTAGGCAAAAAAAAATCGTATATAAAATTTAATTCTCTGCAAGAACAGAATACAGATAAATTTTGTCTCTCTCACACTCTACACCTATATGTATATACATACATGTTTGCTGGAAAAAAAAATGTATTTTATTGAAGATATATATTTTGGATCTATATTCAATCTGATTTAAAGTTGGTGGTAATGTGTTTAAGTATAAAAATAATACTTACTAAAGTTCTGTGTGTTTGCAACAGCTTGAAAAATAAAAGAACTAAGTAAAGAAACAAAAACTATGTTCGCTTTCGAGCTTGTTCCCTTAGAAGTTATATATTATTATGTTAAAATGGTCTGATCGGGCCATTTCAAGAACCTAGAAACATCTGATTCTTTGCAAGGATATAAAGTTAATAGTATTAATAGTTTAGAGAAAATAATTATCTTACTAATTTGACTTCTATTGTATGGTATTATTAAATGTTATAAGTTGTTACTGTTAACTAAGTCTTAGTATTATATGTATATATATTATAAAGATATTAATATTAAAGTTGGTATCTATATAGATAGTGCAACTGTTTGAAAGTAAATTGTATTATATTATATTGTAATAATGATCTTACTTCTTTTCTCCATTGAAAGTTAAGTATACTTTCCTTTTGACTTCTTTTCCTGGACTTGATGTGGCCTTTTAGCTTTGACTTCTTGATGGGGTGATGATAACATAAAGGTATAAACGACAGCATTTTTTTCTGTTTTTCATCTCGCCTTTTGCTTTAACCAAGAAAACACATTTTGTGGCATTTTCGCAAAGATGAACAGCTTTATTCTTTTCTTTTTTTCTTTTTCTTCTTTTTTGCTTTCTTACTTTTCGTCTTTTGTTTTGGACATTTTTATAAGCTTGCTGTCCTCTGTCCTGGTTCAGGAGCTTCTCATTCAACTTCATTTTCATTTCTGTTTGGCTCTGTTTGGTTCCCTTTTTTTTTTCGCTGACCGTCATCCCAATTCTTTTTTTGTTTTACAACATTTTTATACGTTTTGGGGAGCAAGAAAAAAAAAACCCAAAACAAACCAACAACAACAACAAACAAACCAAAAACCAAAATGTTTCACACAGCCAAAGTCAACGATGCGGAAACCCCTAGAATTGAAACACTGGGTCAAAAACAAATGAAACGAATGGAATTTTTAAAAAGTTCAACTAATATATAGACCTAATAGAAACTGAGTTAAACAAACATACTTGAAAAAAGATTTATGTAAACTGTACCTACTTTATTTTGTTCCATTTCCATAATTTGGCATTTACTCCTAAAATTGGAACACTGCTCCATTATTAAATGGCAATAACCGAGAATTGAATGGAAAATGAATAAATGATTTGTCCTCAGTTTAAGTGTATTTACCTTGAACAAAATACATATTTCAAAAGCATTAGCTATTTGTTTCAATTCCACATTCCGTAGCCTTTTTTGACCCAATGTTTCACCATTAACTGAGCCACTTTCGACACTCTGTCACAGCCCAATGAGTTCTTTGTGTCGATACATCAACATCAAAACTGCCCAATCTCACCCTCACCCCTCCCCCTTCCCCATGCCCACATACAAAAAATTATATCAAATAATGCGACCCCAAGACCATGTTCAATTCGCCTTCATTTTTCACCGTTTCCGCCATTTTGCCATTTCGTTGGGCAGCTTTAAGTTTTTATGATGAACATTTAAATCCTCAAATATTTTTGGTTGGTTTTCTGGTTTTGTTCTCGTTTACCCTGCCGGAGGGATGGTTGGTCGGTTTACAATTCATTTTCATCTACTGTGTGTATGTATGTGCGGTCAATTTCTCATCCTATTCACTGCTACCATCGAACAGCAGCCTATGGCAACAAAATGAAATAAAATGAACAACTACAAAAAAACAAAAAAAAAAAAAAAGGAAAAACAAAATAAACAAAAAAAGAAAAAAAAATAACGCGAAATTGATGGTTAGAGGGGAGCTGCAAATATTTTTATAAATTTATTGAATTTTTAATGAAATTCCCACACAAGTGAGGTTAAATTGAATAACGTTGCCGAGTTATTTATTTACTAGTTAAATGTGTTGCTCGTCTTTTTAGTATACCCAAAAACATAAATTGAAGGATATATTTATGAATATATGTATATATCAATACAAGAATAAGCCGATTTACGAATGACATGACCAACTGTTTATCGTTCTGAATGATTTGTCCTGGGAATACAAAATTGAACCAATATGTTGCATATTTGAACAGATAAGAAATAAATTTGTCAAGGGTATCATGAATTCGATGATTTGATAAAACATATGCAGGCTATTTTTTTGTTAGCTTTCTGTACGCTCTTTCAGTTATTAATTACTTTATTCCAGTTTTAGTTAAACTTTAAAAATATGCAGCTTAATTGATAAGCTTTATGATTGAATAAATACATAATATATTTACCAATTTACTTCTTGTTAATTAATTGATAAGCAATATATATAACCATATATAACCATATATATAACAATATATAATCAATAATATCAATACGGACATGAGTAAAAATTATTTCATTTTTACTTATACAATTTTGTATTAGATCATATTATTAAAACAACATTTATATTAATTTGTTATATTTTCAATAAACAAACCTTATTTGATAAATGCAATCTGTACTTGGTTTAATAAGCTGAAATTTAAAATTTTCTTTTTAGTTAACTAAACTAAAAATTTGTGCTGGTGCTTTAACTGTGCCTACCCTCTGATTTTTCTTAGCTGACAGTCTACCCTTGGGATTCTCCCTAAAGGAAATAAGTGGCAGAAATAACAATGTTTCATTCTCTACTAACAGAAATAGATATTGGTGAAAATGCTGTCAGGTACTCGGTTGGCAAATAAAGTATACTTGCCCTAAAAAGTTAATTTCCTTTGTTAGCAGTTTCTTTTTTCCTTTTTTTTTTTTTTTTTTTTTTTTGCAATGAATGAAAATTTCTAAGAAGGCTTTTTGAACAATCTAACAAAAGATAGTAAGGATTGTCTTGAAATTTCATAGAAAATGGGCTTTTGATCTACTTAAAAGGATTATGCAAATTGGTCAATGGCATAAAAAAAATTTCCCATCTCAACAATAACATGTATGTATGTATAATATAACGTATACGCCCATTTGTACTATTTATTTATAAATTAGATTTCATTTGTTGGTTTTTATCAAGCTACATAAATACAATGTGTACAATTGTGTTTAGGCTTAGTTCTTTATCCTGTGTGCCTCCATTGGTATGGTTTTTTGGTTTCATTTTGTTTTTTGGTTTTTTTTTTTTTTTTTTCGGGGTTCTATACTCATTTTGGTTTTCCTCCGGATTTGTCACCTCGCATTTCGTACACTTTAAGCGCAATTAATTTCGAAAATCCCCCAGAAAATCCGCACCATGACATATCAATTTCAACGCATTGGAGCTGCTCCGGCTGCCAGCTGACGACTCCCCCACATTCTCCTTTTCAATCTCACTGATTGTCATCCAAACAAAGAACCAAACAGAATTCCTTTCGGACTCATATGTGTGTCTACGAGTGTGTGCGTATGTGTGTTGGCTTGCCCGTGGGGCACATTGGCTTTGATTTTGGAAAACAAAGACTTTGCTATTTATTATATTTACAATATAATAAATATTTTTTTTGTCGCCTGCTGCCCCAAGCCCAAAAAAAAAAAAAAACCCAAAAAAAACAAAAAAAAAAAAGATATCATCTCGGTAAAACAAATAAAAAAAATTACTGAAATTATGGGAAAGAAGGAAAAGAAGTCATGTCATGGAATGTTTATTGCTATGTTTATCTCCATCCATGTCCATCTCTTACTCTCTCTCTCTCTCACCCATTCTCAATATTTATCCCAACGAGAGTCAGCAAAAAAGTTACGGCAGTTGCATTGAATTTTATTTTATTTGTTAAAATCCAAAACTAATATAATGACCTTTAAGACATATTATTTGAATCGGAATATATATTGTCGTTATCTATCTTTATTTATTTATCTTTATTGTCACTCATATGGAATTGACAACAATTAATTAACGTTTTGGATCGTATTAACATACGATTATGTATGTATGTATATGGTTAAGTTAATTAGTTCTCAATCAACCCTCGTGGTTGCAACAGCTGCTGTTTATGATGGTTCATACAGAAAATTGAATTTATTTCCATTTTTCTCTGTCTCCTTTTTATGTTCTGTATCTCTCTCTTTCTAACCGTTCTCCCTCTCTCTCTGTCTCTCTGTCTCTCATTATCTTTCCATATCTGTCTCTCATACTGTTCTATCTAAAGTTTGTTGGGTCTCTAAACAATAGCTAATGAAATGTTTTATTTTAAATCAAAATCAAAATGAAAATAAATATGAAATTTTTTATTGACACTTTACGTATATTTTTTCTCACTTATTTTTTGAACTCTAAAATGGAAATTTCAATTGATAAATAAAATAATATAATAATAATAAAGGCATACACATCCACACGGTTACTCAGCGACATATATATATATATATATACATATATAGACAATGAATTTGTATCATATTTCTACACAGCTGTTCATAGAGAAGATTTTTCATTTCCGACTATTGATTTCATTTTTCATTATAATAATGTAAATTTGAAACATAATACGAAACAGTAAAAATTGTGATAAGTATAGACAATCAGGAAATGATTGGACTTTAATCTACCATTGAGGCTTTTTTATATCAAAGGACATTCGTTATTTTTGAACATATTTTTAATTATCGACAGATTTTTAATTATGGTAATCAATCATAATCTATGGCAAGAAAGATTTTAATATCCGATAATTTAGCCAACATCATTCCTCGCTTTTATATGTAAAAATATTTATATATCAATCTCTATATAGATGCCGAACAGGCAATCATTTCATTTAACTGTCAAAAATAATCATCACCAGTGAAAATATAAAATAGCATAACTTAGAAAAATCTATTATATATATATATATATATTTATATGAATAATCAGTTAACCATTTATTTGGTTTAAAAAATAAGAAGAGAAGGCTTTTATTATATATTTTTCTACATATATTTGCCAATTATTAGTTTTATATATAATTTTAATGATATCTAATGGAAGAGCTATAATTGGTTACAAACTGCATTCTATAAACAGAAATTGGATGACTGTATCAACTATAAATAAATTATAAGGTAGAGTAAACAACATTTACAATATTAAAAATATTTTAAATGAATTTTCACAAAATTTAAAATCCAAAACAAGTTTTTTTTTCTGTGCATTATTCTATGGCAAATTATTATCGCTGATATATATATATTTTTTTTTTTGCTTTGTTTGGTATTATATTTTGGTTATTTTGGCTGTCATAATGTGACAGTAATTTTTTTTGTCGGAACATTTGGCAGGCGGTAGAAAGGAGCCAAGACAGACGACACTCGTTTAATTGGCTCGTTGGCAGCAGTAGCAGCACGTGTGTGAAAAATTGTTGTTAGAAAGAAAAAAAATATATAATAGAAAATAAAATACTTGAGAATAATTGGAGTAAGTCAGCGGCAGATGAAAAATATGCGTTTTTGATTTTAATAAAAACGAGCAAATGTTAGGCCAAAGATGAGGCAATTTTACCATATAACTCACAACCGCCTCCACCAATTTCCCCCAAATTTCTAACTCCAACTTCATGGATTATGAGCATGCGGGTGGCATAAGCGTCGCCTTGGTTTAGGGACAGAGTGGATGGCAATTATGGCAAAATTACAAACTTGTTATCTCATTTATGGGGCGTCAGCTGGATGTATTTTTGATTTCCTGCCACCAAAAACAGTCCGGGATCCAGTCAGGCAGCTTGCCATGTGCCACCTGCCAGCATCGAGTTACATGGATATAGAATTCTGTGGCATTTTTATTTTTATTTTAATTAAAATTTTCAGTTATGAAAATCACTGACTAGGGACAATTATGTGCAGACTTTTGCCCCAATATCAATTGCCAAAAACGACAGCAAGCAACATGTGCCAAATATTGCTCTGTCAAACATAGCTTGGCCCACCTTATCCACACACACATACACACACACACATTCACATAGCAGACGCACAAACATACGCATACACACATATTGTCCTCTGATTATGCCATGTAATCAGTCTGTAATATTAATTTGTATGCAGACAAATATGAGAAATATACGATAAAATGTAATATATAATGTAAGCTACATTGCGTTTTTGTATAAGAGGCGTGATCAAGGAGTTGCACAAGCCTTTAAATATGCGCCTGAAATTAGGCAACAAAATATGAAATTTCCATTCCTGCAACTGCTTTATTGCTAATTTTCGAGGAAAAATACTTAAGGCACAATCTACATGTGTTTTAGTTTTTTTTTTTTTTACAGAAAAAACAAAAAGAAAATATTTCAAATAATTGAATTATGTATTAATAAAGCAAAAACTTAACATTTTTTTAACTCCCCATGTAAAAAATCGAATATGAAATTTGCAATAAGATAATATTTTAAGGTAGAGTAAGGGTAGGATACCTTGCAAATCTTTCTCGCACATTCTTTCTTTAAAACTGAAACGATAAACTATTAATTCAGACCTCGTAATATTATAAAACTAGTTTTTTACAGTTATGTTTGTACTTTAAACTATGAATTTAATATCAAATATGTATGTGGTAAATCCTTAGAGATTTTGTTGACAATGGTTTTAAAATTTTAGGGAGGACTATTTCAACATTTAATAATGAAAATTATGTAAAAGTTATTTTATTTGCTTAAATGCAATAATAATAAAATATTTTATAAGGCAAGTCTTACTTATATTTTCACTTTACTTTATACTTTACTCTGTTTAAATAAAAAGCTTACAAGTAAATTGAAACATTCTTTTAACGAATATTCAAGTACGATTTCAAATGACTCAACTAAATCCCCGTTGTTATACATATTAGGTATACGTATCAAATTGTTATTTGCCAAAAGCACCAAAAAGATGCAACATTTTTATATAAAAGTATTACTTGACATAAAGTGTATCTAACTTATCGGATAGGCTTTAAATTAAATTAAACTTTGATCAAATATACATACTTATGTTTGGAATTTATATTAATTTCTTTAGTGCTGAATTCTGGTGGCGCCCTCTAGGGAACAACAATCATAGTCCTAAGGGTAATCGTGAGGCTTGTTTAATAAAAACAAAATTCGAAAGCCAAATAAATATGTTACGTACAGAGTGACGTGTCCCAGGCAGAGTGACGTGGAAACTTTTTAATTCACCACAGATATACAAAGTGCATATTATTTTTTTTTTTTTTTATTAAGTTAAAAATATTTACCTAAGCGGGAGCTTATATTTCGCTGGAGCATTGAAGTATATAGCGGACAACCAGTGGATTATCCAGTGCCGCTCCAGAAAAAGGTAAACTTTCGTATTAAACCGCATTTTGGGCTCATTTTATTCGATTAAATTGGCTATAAAATGAATTCCTGTTATAAGAGACCGCTAAATGCCTAAGCCCAGAAACTAGGACAGGTTAAAATCTAGCGTCAGCCATTTAACCATTACCTTAAGTACGTTTTGCTAATGAAGTAATAGACGAGTAACTCCCATTCACAAGCTCTAAAAGCTTCAGCGATCAGTTACCAGAGGTCCAGCCCCTGACTAATTGAATTTAAATTATTGGTCGGTTCCGATCCTCTTAGATAATTAAAAAATTAATATTTAGTTAAAATTTGGACTGAACATTTGCTTAGTCTTAACGCAGATTTGTTTCAAATTTCTGCCACACCCAACATGCCTAATACTATAGCCAACAGATACCAATCGAAATCGGACAATGTAAATATTCAAGATATTAGAATAAACATTTCGTATTGAAATGTCAAGTGGAAAAACTGCATGATATAAGTGAATGTGATAGATAGCCTGTAGGCGCTGCTTTATTCAGCAAGCAGTTAAAGTTTTCATAAGCAATACAATAACTGATAGGAGTGAGCAAGAAAGAATGCGTTTACTGTAATTATTGACAACTTTGAAGAAGTCTGACCTTGTGAATGACCTTTTCTTGGTCAGGGTATAATCCAAATTGGAAGAGATGATTTGCCTAATTTATTATCAGTTTAGTTTTCAAAATTGTATTATTTTATATACCTATTTTGTGTTGGTTTTGAATCAAGGCTGCCGGGCTTATTACTTTCATTCGAAACTATAACCTAATAAGACATAGTTCGTTATTCTGTTATTGCAAAAGGTTCTCATATATATATATATATATATATATATATATATATATATATATACTTATTTATTTTCTATTTTTGCTATTTGTTAAAAATTGTTGTTGTTTTGTTTTTGTTTTTGTTTTTGTTTTGTTTTTTCTTTTCTATTTTATTTTCCCCCTTAGAATCGTGCAGAAAATGGCGCCTCAATTGTCTTATGTGATTGCTGTGGATTTTGAGGCCACGTGCTGGGAAAATCAACCGCTACCTCAATTTCGCCGATCGGAGATCATTGAATTTCCAGCTGTATTGGTCAATCTTGTTACAGGCGTCACTGAGGCCGAATTCCATGAGTTTGTCAAACCTGTAGAGAAACCGGAATTAAGCCAATTTTGTATTCAATTGACGGGCATCAGTCAGGAACAAGTTAATTTGGGTATATCGCTTAAGGAGGCTCTCATTAAATTTCACGATTGGTTGAATTTTAATCTCTATTCGCGAAATTTGCTGTTACCAAAAGTTAGCATGAACAATACGAATGGTAATTGTGCATTTGTCACATGGACCGATTGGGATTTTAATATTTGCTTGCAACAAGAATGTGCCAGAAAATGTATACCAAAGCCATCGTATTTCAATCAATGGATGGATGCACGCGCCATCTATAGAATGATATATAAATATAATCCGAGCAGCTTTTTGGATGCTCTCCAACGTGTTGGCTTACAATTCGATGGTCGCCCCCATTCTGGGATTGCAGATGCTAAAAATGTTGGCGCATTGCTATGCAAAATGAGTCGTGATGGTCATTCAAATTATATAAATATTACCAGAGATCTATCACCACATCAGCAACTTAATGCTAGTTGTGGTTTCCTCAAATGTGATTAGAATAATATGGATCAAAAAGCAGCTACACAATGAGTATTCCCACATGATTAAGTAAAAAAATCAGAAGAGGCAGCAGCTACATAACACCCAATTTCAATATATCTATCTATATATACATACATACATATATATATATATATATATTTATATATATATGTACATTATATATATATATATGTATATATATATATATGTATATATGTATTTATATAGAAAGACACCTAAAACAAAAAGATTTCATACATTTAACAAAGAGCTGCCACAATATGCAACACTCAAACCATAAGGGCTAATTATGAAAAGATAGGTAGATAGATAGGGAAGAGACATGTTGTACATATGTTTATATATATATATACATATATATATATATATATGTATGTATGTATGTATTTTTTATGATGTGAACCCACATTTATGCATACATATTTCAGGTATTCTTTGAAGAATGTGAAAATATCACAAACACATAATCAACTGCTGCTACAAAGAGCCCCTCTCTGCAATCCAACCCTTTCATCCGCCCCCCCCCTTTCCCCTCCCCACACCCCACCCCACCCCACCTTTAACACTCATACACAAATATGATTTTATATGTAGGTTTTTATTTGTATGCATTAAAAAGGGCACAAAGAGGATATATATCCATATTCTTGCATTTTGCCTATTCAATTTCAAATTCTTGTTGCTTACACAATTTTTACAATATTTGTTTCACACTTTTCTAACATGTAAACCCCAAAAATCTAAAAGAAGAAAAAAAAAAGAAGAAAAATATAAATGTATATCAAAAGCAAGTTGAAAAAAATTTGTATTCCATTTGTGAGCAATTGTTTTTCTTTATTTTCCCTTTTCCTTTTTTTTTTTTCCTTTTTGGCGTGAGTTCTAGATAAAATCGCAATGAAATTTAAAGCAATTACAAAAGGTTTCAACCTCTCCATCCCCCCCTCGCTTCATACTGTGTGTGTGTGTGTGTGTGTGGGTATACTACAATGTATTTTTACAGCCATTTCTACATTGTATGTATGAGGAAGGGAATATTGGGTGTTGGGCCAGTATATGTATGAAAGAGGAGAGGCTTGGGGGGGGGTGTTGTGTTTCAAGAATAAACTCAATTTCCTGTTGGCAAACAAACACTCACGTCCAATGACACATTACAGTAACGGACAAAACCCCCCCCCACATCTTCTATCGATGTGACCATCCATATCCATCCACGGCCGCTCAACTGAAAATTGAATTCTTTGTACTGCATTTTACCAGCTGTGGAATGCAATATTTATTATACGCTCAAAGTTGTTTACCAACTCAACAGGCAGGCAGGCAGCCAGGCGGGTCATATAAACTCTCCCGTTATGAGCCTTTCTCAAATAAAATAAAAGGCAACAAAAAAAAAAAAAAAGAAATGGAAAAAATAAAAAACGGAAACGATGTCGCCATGGCTACTTTGCCAAAAGGCAATCCTTGATTATTTCTCCTTTCTCAAATTTTAATTTTTTCATTTTTTATTTTTGGCAATTTATTAGATACCAAAGTTTTTTTTTTGAATAAGAATTTTAAGCACCAGAAGCTGTTGTCTATCTTTTAATTCAATGCCGAGAAAATTGCCTAAGGTATTCAAAATAATTTCATTTATTTCTACCTTTAATTTTTCGTTTCATTAGATACATATATGTATGTATGTATGTATGTATATATGTATTTTGGTTAGGGATCACATGACAAAACCTATACAAGAGAGGGAGAGGGCGAGAGGTGGAACAATTGTCGTGAAATTAAGATGCATTATTTAGGCATTTGCTTGGCATAATCCTGACCAGACTTCAACATCAACAAAACACGTCTGAATGCCATAAACAGCAGACGACAATGTCCGGTACAAATCAAATTACGGACAAAGAACGAAGATGGTGTCAAATTATGCTCCTACTTATATTGAGGTCAAACAAAATATGATAAAGTGAGCAGAGATTAGGTTGTGGTTGCCTTTGCCTGGTCTCGTTTCCAAATACATTACTGTAAATTGATATGAATTCACCATAAGAGTATATATGTATGAATATATGTGTGTATGTATGTATATCCAATGAACCGTTATAGGATTCTTATGTTTATATGTAGGATTGCCAAGATTCAAAATCAAATCGAATTTATGCTTAATAACAAGGTCAAATTTTATGCTTAATAAGAATTGAAAAACTAGAAGGATGGACCAACTTCGGCCATACCGAAGTTCTTATACCCTTCCAGATTGTCTCTAATTTATGAGAACCAATTATTGTAAATAATACATGGCAAAATTACAAGTTCAAAATTTTATGTCTAGCTTGAGAAAGAACATTTTTCGTACCGATTGTTCCAATGGCAACTATATGATATAGTTAACCGATTCTGGTAAAACTTATTTGAAGTATTAAATATTATTTAATATTTAATTAAACTCACAAATATTAATATCCAAATCGTTTGGTCTATTCATGCTGATCAAGAATATATGTACACACTTTATATAGTCGGAGATGCTTCCTTCTGTGCATTGCAAATAATCATTAAAAATTGAAAAAAAGATTAACTTCTTTCGAATTAATTAACGTATCGAATTAAACGATTAATAATTAATTATCGTTGTTAATATATTACTAATTAATGGAAAATGTTTTTATATATCAAATTTATGTATGGGCAATTTTTAATTACTTTTTAACATTTATTTATCATAATTTATTTGTTTTTCGAAAGCCAAAGGCAGATACCAATGGCAACAAATCACTTCAGATTCCGGAACGGAAGAAGTCTTGCTTATGAATTGAATTAACAATTGGCAAATATATTGATTAAAATTTCACACCACATTTCATTGAACTATGTATAGATAGATATCGGATATTGAATCTCATGATCCATTAGAAAAATGTTGATTGAATCTTATCATTTATCATTTATTTTGAATTGCAATAAATGGAAAATTTACTTAGTCATAGCAAAAAACTTAGAACTCTATGCATAAGCTGACGATTATTCAAATTCCACACAAGAGCTTATATCTTGACCTTGAATAATGCATAGACAATCTGAAAACCAGCATAATGACAGATTTTTCACGCACAATTAGTTGAACACAAATATGGAGACAGTCAGACACTTATATAACTTTTTCCTTCCATTATCGTTTCCTTGTACTGTTTTTTATCCTACTTATCGCCCAGGCGTCCTTTCTTCCCTCACTTCCCTTATTCACCCAAACCAAGTCAAACATCTACTACTGGTCCGAGTCTCATCGGAAGAGGAGTAAGAAAAGAAAGAAAAGAAAGACCAGAGAGAATGAAAGTTGAACTTAACACACAAAAAATTCATGCCCCGTCACTTGCGCTCTGTGCAACTGGAACTTGGGGACTGGCTCCATAATGAAGTCAGCGAAGCCCACAATCATCCCACACACAGCACAGGAAGAAAATAAAAAAAAAAAAGAAAAAGGAAAAAAGCTTTAAAAACTATTCTTGATTGTTGTGTGTAAAAGTTGGTGTAAAATTGGCAAGTGGCAATTTTATGGATTTTTTTTTTTTTTTTGTGCATTCATTCACTTGATGCTACGCTGAGCCTTAATTAATTAATTAATTTTCGATTTTATAGTCGAAAATCAAAGACCATACGCTCTGTCTTTCTCTCTCTCTCTCTCTCTCTCTCTCTCTCACACTCTCTGTCTGTCTGTAGTTTGGATTTTTCCATGAACACATATGGAAGAAAAACGTTTCTACTTTTAGCCAAATTCTACTAGCCATCCTCCAATCATAAACGGTCAGCCACATTTCCGTTGGTTTTCTTAGTTTATCCTTATATATTGTTTTATTTATTTTATGGCTACTATGTTAGCTCATCCGTCCGTTTGTCTCTTTTTATATTCATTCTCATGCTCAACCTTATCCACATCCACTTTCTGATATTTGGCGTGTCTTGAATATTTATTTGCATTTGATTAGAAGTTGTACGTTAAATATATATTTCTACGAATTTGGCCAACAAGTTTGATTAGATCAATCCCACTTGGATAGGGAACGAAAACTGAATTAATCATTTAGAGGAAATTAGAAATTAAGAGGCAGACCATGTGGAGTAGAGGAGTTACAGAAGCTAAAGGAGATACCATGATGATGATGATGATGATGATGATGATGATGCTCCTGCTACTGCTGGAGATAATGATGATGGTTGTTGATTGAGTGCGGGCAATTGTGCGAAATTAAGATGAATAGCTGCCCACTGACTAGTGGCTCGAATCCACCGATGAGTAATGTCACCTGAAGAGAAGCCAGAACTGAAAATGGCCTCGTTAGGCCACCACGTAAGAAGGTAACGGACATACATACATAATATAATGATGGGTTTATGTTGTGGAATCTGCTGAAGGCATTTTTAACACTAGCATATCCGGTTTTCACTCTTTTGTTCTGTTCAGCTCATGCAAATAACTTCTGATATGGCCATGAAGCTACTTTTACTTGTTCAGCAGTAAAAAAAAAAAAAAGAAAAAGAAAAAGAAAAGAGAAACGGATTCCTTTCCTTTACCCAACTACATACACTTCCTCATCTTTTTCTTCTTTACTATTATTTTTTATTCGTCTTCGTCTTTTTCTTTTCTTTTTTTTTATGCCCACGTTGCAGAAAACTCAATGAGAAGCCATAGTAGTTGAAGGGCCTACCCAAACCCCCCCCCCTCCCCCACCAATTCTCTTTATTTTCAGCCTTAAAATGTTTTTTCGCTGTCAAGGCCATGGCAACGAAGGGGTATGTGTGTGTGACTGTATGAGTGTATGTGTGTCTGTGTGTGTGTGTACGTGTGCGTGGCGGCCGTTCAAGTGTATTATGTAAACAGACCAAGCAGCCAAAATTATAACAAATTGTTTAGTTTCATTTAAAAATTACCCTTTAATAACAACTTTTTAGCTTATCTCTCATCTTAGCCAAAGTATCTTTGAAAAACTTTCAAGCTAATTAACTATGATTTGGTTAATAGAACAAACGTTTTTCGACTGGCTAACCAGAAAGATAAAAGCATTTACTTATTTTGCCCACCTTTCTTTACCATTAAATTAAAGATTATTTTCTAGTGTTGGAAAATGCCCAAGTCAGTGAATATTTCTTAAACAAATGTAGATTATTGTAATTTTACAATCAATTGTTAACAAATAAAGCATTAAGAGTTAACTTCATGGTTAAAACTCAATTAAAACTTAATGCAGTTAACTCTCACCTGCAGCTTATTAAAAATATATTAAATAAAAAATCTCTGCAATTTATTGTGCAGCTGGCATAGAAATCTAAATGCCAAGTTTCAAACAGTTTGTGGAATTTATCTATGTACACATAAGTCTATGATGTATTCACAACTGTCAAATATTTTTTCCATGCTATGCTATATATACATATGTATATATACATGCATGTACCTCACCCATCACTAGCGGCGGCGCCATATGTACAGATATCCGGCAGTCTTTAGTCACATATAAACATATCCTTTTCGTTTGTCTGTCTACTCTATACGGTTTAGTTTTTCTTTCTTTTCTTGGGTATTTGCCTCCCTTGTGCGTATGTGTGTGTGTGTGTGTTTCGTCATAAATTAAATTACTTAAAGCACAAAGGCAGATTCTATGCGGCATACTACTGACTGACAACAGCTCGTTTAGGGCCATATATCTTCCGCAAACTACCAAGTGAAGGACCATGGCATGTTGAACGAATGGCAAGGAGACAGTCATTGTGATGGGGAAGGAAAAAAGTGGGGTAGGGGGTGTCGTTGCGTTTCTTTCGGATTTTTGCTTTGGTTTAGTGCATACTTTTGTGCTGCCAAAGCAAAAGTTATAGTATACGAGTATATATACATATGTACATATATATATATATATATGTATATACATGAATAAAATAAATTACTGCTACTTTGTCTAGGTTTTTATAAGCAACGGTAGCTTAGAAGCAGCAAGCGGAAGGAATAATATCTCGGGGTTTACTAGGGTTAGGGTAAGCGGACTCATGGCAAATTTTCATTGGAATTATGATGATGATGATGATGATGATGATTATGTCAGCTGCAGTAGTTGCAGCAAACAGACACACCTTCAATAATTGGCAAAAAGCGGAAACAGAAAAAAAAAACTGAATTCTGTGTACCCAAATTTCGCACACAATTTTATTTATTAACTAACGAATTTATTTATTTTTTTTTTTTGAAAGCATAGGAGAAAGTAAATATATTAATGGAAAAAGAAAAAAAAAAAAGAGAAACGAGAGAAGTTCCAAAAGGCAATCTAATGATTATATTCTAGGAACCCTTTCTGACCATTGTCAAGCCCATTCCCAATAGACCTAATACCATAAATAGCACAGTACCGCATGCCAGTGCCATTCCCTTAACAATCTCCCGATCACTTTGTTTTCTCATATATGCCTCCAATAAATGCATTTGATGATTACCCTCGATATCCAAAAATGCACGACAATATTTCAAACCTTCTGTATAATTCTTAAGACGGGCATTACCATAGGCCAAATGATAAATATAATCACGTCGACCATCTGGATGCTCGCGGGCCAAATTCTCAAATAACATTAAGCCACGTTTCACATCGTTCGTATAGCGGCTGCGCACCAAACAGAATGCATATTCAAATTTTGTTTCAATGCGTATCCAGCCATCGGATTCCAATTCACGATGATATTTCCTTTCAAATTTCTGAAGATCTTCCGAGGCGACAATTTCTTCTAAAAGTTCTTCCATTTCTATAACTACCGTTTAGTAATTTTTTTGATTTTTTTTCCCCTTTTGTTTTTTTTTTTCGGGTGTTACAAAAATCTAAATAATTTGACAAAAATGTGTGAAACGAAGACTGAAAGAAAAAAAAAAAAATAAAAATAAAAATATAAAAATCCACAACACACACATATTAATATATTGTCATGTGAATGAAACTAAATCAAGCGGTTAGCTGATCAATAAAACTGACATAAATCTTTTATTTAACAAAAAAAAGATAAATATAAGGTATGTCTGTACATATATACTACATGCATATATATATATAAATATATGTATATAATTTACTTTCAAAGACTTTCCATAATATTCTATTCTTTTTTTTTTTGTGTTTCTATGGGTACAGGGTCCCATAGGGTTCAAGGGTATATTAAAGTCGCTAAAATGTATGTAACAGGCAGAAGGAAATTTTGGCCAACATAGAGCCTATAGAACATTAGTAAAGTAAATAGGAGAAAAAATGCCCAATTTAGAGCCTATAGAACATTGGTAAAATCCTTCAAAATAACAACGGACAAATCCTTCGAAGGAACCTCTACTTCAAAGGGCTCCAATTCAGTCAAATCTCGTCTGATTTTCAAAAACTATGTCTTTATTTGCTTTTTACAATCGCCATTTTTAATTAGCATAAAAATCCGGAAAACTAATTTTCAACTCGATTTTCGCAAATTTTAACGATGGTTACACTGCAAAAATTTACGAAAATCCAGTCAAAATTTTTTTTTCAACTTTTTTCAACTTTTAATGCAGTTTTCTAATATGGAAATTATCTGGAAGATTGGTGTAAAACTTTTCTAAATCGGAGAAAAAATGGCCAACTTAGAGCATATTGAAGATTGGTCAAATCCTTCAAAAAATGGACAATGGACAAATCATTCGAAGGTACTTCTACTTCAAATGACTCCAATTCAGTCAAATCTCGTCTGATTTTCAAAAACTATGTCTTTATTTGCTTTTTACAATCCCCATTTTTAATTAGCATAAAAATCGGGAAAACTTATTTAAAAATAAGGAAGTTAATTTAATATAAAGAAAATTTCTACTCAATTAATGAGGATTTCGAGGAAGTCTGATTTTATATCTCATATTGGTAGAGGGTATACTCCAAGTCGACAGGGATGACTTGCTAACTTCATTTTTTTTTTTTTCTTTGGAGTTTAAAATTACCTACCTCTAAGCAACCAAGCGAATGTCCTGTGTTGAGTGCTTGCCTCGCTCCAGTTATTCCAGTTGCCTACCATCCGCCGCCTTACTGCTCCCTATCCTCTTTCCATCAACCACACAAGCCTTAACGCTTCCATTTTTAATTTATGCAATCCAAGTGAACATTTTAATTGCAAGCTCATGGCAGTAGCAGTAACAGAGGCAACATAACCAACAAGACCAACAAGACCATCAAGACCACCAAGCCGCTTATGGTTTTGCCTCTCTGTCTAGGCTTGATGATGGGAGAGAAAGGTAGGGGAGTGGGGGGGAGGGGGGGTAAAGGATGGTTGATTAATGGATGGTGGGACGGTGTTCGGACTTTTGGGGTCGTTCGGTTCGTCGCCTTGTCAAGTAGCAAACTGTGGCGACAATTACAATTCAACAGCTACCAAAGGACTGGTCTCTGTCACAGATGATTATTTTTAAGTAAGAGTGCTTTTCGTGTGGGTAAAGAAGAAGAAGGAGGATGGGAGTAAAAAGGGGTCAAACTCTTTCAATGTCATTCCTTGGCACCCACACAGACTCAGGGTTTTGGCCTTATTCACAACTTTACTTGTTACTTGCGCCACCATTGGCCAACCATTTTGTTTATAATGGCTTATAAATTGCTTTTAGCAGTAGGTTGTCTTCATTAAGCCGATTTTAACAACAAATGCAAATTAAAAGTGAAAAGTTCATATCTGGTCACTATACACCATCACACTGTATCATTTTTTCTTCTTCTTCTTCTTCTTTTTGTAGTTTTCATTAAAAATTAAGTACATAAAGTCTAGTTACCTTTGCTTATTTAATATATAAATAAATAAAACAAAATTCTAAAAAAAAAATCCAAGTAGGCATCTGATATAAATGTTAATACATTTTACAATTGTGTGTTGTGTGTATATTTTAAGTATATATATTAATTATATATATAAGTGTATATATATATATATATGTATATATATGTATATAAATATATATATATAAATCAATATGAATCGGCGTACAAATTATCGTAATAATCAATATTTGCCACCATTTTTGGGTGGACCAATCGATGCGATATATAAACAGGAAACTCAATCGGGAGGTCATCGTCTTGAACTTGGTCCATGTGCTCCAGTACCAAAAATATTCGAATCGATGGGCATTAAAGATATTGGATTGATGGCCAATTGTCTTTGGCAGAACGATAATAAGAGTCCATTAGCTAAACAGTTAAATGTTTGTATTAATCAAATTGAGAATGAAGAATTTTGGATATGCATTGAAAATATACCAAAAAGACATATTTCGTCAATTTTTCAAATATTTCTTGATGTGGGAACTGTTATTAATTGGTATTTGGAATACGAAAATAATCATATCTATATACAATATCAGGATTTAAATGATGGAAAAACAGCATTATATTATAATGATCAGCCAATGTGCATTAATGGCCAGGTATTTGCAATTAGAAAAGTTCTTTAATACTTCTCTATATATTTGTTCTAGTTTTAATTTGTTTTTTTTTTTTGACTATTTCAATACGATTATCTAGGTACTTTCGGTGAAAACTAGTCGACGAACTGCTGAAGAGATTTTAAATTTACGATATGCACTCAGACTGGCTAATGAGAGGAAAAATAATTTAACAATAATGCCGCATCGGCTAAATGATAGCGATCTAGATGATACCATAATAATGCCATATCGGTTCAAAGGTTATACCATAGCTGATATTATCTTCTCCACAATCATCTGGACTATTTTCTTTTATATCATTTATTTGATTGATTTTTTTTTTTGAAATACATTAAATACATTATTGTTAGCTAAAAAACCCAAGAAAAATTGGAAAAAAAAAGATTGAAAAAAAAAAAAAATTTGAATAAAATATGAGCATAAAAATAAGAATTTTACATTATTTACACGAACTGGTTTCGATTTGTCACCCCTTCCCTCTCACTCTCTCTCTCTCCCTCTCTCCCCCTCTCTTATAGCTGGGGACTATCGACAGCAATGCTATTTGTATGGACCACCGAGTTAAGCAATTGCTGATCATGACGAGATCGTGAACGCCAAGAACCCATGCCCATGGCTATGCCTGGTTGATTGATTTGACCGCCCATCACTTGACTGGCCGAAAGGCCACCAGCCATACCAGTGACACCCCCATTGGTTCGATGCCATGGTAAACCCTTGAATGTATCCACAAATGCTCGACGAAAACTGGCATTCATAAAGCAATATGTTATGGGATTACAACAACTCGATGAGTATGCCAGCAATTGCATATAGCCAATCGATGTATAGTCTATATACTCATACAAAGATTGTCCAATAAACATGCTTAACGTATTGATCACATACAGTGGGGTCCAGCATATAAAGAACTCAAGCACCAATACGAATAACATCTTAACAACACGTTTCTTACTCTCCAAAGTTTTGGCTTCATTGGATCTGCAAAAAAAAAAAATGTATATATATATAAATATATAAATAAAATATAAAGTTAAATGGTAGTATATAAAATAAGTTTAAAGAATCTCTAACTAGATTGAAACCTAGTAAATATATCTTTTGAATCGTTGCATTGCTACCCAACCGATTCTAATGAAAGTGTTTAAATATATTGAAATTTTTATCTATTAAATATTGCCGGATTAAGCTAACTCTATTCTCGATCTATTCTAATGAAAGCAATAATATTAATTGAAATAATTCGTACCGATTCATTTTCCTGATTAGGAATCTACATATATATATATATATATATATATATATATATATGTGTGTGTGTATGTATGTATATACAAAGATGTCTTCTTAAAAAATATTTTTATTGTATTATTTTTTCGAATTTTCTTTTTTAGTTATGAGAATGTCAAGTGCAAAAGCCGGAAAAAGTTCTGGCCAGACAAGTACTCCTATCAAATATCTATTTTAGACAGGATGAACCTTGATTTTGAACGTGTCATCATTATTATGGAACAGAGCAATGGTCCTTATTCATTCCTTCATTTATAATATTGCAATGACACGGACATTCACATTTTGTTGCTGCTTTTTTTCCGGATGCTTGCTGAATAACGATCTCATTCCATTAAATGTCAACAATTAATCATCATAGTCCTGGTCAAGTTTGTTTCAAACTTTGTTATTTAGCTTTTAATTTCAGTTTGCTATATATTTAATATCTACTTAAATATACATAAATATATATGTGTGTATAAATGGTGTAGGAGTTTATATATATATATATATATATATATGTATATATGAGTTTATACCTTCGTAATGCTGCATCATGCATGCGCAAACTGGGTGAGGCTGTCTTGGCCAGGGTCACTGTTGTTGTTGTTGTTGTTGTTGTTGCAGCTGCTGTTGTTGTCGTTGCTGTTGTTGCTGTTGTTGTTCCTGCTATTGATGTTGATGTTACTGCTGCTGTGGTTATCGTTGTTAAAGTCGTTGTTGCTGTTGCGGTATTAGCTCCTCCACCATTATTGTTGTTAGTGCTGTTACCCTCTGTTTGATATATATATATATACATACATACATACATACATACATAGTATATATTTTTTTAATTTATGCAATATATTCTACTGTGTGTATATGATAAAGACAATAACAACAATCATTCATTCTCTCACCATTATAGTCTGTGGTGGCTGTTAGAACCAAGATGCAATTGTTGCTACTGCCAGCTGTTGCACCCACATCAATTCCACCAGCAACTGTTGCCTGTTGCACAATTCTGACCGGATCTTTGCCCATGCCCACATATAGAGTCCGTGTTATAAGTATATAGGCCACACATAGCACAAGCAATGGCAATACCAATAATAAAAAATCTAATAAAATATTATACAACCTCTCATAGCCTTGATCTGGCCAAATTTCACGACATTTGCAATAACCTAAAACGAAAAGATTTAGATATTAAAAATTAGAAATTAAAAATATTAATAACATATAAATTCATTTACCTAAACTATAACAAATTGATTTAAAAAATAATGTATATATTTAAAACGATCTGATCCTTATCAACAAATTGCAGTAATTGAAAACGTTTTCAATTTTAGCATTAATATTTATAGTTAATCTTTCAATGGTAAATGTCAAGTGTCATTTAATGATAATCGAACAATTGATTGTTAACGATAACGATAATTAATTGTAATTGTAATTGTGATTGTAATTGTTATTGTAATTGTTTCAATATGATTTCTCACTTTGATTTGTTGCCTATAGTAATTCTTTTTTTTTCTTTCTTCATTTATTTATTTATGTTTTTCTTATTGTATGTTATTTATTTTAATATTAATTTAGCTTACACTTACCTGGCCGACTGGTAGGTATCAATTGACTGAATATGGCTATCGGTGTCATACACAAAATGCCTCCAAGCCAGATAAATCCGATTATCTTGTAGGCGTGACTTATTGTCTGCCATGAACGAGACCGCAATGGATGGCAGATGGCATAATAACGTTCACACGATATTGCTACCAAAGTCCACGATGAGACTGCCACTGAGGCGGCTATATAACGATGCAGAAACAGAGACAGATATAGAAAGAAAGGGACAAAGATAGAGAAAGAGAGAGAGAGAGAGAGATAAAATAAGAAGTGGTAAATAAAGATAGAAAGTACGCAAACATACATAAATCATTTTTATATTACATTCTTTCGCTAATAAAAAGTTATTATATTTTATATCCTGATACTCTCTAAAGCTATTAAGGGTATATTAACGCTAGATGGCGCCAGCATGTTTATACATTTGTATTGTATAAATGTTCATTTCCCCAATGATTTTCATATGATTGTATAGGGTATATCGAACGGAACAATCAACTTAAACTACAGGATTATTTATTTGTTCCTTGTTGCTAACATTTTGCTATTTTTCTTTCTTTTTGTTGTTGTTGCTGTTATTTGTACGCTCTAGTTGCATTTTAATTATAAAATTTGCATATTAAAAACCTGTCGCTTCTCTTATATAGGATTTCCCATGGGGAAGGGGATGGGGAGGAGAGAGATGGTAGAACAATTTGTTGCCGGTCGCAATTAAGTAATAATTCTCATTTAACAATTTGTGGCTTGTTAGTGTAACAGGAAAGAGGAGGAGTAATATATATACATCATATTGCTGGCATGTAATAATTTATAAATAATTATTTAGTAATGTCATAATACATATATCAATAATAATTACAATTAACAAGCAATTTGTAAATTTTTCTTTTTTTTTTTTTGCACATTAAAAAAATGCTTAATACAAACTATTTTCGTATAAACCTTGGAAATCTTTAGTCTGAAAGTGGAATTTGTCTCAAATGACTTTCAGCATTTCCTGAAACATTCAAGTAATATAAATTAAATGGTCGAATTTGGTATCAACTAAATATATGGAAAACAAAACATAACTTTGGCTTATAAAAATGTAACAAAAGTATGGGAACATCGACTCGAAAAGTCAACTAGATGTATTAGTTTAGCTTTAGGCCGTTTAGAAACTATATTCCCTGATCTCCCTTATCTGTATGAGCCATTTCCAGACCTTTATTCCAACTATAAATTGATCGGCTAATAAGTTCAGAGATCACATCTCCCTTAATTTAGAAAAAGCTTCTATTCTTTCCTATTTATCTTATAACTAAGCTTATTTTAGCCATAATTAAAATAGATAAATAAAAACAAAGTTTTGTAGAAAAAAAAACTTGAATATTCTAAAATTAACTATAGTCAGTATAATTTCTCGATCATGATGTTTTCGTTTATATGAATATGTATGAATATTCTGATTACTTTGTAACCGAAATGTAATGAAGTATCTTTAAATAAATGAGTTTCCATATATATGTATATATTTGGATTGAAACTTTGCATTTCAATCATGCTGAATATGCATATATGTACACATATATGTATAGATATATGTATAGGTATGTGTGTGTGTATGTATAAATGTGGAGGCAATCAATGAAAAGCATTGGAAATGGAAATCAGTCTCATGAAGCACTCTTTTCCCGTTCTTCCTTTTCAGTTTCCCTCATTTTTTTCTCTTGCTTTTTATTTTTTTGTTGGGCCACTTAAAGTTGTAATCACAGTCAAAAACTGAAACGGCATGCTTTCGTCTTTATAACTTACACATCTGGAATGAAGTGAAGGGCCGAAAATAAGAAGGAGGTAAATGAGGACGTTGGAGAGCACGCACACACATTTCGGCCATATGTCATCTGGCTGACTGACCCCTTCCTGTTACATACATAGCAAGCAAACCCAACCCAAAGCACTCTGCTTGTTCGTGTTAAGAAAAACAAATTTTTTGTGGTCTACGCCTCCATTTATTTGCTGGCAATCAAATTTTATCGCCCAACTGACGCTTATAAATTTTCCCCCAAGCCTGTCACACAGTTTGGTGAGTGTTTTGGTATTTGTGTGTATGTGTATGTGTGTGTATATATATATATATATATATATATATATATTGCTGCGGGTCTATATGCCGTATACGTAATATGCTTAACACGTTCCATAGCCGTTGCCTCTTAAAGGCGTTGCTACTCATCCAACATTTTTCTTTGCATTTTTTTCCCCTTCTTTTCTCTTCAGTACAAATCAAATTCAATCAAGGAGTCGAGAAAAAGCAAAAAAAAAAAAAAAAACAAGAGTAAGGGAAAAAAAAACATGAAATTGAATTTGTGTTCACTGCCGACTTATTTGCTGTCAGTTTTTGCATTTGACGATTGAATTACACACACACTCCCAAACACATCTTTATATATACATACCTATACATATACACATATATGTATATATATTTGGAAACTAAGACGCTTACAAATTGTGTTTGTATTTTAAAATGGTTTAGTTCTCATGACGTTGTCAAGCGGCAGGCAAATCAATCAAATTGTTTAACTGCCGCGTATTAAAGTTTACCAACAATATACAAACACAATCCACACACACAATACACACACGGTCATGTTATTTATAGTCCGCTCAACTGAAAGCATCTTCAAACATGGTTTACATTTCGTGTCAATCAAAACGTCAACTTCAATTTTTCGCAAAAGCTCTCAGAAGTATGCAACACAACGCTTCTGATGAAAACCAAAATATGTAGCATACATTTGGGCAATGTTATATATTTTTAATTTAATAGTTCTTCCCGTTAGTCAAACAACCATGTACATTGTACACACATTGTATGCATTTCCATACAATAAAATACATAACATCGACCCCCTGGTTACCCTGCACTACCCCATCCAAATTTACAAACTCATCTGATAAATGTAAAAAACAACAAAAACTAAAATTGCATCTCAAGAAATCAGCTATAAAATTTATTACATATTTCTAAATAAAGTTAACAAAAAGAACGTTATTCCTATTCAATAACTTAAAAGAAAGCCAACAAAGAAATATCAAAAAATTAAGCTAAAGGTCGTAATTTATTAAGTCTTCAAAAAAAATAATAAAACCAAATGGAAATATAAAAGAATTAAAATAAGGCAAAAAAATTTATTTGCAAATGATTTTTACATTTCACTGACATGAAAAGAATCTTTAAATTCATATATATATATACAATATACAAAAAAAAAAAAAAAAATGACAAAATAAACCAATATATAAATATAAATATGTCTGTATATGTATAGGTATGTATATATATATATATATAAATATATATTTGATTGACAACTGGACAGCTGCAAACTTACTGGCAAAGTGAGTTTCAGGGAACCTTTAGCAAATGGCAGCCGCAGTCGCAGTCCCAGTCACATATCTGTAGTGTCTGGCTGGGGAATTTTTGTTCGCAAAACGAGAAAATAAAATACAACAAAACAGAGATGATGATGATGATGATGATGATGATGATGTTGATGATGACGATAAAAATGACGATGAATGGCATGTTACAAATGATGACAGGACTCCTTGCCAGAAGTTTGCCTTTGGGACTATATAGGAATAGTCGAAAGGGAATGGCGATTTGGCCAGTGGCTTAACCACAAGCTATGAATAAAAATAATTGTACACTTTAATAACGAGACTTTTGTCTATATTCTATTTACATATGCTTTCATACTTATATCTATATTTAGTTTATATAGGATCGGTCAGAGAAATTAATTATTCGAATGTTCTTTTTAATCAAACAAAAATGATTAATATATTAATTTTTGTTTTTTTTGTTTTTTATTTAATTAGTTTTTAAGGTTTTTCAGAATTGGACCCATTTAGTTGCATTAATATGGTAAAATAAGTGAATCTGTGACCCATATTCACCTTATGCCCCTTACACTCCCCCATTGCCCTTTTGATATTCATTTGTTGATTTAGGTTACAATAAAAAAGTTTCATGTCAATGGAAGAATACCTGACATTTTGCTGGCCATTTATTATTACCATTTTTTAGCTGACGGCTTCTACAAATTCAATAATATCGATTACATGCAATACAGCGAATCAGAATCAGAGATTTAAAAACTTGACAAATAATACGAAATTTTATTCTCCTCTCTAACAATATGGTTTTTCTTTAATGCAATACTGTCAATCGAAATTTGTGGAATATTGAAATTATTTTACGGATGCTCTGTTTCTTACAATTTGCCAACAATTCAATTGTCTCACCCTGTATATGCATATACTCGTACATATGTATACATATATGTATGTACATAGTATATCCATTCGCCTTTTATTTATTTTTTCGCTTATTTGAATCTGGATTATTGTTGTTTTTATTCCATGATATTCTATTCTATTTCAAACGATTTTAATTCAATTTCAAATTTTGCAAAAAAACTTTCGCCTACCACCTGAGATACGGTGATAGATGCGGTGTGGTTCGCGGTGCTGGTGGTGGGTTTTGCTGTTGCTGTTGGTGGTGGTGGTAGAAAATCATTTTGAAATTCATTCCGAATGAAAGCAACAGAATTTAAATGCCACAAAAAGAGGCACATTAAATGTTATAGAGCCCAAAATCAAAAGTAGAAAACAAACAAAAAAATTCTATTTAAAGTTGAAACAAAGTTACTTCGAACTTCTTTATCGTTTGTTGTACTTTTGCCATTTTATATTTTGTTTTTCGGTTTTTGATTAAAACTAAGTTGGCAAACTTGGCTTTAGGTAAAGCCTGGCACAAGCCTAGTTACACACATACAAAGACACACACACACACACACACACATGTCTTAAGCAGGTTTATGTTTTCGTCTTCTTTATTTTTGTTTTAATTTAAATTACACGAAAAAAAAAATAATCCCAAAGAGCCAAAAGTTGAAAAAGTAAGTGAAACTTTTTAGTTACTTAAATGAAAAACTTTAACAGTTAAAAAAAAAAAAAAAAAAAGCATGGATTTCGACATACCCTGTACTGTACTGAATGAACAAACTCTTTGTTGTCTAATGTATTTATGTCGAAGAGTTACCCAAACAAGTATATATACCTATATAAATATATATATATATATATATATATATATACAAATTCCTATAGAAAAGTTTTTTGGCATAATTGGAACTTTTGTTTACTAAATGGCCCCAGGACGCCGTTGAGGCAATAATTAATTCATTATTGACGACAAATAAAATTACATTTTATGAATATTAATTAATTTGTCAATTGTTTAAAGGGTATTCAACTACTACACTTTAAGACAATTTCTAATAAACTACTTTAAATATTTAAAAGCGTACGAAAATATATACAAACAAAAAATATAATGAAAAATAAAAAAAAAAAAAACAGAAAAAATAAGGAAAACTGTAAAAATAATGTTCATCTTGTTAAGCTTTTAATAAGTAGGCGGATTACAATGTTGTTGGTACTTTGGTGAAGAGAATAATGTATACAGTATTGCGTAAGGCCAATTATGAGATTAGCTCGTCCTGTCAGTGTGTCACCCTACAGTCATTTGTCTAAGGCTCCATTACCGTTAAGCTCTTTAAAGAATCTTTAAAGAAAATGAAAGGAAATGCCATCGGGTAATAATAATAATAAAAATCTATATTAAAAGCTTAGTTTTAGGCAATAAAAGAAGTGGTGAAAATTTATTTATTTTATTTGTAATGAACTTTTAATTATATTTTATTTTAATTAGTATTTTCATGATGAAATGTAATTTTGTGTTCGTAAATATTTGTAATAAAATTCATATGGAATAGTTGGTTTAATTAGTTATTAAACTGCCCTCGTATGTCAGTAGATGCGTTTTTTATTAACATTCAATTTAACTTAATTAATTCACTGAAATCCTGTCTATTTCTTGACCACTTGCTAATCGTTTGGCTATTTAAGTCAAAAGACATATTTGATTATGGTTAATGTCCTGTATGCTGTGAGAACATGTGTGGGAGGGACCGTACACTAATGAGAGTGTCCCCATTATTTGGGGAGTGGCCAGTGTACTAACACTATACTCTGGATGTCAAATAGCATGGTTTTCTCTCCATTTCTTTGTTTTTCTGTCTTTTTTTTTTCATTTTTTTTTTTGTTTTTGCTCTAGTGGAACTTGGAGTTCAAGTTAAAGCCCCAACGCTAGTGCCGTTGGCCAAAAACTCATTAAGCAAATTGTGCAACCTGCCAAGGCCTTGTTTATACAACCCCAAACCCCATCAACAAGCTACGCACTACACAACTTTCCGTTTCACTTCTGTCGTCGGGATATGGCTGGGTACCATGTGTCCCGCATCCGCATGAGAAGTGAACGACAATAAAAACAACAATTGGCAAACGTAAACAACAAGGCAACAAGCAGAAATGCCACAACCCAAAAATCCTTCCAGCAGCAGTACCAACAACAACACCACCTCTACCACCACCAACCATCCAGGACCATGACCAAGTTCTGGCCGAAGGCGTTGAGTACGGACGTGGGTGTCAGCGTGAATGCCGGACGTTTAGTTCGCACATGTTATATGGTTTACCTTCTTTCTTTTTGCCATCTTCCTTCGTTTCTTTTTCTCTCTGTGGTTGGAAATACACAGGAACTATAGCCGCACAGTGGAAAGAAAACTATTGGAAAGTGCTAAAAATTATTAATTGGATATACATATACCGTTAGGATATATCGTAATCTCTTTTCTTTTTGTATCCTTCATTATCTAAAATTATATAAATCGTAGTTATAAATCACCAAAATATTATATAGAAACACGATATGTACATATGGATATACATATTACTGGGGATTAAGCAAATTGGAGTTTTTTTTTTCCATTTTCATGTTTAAATTCCATTACAGATTACAATGGAAATCGGTTTTTATTACAAATGTAAATATTTAATTCAATTACCAACATACCTACCGACATTTTACCATGGCCCATCTAGCATAATACATATTCTTTAAGCCATTGTAAAAATGGCCCAAATTTAAGTTGATGTTAAAAACACATTTAGCATTTTCACATATTTACCAGACCCCAGGACCCAAGCTTTCGGTTTTTTTTTTTGGGTGGGGGGAGGGTTGGTCATAAAGAACTTTTGTTTAACACATGTTTTGTGCAACGCCGACGAACAGAAACAACAATAGCAACAACAACAACAACAGTAATAACAACACTTAAAACACAGAGACCAAACAACATCGAAATGGTTTTTTTATGTTGGCCCCACACCCCTCCACCCCCATATTAAAGTTGCTTTAGTGCAAAGTTAAGGCGCAAACTGGCGACGCTTTTCCTTTTTTTTTTTTTTCTCTCTTTTATTTTTTTTTTTTGGGTTTTCTTATTGGATTGGATTAAATTATAACCAAAAATAAGCTCATGTTGGTAATCGTATTTTGATGAGAGTAGATGATGATAACTTGAACAATAAATAAACAATAAATTCTAACTTAATAAACTTTCTATATTTTTAACGCTTAAATGTAATTTTGTACAATTTTTTTAGGCAGAGCAAATAACCGCATTATATATGTATAAAAGTAAGTAAGTAAAAAAAAGTAAGTATCCCATCATTCCAAGATCCACTATATAAACTTTTGTATAAAACCTATGTATATGAAAGAAGGTTTTCGTATAGATCTATTCATTTTATACCAACATTCCGAATTTCCACAACCTTTACAAGAAAATTGAAAGAATTTATAGATATTAAATATTATCTCCTTTCATCTATTCTAGGCACATTATACTCGCACATTTATATATCTGAATTATCTTGCAACCAAAACAAATTTATACATTTTCTCATTGTGATATCAAATACGTGTATATTGAATATAATATTATGAATAAAATTATAGCAGATATTCTTTGTCTTGTATTATTTTTGGTAGATTGTTATCATAAATGTGGACCACATTCAAGTGGTATGTATGTATCTATGTGTGTATATAAGTATGTATGAACTTGTATAGGTCAAAGTTCGTTTTCATTATCCTTTCTTCAGTTTATTTGTTATTTTTTTTTTTTTTGTGTTAAGGTCTTTGAGTCAATTTGAATTCAACTAACTAAATATTTGGCAGCAGATGGGCTCTGTGCTCTGTCCTTCTGTGGTTATGTAATTGTAATTATACGCGTCTGTTCCATGTTCTATATTCCGTTGTCCTTGTCCCCTGAGTCCTGTTGCCTGTCATGTCCTTGCTCCTTATCCTTGGTCCCCCTACACCACCATCTTCACCTCTGTGGCGCATTAAAATTGTTATTTAATTCACAGCTTGTTGCTCCGGCAGAACAAAATGAGGAAGAAAAATAAAATAAAATAAGCATAAAGTGGGCGGAAAAACAACGTGTGCAACGGCATCTTCTAGTCATTTAAATTACGCTCACGAATGTCCTTTTTGGTACTTTCTCCCTATCACATGCACAGATTCAATGACTCCTTCCACTCCCGCCCACTCTCTTAGTTTTCTCTTTGTCATGCTAATGTGTCAGTACACCAAGAAAAAGAAAAAAATAAAATAAAACAAAAACACGACAAACGAAAATTAGAGGAAAAACAATGACAAATTGAAAATAAGCTGGCCGAAATGGAGAAGTTACCATAATTTCCACGTAGATTAAATCTGCCAGCGTATTTTCATCCTTATTGTGAGTCCTTAAATACAATTTTTCGGCTCCGTGTCTGTGTGTGTGTGTGTGTGTGTGTGTGTGTGTGTCTGTGTATGTGCGTGTGTCTTGCTAATGCGCCTACGCCATAAACATAAGCAACAATAAGCGAACCACTAAGCTCCCCCCTAATTGTCCCTCTACTAAATGACTTTCATCGTATATAACAGAAGACCGACACACAATCAGACAGGCAAGGACTTGCAAGGACATTCGGCAAATGTCTTTTTAATAGCATCAAACTCGGACAAGTGTTTGATTTGAAGTTATGTTATAGCCATACCATACCATACCATACCATACATTCCATTGTGTCTCAACAAGGTCTTCTCGGCAATAAAACAACAAAATATTTGAATTTTAATTTGCATGTGACGCATGCACGAAGCCCAAAACGAAAACACAATCGAAACTGAATGCGAAAGATACAAAAAAGGACAAACACTCAAATCAAACAAAGAAAATAAGTGAGAAAATTCCATTTGTCAATGATTTAAGGTTGAGAAGATTTCCCATCAGGGGCGTCGATATCTTTTTTTTCTTTGTGATAGAGGGATCTAATAAAAAAAAAGTATAAAGAATTTCATTTTCTATACTTCCTGAAGATTCCAAGAAAAAGTAGTGATAAGACGACTATTGCGAATAAGATGTAACAAATTAAAAATTTGACATTATTCATGTGTTTTCGCTGGAAATTATATTTAAGGTATTTCATTTTCCTTACATGCTTTCTAGTTTTCCTTCAACGAAATACAAATTGCAACATATGATTTTGATCAGAAAGTAAATGGCAGCAGCTTTAATTCTCAATCCTTTTCCTATCTACGCCGCAGTCTTTCATTCTATAGGATTTTCATTTGGGTAAGAGATTTTAAAGTGCCAACATTTATTATAGCCTACTTTTTTGGGCAAAGTAAAGGTTACCATGATATCCGTCTGTTTTACGATTGACAGCTACAACTCTTCGGACATGGATATGATTTTTGATTCGTGACCTCAGGTACTTAATCTAAATCAAGATAGAAAATCAAACTAAACCAAAACCCAAACTGATTGAAACCGAACCCAAACCCATTCAATAAACCTGACCCAATTTATATTAGTTTTCGGGGAGTAAAACTATCATAAAAAATATTATTAAATGTATTATATTTTGGCACCAGTTCGAAATGATGAAAGGATAATCATGAAATATAATCTAAGACTATAACAAAACTAAGTGACATCAATTTTTTTTATTGACATAACGTTAAATGGCATTCAAAATAAACTTCCCTTGAGCCTAGAATCAAGTCAATAAAATGATCCACATGCTGACGATGATAATCATAAAAAGTTATGTTAATGCTTCTTCAACCCAAACCTCATAGCATATACACACGCACACATGTCCATATAGACAACAAAGATAGAGAATGGCATAAATACAAATGTGTTGCCATATATTGCTTATGTATTTGTAATTTTAGCTAATTGAAGGCAAATGGAGTTAACTTCCACTTCCACTTCACCTCACCACAATTTTACCTAATTTCATCCCCTTTCCGCTTTTACAAAGCAACCAGAAAAAAAAAACATAAAATAAAGTAAAATAAAGAAGGAGCCAAAAAAAAAAAGTGGGGAGGGGGTTAAAATAGAACCCAAGGGTAAGTTTTAGGACTAAGCTAAACATTATAATTAGGTTAGATTAGAAGGCGACAGTAGGGTATAGGGTAGGTTAGGTAAACGTTTAAGTGCTATAGTAGACAAATCAAGTTAAAGCTTTAGGTGTGCGTGAGGGTAAAATTAGTGACATTTGATAGAGGTTGGATATAAATGGAAAATGAAATCTAAATCTAAGATGGCGAATAGTTAATTTAACAAACGAAAACAAAAACAAAAAAAAAAAAAAAAGGTTTACAAACAAAAGCAGTTATTTTCTACAATTTCATTGCTATAGATATATATATGTATATATACCCCATGGGAAATAATGATAATAGCGATTTTTCCTCATCGTTTTTATTTCATTAAATGCTTGTTGTGTCATTGATTTGATTAAATTTTCAAGGATAAGGTAAGAGAAGTAGATGCGCACTGAGAATTCCTCAAACCAACAACTAAACAAACTTTAATTAATTATTAATTTCTTAATTTAACTTAATCATTTGTTCTCCTACTGTGGTACTAAAATTGTGGAACTCATTTAGCTATAATTTAAACTATAAATAATATCATATATATTTGTATTAACGAATGATTGATTTAATATTGTCTTAATTAAATGTCTGACTGCTCGAAAAATTCTCTAGAAATTCTCAGAAAAGATCTATTTCAAAATCAAATTAAAACTAAAATCTATTTCTACATACCAAATAGTTTACGCTTAATCACTTTAATAACTTTGGCTTAAATGCCAAACAAAAAATCAATGTTAAGCCTTATAAATTTGAATTTTTCTTTAAATATTTGCAGTCACTGTAGCTAGCATCTGGCAATTATCATGTAAAATGAAAAGATATTTGAACTTACCCTGTGCAAATTGAAAAAGTTTGCATAGAAATTCGCCAAAAATGAATTGACGCATCAGAGTGCCAGCCAAAGTGACTGGCATACAGAAGACACCCAAAAGCACATCCGATATGGCCAAATTGAGGAGAAATACATTCGTTATGGTACGCATACGACGATTTTGTACCAATGTTGAAATGACCAGAACATTACCCAATACGGCAAATATGAAAATGACACTATAACTGGGTATTAGCCAGAATGGCATCTCCGTGGCCGTGGACGTAGATGTTGTACTGGATGTTGGTGTAAATGTTGTTGCTGCTGCTTCACTGGTAACCATATAGAAACTGTTATCCTCCTCAATGATACTGGATGAGCTGGAGCTGTTATTGAAATATGCACTAAAGTTACTCGCCATTGAACTTGAGCTCTCATTCAATGTCAGCGATATAATATGACTTGCTGCTTTTGGTGCATTTGCAAAATAGGCCAAAAGGGCCTGATAGGCAGCTTGGCCTTCGGCCAGATTATCTTCAAGATTCATTATGAAATATCCTTATCACACATTTTTCAAAATTTAAGTTTTCTTCTATGTCAATTCCAAAAAAAAAATAGCAAAAAAAATGAGCAGAAACTACAAAAATGGAAAAGACACTAAATTTGTTACGCAGGCGCGCAGGAGTCGATTATCCTTTTTTATTTCGTCGCCCAATACGAAGCGACGGTCGACGGTCGACGGTCGGCGCTTCGTTTGGTTTCGCCGTCCTGTTTTGCAGGACCGTCACTTGTTACGCCTCGTTGTCAACTGGCGGACCATTATGTGGTGTCTAGCTGCCGATGGTGCTCCTTCTGCCATTATTACTGCCTGGCAACATTAGGCAAAACTCACCATAGGTCAGCGACACCTAGCAACATGTTGCCAGCAACAATTTGAGGGGGAATATTCTATGAATGAAATTGCTACAAAAAAATTAAAATCGAGTCTAACAAATGATAGAAACTTATTAAAAATAACTCACAAAAGGTGCAAAAAGAAAAGCTAAACACAGGTTCATTACATATTCTTCACTAAAAGGTATCTTTTGTTACGAAATTTGGGTCGCTGTGTGTAAGAAGTGCCCTCTTGAGGCACTTCATACCCAAAGCATTTTCCAAGATTATTTTTTTTTTTTTTTGTAAATACTTTTGGGCTTAACTTTTTATCTTGAGTCTATCAAGTCGGATTCTCAATACTTTAATTTTTTAAAACTAAAAGGAAATAATAATTACCAAGAAAATTTTTTTTATTTAACTAACATAAATTATTAAATTTTATAAAAATGTGAAAATCATGTTCGACAGACTATAATTAAAATTTATTTCAAACGTTTATTTTTCAGAGTGACAAAAAAAATTTTTTCTATACAGGTACATATACCATTTTTTGAGAAAATTATATTTTTCATAAATTTTAGAGAGCAATAAATAATGAGTACTATTTACTTTTATTAATTTCAATTGCGGGATCACAAAAATCCAAAAAAATAAATAAATTCTTTCCTCTAGCGTAAGAAAAATGATTTTAAGCTATTTTAAGAAAATTCCCTTTTTATGTAGGGCCTGCCTTCGCGTTTAATGGTCAATGCTAAGTATATCTAATAATATAATGGTTGAAACCTATATAAATAGAATTTGCGCTCAAAATTCAAAGCTTCAGGTGTCAAATGGGTGGGGGGAGGTCGTTTCTGTTTTAGACCCATTCAACAGAAGGTGCTCTCAGGCGTATGCTAAATATTCTATTCATTTGATTTATATGTTTTATGAAAATCTATTTGTATTTTATAATTTTTAATGTACTTAAAATCTGTATAATATGGATATCTATACCTAGCAAGTCAGCAATCGATGACATAACTGTGGCAAGGCAATCCACATATGTATATGTACATATATATACATATGTATGTTTGTATATGTGTACATATGTGGGAGAAGACACTAATCACAGAAGGTTATCATATTGTCCTACATTGATAAGGTGTAACTTTTTGCATACCATTGTTATTGATAATGATGGGTAGGTTTGTTTGTCAAGTATCAAAATAATTATTCATTATTCACTCAACTACGCACGTATTTTTAAAAAGGGGCTGGGCAATTAAAAAATGTATGTATATGTACATAATGCTCTAGATAAATAATATGAGCAACAATAATTTTTATAATAAATAAACAATAAAATTTATAATAAATCTTTGAATTTTCAACCAACATTAGAATGTTTCAATGCATATATGTACTACATTTTCGCAAATCAAATATTCATTCACTTAGAATTTGGTTGCAGTTTTATCTTTATTTCTATTACTTGAGTTCTAAATGGAAGGTCTATGACACTCATCCGCAAATTGTTCATGATGAACAATTTCTTAAGAAATTACTCGCATGAGTGAGATTGGAGGTTGCGATAAGACTTTTGTGTTAGATAAAAATCGCTCGTTACATGAATTGAAATAATAGAATAATTTTATACTCAAAATAAAAATATATTTTAATGGAATCTAATATTTGTACCATCAATATATACATATGTACATAAAATAAGTATATATAAATGAATTTCATTTTGCATTTGAGCTTAAACGATTTTGGTGCTAGGCAATGCAAGGGTATATCTATGTCGAGTCTCAGAAATTGTATACTGAGTATCCGGCTTATTCTTTACGCAGTTCGACTTAACGTGCAATATTTGTTTATTCATATGTAAAATATTCATAAGAGTTAATGATTTCAGAATTTTTTCTCTCAATGCAATGTACATGCATAAATTAGTCTCCGCACACACACACACACGCAAATACACGCACACAAATACACATACGCAATCATTGGGAGCGTCTCAGTCTGTTGCTACGTGCCCACTTGATCGTCTGGGTCTGGTCCTGCCTGCGTCGTCCACTTCACATCCTCCCTTTCTTTGTTTTTTGAACGCTCTCTCACTCTCCCTCCCCCTCTCTCTTTCTCTCTCTCTTTCTCTCTCTCTCTTTCTCTCTCTCTCTCTCTCTCTCTCTCTCTCTCTCTATTTCCCATATTCCCTGTCTCGCTATCCTTCTCCACCGAGATTGAGTCAGAGAGGGCGTCCTAAAGGCTGCACGTCGACTGAATTCTACGCTGAGTAATACATATGTTTGCGCGAGGAATTGTTGCATCTGCGAGTCTGCATTGACCCCCACACAAGCAGCAGAAATACATTTTTGTTGTTGTTGTTTCTTTTTTCATTTTGTTTTTGTCAACATCGGTGCCCGCTTCCTGCTCTCTGAGCTCATCGAGAAAACTGAAACTGAAAATAAAACTCAAATGCGGGCCAAATGGTACATTGGTTTAATATTCAAAAATAAAGTGAATACTAAAAATCAAATGAATTTTATATAAAATAATACGAAAAGTTATCTAAGGTAAAAGAAACATACATATTTACAAAGTGATCTTATATAATCTGATATATGATTATTAAGTTGGTATGATAAATGAATCTATATAAAACATATATAAAAACTGCAATACTAAAGATAAATTTAAAATGTAAGAAACTTATATAATATGTATACATATGTAAAAGCAAACATCGTAAGCGAAAAACACCAACGATGGGTCCGCACTATAAAATCCAATAAACTAAAGATCCATTAATTATATATAAGACTATCGCTAAATTGTAGTTTTGTAGCTTTTTAAATAAAAGAATTCGATTATACTGCTCAAGAGGATATGTAATATAAAAATCAATTCATAAAAGTTCGTTCTCTACAGTAACCCAAAAAAGATAAAAAAATACGAAAATTTGCTTTTAATAAGTAGGTAAATAAAAACATATAAGGTAAAACCACCGTGCACCAGTTTGCCCCAAGACTCTCACTCTCTCGCACAATCTCTCTCCATCTCCGTTCCTCTCTCTCACTCTTACTCTCTCCTTTTCACTCACTCACACTCTTGCTGGCACTGCGCTGTCCGCTTCATTTGCGGCTGCCGCAGAATGCGCTGGCGTCGCGTCTACATCTGGTATTGCCGTGGGGGGATTTCGGTTGAGGTGGGGCAGGCGGGCGGGGGTATCGGGGAATCGTCATCACTTCGTTGGAGTTGCAAACGCCGGCAGCTTGGCATTCGTTAACAGCAATTCGTGCGAGTCGGACCAGAGTTTTCATTTTAATTTCATAATTTTTTTTTTCGGTGAAGCGCGCGTTGAAATTTTCGAAAAATATAATAGTCATAATAAATCTATATAGAATTCTAAAAGCAGCATCCTTCTAGTTCCAGTTCCACAACCGTTACCACGACCAGTTCCAGTTCCAGTGCTCCATTCTTTTACAGTATTTTCATTCAAAAGTAAAAACAAAAACCATGTCAGACGGCATTGAAGTTGAACAAATTGTGGAGAGCAAGCCTAGAAGGGTAAGCACTAGACGGGAAGGTTTACCATACCATAAATTTATTTGGATCAAATATAGTTTTTTTGAAAAAATCAAAAAACAAATAAATGTTGAGTATTTTTTTGATTGCAAGCAGCCATCTCGACACCCTGTATTAATATAGATTATACGAACATATGCACATTATAAATATACATACATATATAGATATACATATAAGTATATAAATATATATTAAAAGCAAGTAAAAAAAAAGAATTATAAAGATAAAGAAAAAAATGGGAAACAAGAAGAGGCAGAAACAGAGCAAAAGTTTTGTCTGCTTAAGTGTTGGAGCCCAGTGTCAAGTGTGTGCATGTGTGTATGTCTGTGTGTGTGTGTGTTGGGTTTTAAAATAACTCCAACTCTGGGTCCACACACAAGAACCGGCCCAGGGCCGAAGCCAGACAAGAGAGACAGCAGAACACACACACAAACAAACAAAAAAAAAAAAAAAAAAAAAAGAATGAACAAAAAAAGAGATGTATGTATGTATGTATTTATGTATATATATTTTTACTGTCTGCTTCTTATGTTTGTATGTATGTATGTACGTATGAGTATTTCTTTCGCCCTCGAAACGGGGGCGTTCTTAACGGAGGGGACTGCTGATGTTTAAGGCGTAGGCGTAGTCATTGCCACGCCTTTGACCATGATGCATATGGCTAAACGGTTGTACTCGTATCAAGTTCAAGTGCATTCTCCTTGCACTTGTTGTATTCACACTTTCCGATCCATAAGTCTCAATTCTAGTCTGCGGTTTCTACCTTTACACACATACATACATTCTTACATACAAACATATGTACATACATACATACATTTATATACATAAGAAAGTTCGATCCAATGTCTGTTGGCTTTAGTGCAATTGCTTGGAAAAACCAAACACTTTGTATTTAATTACTTTATACATATGTATGTATATTATGTATATCTATATCCATAAAGATTTTCAGAAGAAACGATTTTCCCTTTATATCTTTTCTATACTATACTATATGCATATGCTTGTATAATCTTTTTTAAAGAAAGCCATCTATAGGGGTCAGTGTTTAATATCTACTGTAAGGGTGTACAAATTTGATAGTTTTCTTTTTCAATTACTTAAATAGGAGTTAATTAATTTACTTCCCCCTCTTAGCTAATTTTCACCCCAGGAAAACTTACGACTCTCATTTTTCATGCATTGATAATACAGGGTTATAATTTTAATACATTTTATGGCTCAGCAACTTGGCATTGATATCAGACATTGACGACGTATGCGCAATATATACTACATATGTATAAGTATGCAGTATATGTAGTATATGTATATATATGTATATAGTATATATATACCGCTTCGTCGCGTCCGCAGTTATTATTATTTATTGGCATTGCCATTGATAGCTTCGATTCCCCCATTTAACCTACCTCTTAGCTACCCTACCTTCCAACCGCTATCCGTTAACTGCTGCCCGTAGATTCTGTCCACTTGGGCACAAATCGTTTCGATTCCATTGCATTTGTTGATTGAATCATAACCGTAAATGGTCTTCGTCCATTGGATTAGATTGATAAAATGAATTGAAGTGGATGAGTAGGGTATTCTGGTTACAGACAGCAACAACGAAAAACTAACAAAATTTCACACTATCAAATTGCATCGATTGGTATATAAATTTGTGCAGAATTTAATCATTTTTCACTTTTGGCAAATGAATTGAGCTAAATTGAAATTCTACTGATAACGCTTATAAGTTTTGAGTCGGTTTTCGTTTTATCATTTTTGCACTTTTAAGTGTGCATATACATATGTATATGTATATGTATAGTACATATGTACATATGTATGTATGTACATATATATGTTTATACGTATGAGTGTATATTCCTCTTATCAAACGATTGACACTACATATAAATGCAGAAACCACATTTTGTATGAATAAAGGGTGTTCATATTTTATATATATGTAAACCAAAGAGAAAAAGCTTTAGAATTAAAAAATATATTAAAGAGCTAATGATGTCAATGAACTTAATAAAAAGTTATCTTTATTCTCATATTATAGTTATTATTATTATAGCTTGCTCAAATCGAAGTTTTGATATATGTACATATGTACATATATACTTGTATATGTTTTTAACAAACTTGATTTCTCGTTTCGGTTATTGAGAAAATATTACGAAACCAGAAACAATAATTCCTTACCATATTTTTCATAGAATTGAAGATTTCCACTAATCGAATATTGAGAAAAATCCATATCCGGTATTGAATTTTCAGTTTGGATTCGTAATCAGCGTTATAATAATTCCATAAAACATATGAATCTTTTGCTGTTTTTATTGTTTTTGTAAAGTGGAGGCCTTGTTTCTCTTGCCACACCAAATTTGGTCAACGTTTTCCGTCGCCTTCAATTTTAGCATGAATCACACATACGACAGCAGCAAAACAAAGAAACAGCTAAAACAAAAAATTATAAAATAAAAAAAAATAAACAAAAAAAAAAAACTTGCCAGATGCATGAACAAAATATTTCGCTCCTTTATTGCAACAGCAAAATAAACTAAATTAAAAACAAACGATACAAAATGAATTATTATTAAAACAGAGAGAACAAAAAAAATAAAATAAAAAAATTTTGAACAGAAACAGAAACTTAACCCCGAACTCCCAATGTGAGAAAGAGAAAGAAGAAAGAAGAGAGAGAGAGAAAGAAAAGGCAATGAACGTGCAAGTCAAAGGAATTTGTCATCAATGCGTAAACCGAACAAACCAAAAACAACGAAAATACAAAACAAGAATAATATGAAAATTAATGATAAAAATACATATACTAACCATGATGAACATGATTAAAAAGACATTAGAACGACCTAAAAATACTCTATATTAAGTTGGACTAAACTCTTAAAATTTTCCCATTATAATTTATAGAATTTCAACCATTCGAATATTATTAAATCAAATGATAGTTTTCCCAGACTCATGTGAAAGATATAGATACATATATAGAAGATTTTTACCAGTATATAATATTTTTAGAACAAACATTCGCATTCATTTTTTCAAAAATGAAAATGTAGCATTTGATTTGATTTACAAGTAAATATAAAAATGTTCCATGTAAATACCAAACTGCATTCTCATTCCATTTATATGCCAATTTGAGGCATTATGGCCATCTTGATTGATTGTTTGATTTATTGATTGATTGACCGACTGATTGGCTGATTGATACGGCTTCCTATTGGTGGTGGTGGTGGAGGTGACGGTAGCCTGGCTGACCAGACATTTTAGTACTGACTTCCTTTCTCAGTCTCTCTCTCTCTCTCTCTCTCTCTCTCTCTATCTCTCTGTGCTGATTCATTTTTATTACTTCCTTTTAAATGCTTGGTCAACAAAACTAACTGAAACAATGTTTCATTTTAATTTTATGTGAAAATTGATATCATTTATATACATATACGTATATATATACATAAATGATACATTATAAAAATATTTTGTATATTATTATTAGAATGTTCTTCTCTCCTATTGCATTTGATATTATACTTATTAATGTTTATGATTCAAAATAATTGGATTAATATATGATATACAATCGTTATTCGAAATTTATAATCAGAATGCTATTGCCATAATTGATTTTTGAATATTGATTATAGAATTTGAAGAAGATTATAGAATATTGATATGAATCATTTAGGACTTAAAGAAAGCGGAATCGGCTGGCTAATCATTGCATTTGTATGATTTTCATGGTTAATGTTTGATTAGATAAAGCGAATTGCATACTGCAGTTTTGGAAGAACCCTTCAAAGCGCTTAGAATTCTCAAGTTCTTGTTCGGCCACGTTATATGTGAAAACAGACGACACCTTTAGACCAATAGTGATTATCTACGAGTGACCTTCAGTTGTTGTACTCCCTAATGTATTTTTTATAGAATCCTTAGCTCAAACTAGTCCTACATATATAGCTAAATATATATATATACATATATATATATATATTTTATAGAAACGTAAACGATACCGTTTGGCGACATTCATAGCTTATTGTATGCTTCAGTTGACAAACATCTGTTTCTATATATTTTTTTTCTAGTGTTTTTTACATATGTATTTATATATAGTAAATACATACATACATACATACATATGTATGTACATGTGTGTGATATCTGAAAAGCATTAGTCAACAACATATATTACAATTAGCGCTATAGCAAACTTTTTTACGTTTCATCTACAAATTTTGTTTTCGTTTGCAATTTTATTTTATATTTATTGCATTTTCCAATTATTGTGCTTATTGCATTACCTATATACAAGCACCTAAATAAATGTGAACAATATATGAATGCATACACACATACATGTGCACTATATATATATATATATAGAGAGAGAGAGAGAGATACACGTGCATGCATATAGATGCAGTTTTATATGGCTTATTACGTTTTGAACTCGGTCGGACGCAATGCCTCTTTCAGTTGAGTTGGCTCACAAAAATCTACAAATTGGCAAAAGAAAATTAACAGCAACAAAGTTAAAAAAGAAGGGAAATCAACAATGTATAAAATAAATTGAACACTTGAATTGGTTTTGCCATCTTTTAATTTATGCAACATCATTTTGCATAATCAATTAATAATTTTTTCATTGAAATATATGTACATATATATATATAGTATATAGTGTACATAGTGAATTGTAAAATTTAATTCGTATCGATAAAAATACTTGAAAATGATCAAAATTCAAAAAATAAAATTCCCATAGAATAAGAATCTATATTAAGTGAGGATTACTTAGAATTTGAACTGAATCATTGGCCATATTTTCAATTCCATCTACGATCAGACATAAACTATTTTCTCTTATCTAATACCTATTTCATACTTTTAAAAATGTTTAATATTCTTACTAAATAAAATTTAAAAACTATTCCAAATTTCAGTTAAACCATTTTTCTTAATTTAAGACTGGTTTATGCAAGATTTTTAAACAGTAGTGAAAAAAATACAGATAATATTTCATTTAACCAAAACTTATACATATATACATACATATATCATATACTTAAACAAGATTAATAACGAATTCTATGGAAGATTGAGAGCACTGATATATGAACCAACGATGTGTCACCCGATCAAGTGACTTTAATTTATCAGTACTCAGTACAATTTCTCTGGCCCATATAAAGATTATGAATATGGTAGATTTTGAAAAACAAAAAACTAACAAAAACAAAATCCCTAAGCATTTTCTATTGCATTCATATGACTGAGAGATTAGTCACACTTTGATGTGGTGTGGATTCGTTTTTCAATTTTGTTACAAAGTCAAATAGTTTTTCATGGTGTGGAAAATTGAAAAGAAGTTAAAGATTAAGCAACTTATACGAAACGAGAATGTACGAGTACGTTCAATAATAAATCAATTACGAGTCAACTTGATGTATTTCGAGTCATCTTATCTAGCTAAGAATACATATATATATATATACATATGTATATATATACATATAAACCGAAAACAAAAATAAAAAAGATTACGTCAATGTACATGAATATATATTTAATTACGGTTAGATATCTGATGTGAGAGCTAGTTATCAGGAGACCTAGCCCCATTCCTATATTGCCGCATCCCCTCCCCTGACAAATGATCCAATTTGTTTTGTTGTCACATTTGTCACATGCAGAAAAAAAAAAAAAACTTGTCTTATCAGTCCACTAGCTATATACATATGTATATATATACTACATATATCTAATTGAAAGATATATTTAATACTATATAACCGTATATACTTTTTATATAGGGGGGAAAGTATACAAGCGATTCGTTGACAAATTTTTGTTTCTTTTTTTTTTTTGCATTTTGTGGTAACGGCCCACAAAAATATGTCTTACCAAATTATGGCAAACGGTTATTCCATATTTCTTCATTCTAAACCATTTCGCTTAATTAATTCAACTCAATAGAACGCAAACAACAGACTCTACACATCTATGGATAAATCTTTCTTTCTCTCTTTCTCTCTCTCTGTCTTTGTCTCTCTCTGTTGTATTCCCATCGCCGGAATACTGTTTCGCTATCATCTTGTGAAAGTCGTCGCCGGCGTTGTCGTTCTTGTTGGCCCTTCTCGTATGTGGTTGCCTGTTGGTCATCGGTCGCTTAAATCATTTTTTTTGTCTTTAATTGTTTTGGGGGCTTCTCTACTCTTCGTTACTCTCCTCTTTTTTTTTCGTCTTCTTTTTCTCTTCTCTAAATCGCTTTGCGCTTTTCTAATTGATTTTTCTCACATCAAACAAATAAAACTCGGTCATTGAACGCATTATAGTGGTAAAAAAAAAGAAAAAAAAATAACGCTTCCAGAAATTTAATTTCTATTTTTGTCGTCTTCCCCCCCTTAGTTTGGGGTTTCTTTGTTGGGGAAGTATTAATCCAATTGAAAATATTTATCTCTTAATTGTTTATACAAATAAATCAATATTTTCAATCACAGCCAGTTAACGGGAACATTTAATAAAATTGGAATGAAAACGAAAAATATACAAACATATTAATTCTTAATAAATATAGAGATTTACTTTTTGTATAGAAATGTTCTATATATTATATGCAGTTTCCCAACCGGAAACTATATGTATTTCCTAATGATTTCCCAGATATCACAGGAAATAACAGTTATCTAAATTATTTGCAAAAATTAATATTTAAAGTGGTAAAACAGATTTCCTATACTACATATATATGTAAAACATCAGTGTAGATAAAGGAATTTAAAAAGCTTTGATCAATATTAACGAAGGTTAAAATGGAATCACATTAGTTATTCCGACTTGTGTATGTATTTCCATAAAGAAAGTAAAATATCTCTAGAGATCTAGAGATTAGTTAAGAAATAACAAGTTTTCATTATCAATTACGGTTACTTCTACAGTTCTGTACTTCTTTATAAACGTCATCTTCATGGAAGATACGTACTATATACATATATACATATATATGTACATATGTATATATATATATATGTATACCTATCGTTTCTACCAAAAGTAAATAAAATCTATAAATGAATTTAGTCGGAATTAAAGCATATTTGTATTTACTATATACAATTAGTTTATATTGAAGTTAAATAAAGTTATCGTCAGTTGATATAGTCATTCCCTGAGGCTTTATCGTTACCTAGAAATGTCCATACATATGTACACATATATTTTTCTGTAGGTTTTTTTTTATTTTAAAGCGAATCGTATATAATTGGATAGCTAGGAAATAATTACTAATTGTAGATTTTTTTTTTATTGGAATATTTTGTTGCTGTCTAAAATTTATGATAAACTTATGCAACAACAAATTGGATAAGCTGTTGATGATACTCTTATTGCATTGGCGTGACTTGTGCTCTGGTTTTATATGTACATACATATGTATGTATGTATGTATGTATGTATTTATGTACATATGTACATACGTACAAGTTAGTTATTTATTTTTTTTTATTTGTTTTTTTTTTATGACTTGGCACGGAAACGAAAGCGAAAGCTTTTCCCATTTATCGTTAGCACTGGCTGAGTGAACGCGCAGGCGTGCCCAGAGAAATGAACTTGAGAATTGATTTTCAATTCGCCTCCCGTTCCCTTCCCTGACTTCCATCAACATGGATCAGACTTCCTCGATATGCTGACTCATTATGATTACTAACAAATAAGTGGAATAGATTTATTGATTTCAATTTATTTTTATTTTTATTTGTTTCTTTGTATTTTGATTATAGATGCCGCTGGCGACATCGCTGGATAAGGATGCTATTCGAGAGGCATATGAGGATGTTCGCTCTGATCTCACAGACACTGAATGGGCTGTCTTTAAGTTCGATGGCCCTCAGATAATTGTCCATGGACGGGGTCAATGCTTTGAGGAGTTCCGTGAACAGTTTGGTGATGCGGAACGTGCCTTTGGCTATATCCGCATACAAATGGGCGATGAAATGTCCAAGCGTAAGAAATTTATATTTTTGACATGGATCGGTCAGGAAGTTGGCGTTATTCAGCGGGCGAAAATGTCAACGGATAAATCCCTCATCAAAGATGTTCTCAATGTAAGGGATTTTCTAAGTTTAACTGTGAATCTTATCAAACGTTCAATTTAATCTTTGAATCGATCCCCTCCTCCATTTATTCGTATCTCTTTTCTCTTTTCTTAAATCGATGCCTCATTTCTTTTTTGACTTATAGAATTTTGCTGTGGAACTACAGGCGGGCGTTGAGGGTGAATTGGACATTGAGCTCTTCCGTGGTGCCCTAAACCGTGCCGGAGGAGCCAACTATGGCACTGGCATTCGGGATAACTGAGATAGAGCAAGGATTTGTGCTGCTGTTGCTGACCTAACCTCTGCCCCGTCTTTCTAAATTTTTTTTAACCTAATTTTATGCAAACGAAAAAAAAAAATATATTAAAATATTTTACTGTACATTTTTTTTATTGTGTAATAAATAATTGAAAGTAAGAGAATTATTTTATTACTTTATTTTATTTAAATGACCTAAATGAATAGTTCGATGAAACTTAGATGAAATTTTTGATATTCAAATAGATCCGATGAAACAATATAGTAAATGGATAACTTATAGGAACTTGGACTACCATCCTGAGATGGTAAACGAAATCTTAAATAAAAAGATTTTATTTCCCTGTTATTATAGAAAATTAAACGAAATTTGCCATGCAAATATATTTAATATATATTTTTGGTATAAATTATTCCTGCTACCCTTCTAAATTAAACTCATGGTTCATCTATCTAAATTATTGCAAGGATACCCCAAATCAAGGATAGTCATCCTTCGAACTCCCAACTCTTTCCGCCACTAATTCAACATAATTTTGTTCGCATTCTCTTTGAAGTTTCGCATTTCGTATGAAAAACACAATTTTCACATTTTTCTCTAAAATTTTCATTTTCATTTCGTTTTACTTATGAATGTTCATTAAAACAAAAAAAATATAGCGGCACCCTAAGTCGGAGACCGACTTTAAAATACCCTGTTTCATTTCAGCCGATATTTTCTTTCAAATAATTATTGAATGCATGTTAAATCGTGCAACTGGGTGATGCATCAATAAAAAAGGAAGACAAAATTTATTATTTTTTTTTTCAATTGGAGAGGTATTTATTGAAAACGAGAAGGGGGGCGTGGCAGCGAGAAGTTGATACTACCAACATGATAGTCAAGTATATGCAGAAAAGGACAGACAGACGAAGACAAAGGCATCTACTGGATCTACACGTTTATTGATACTGTATATACTCGCGTGGATTGCAAATGATTTTGCTTGCCAAATCTGGAAACGGATACAGGGTATGTCGTACACATATTAAGAGGCATTATGCATTTTACTTAAACAACTAGATGAATATTAGGTGAATAGAAAAGTTGATTTTTATATAAAAAAAATAATTGTTTATGAGTCAATTGAATGAATGGAATTTGATGGAAATTGCCTAATCCTTCCTCCTGCAACTGCAAATTTAGCGATCACGGAATAGCACTGAATGTAATGCATCAATATCCACTTCTACGCCCGATGAATTGGTGGTAACCGTCCGTGACCCGCTGTCATAAGGAAAAACAACAAGATATAGGAAAATGCTACATTCCGAAAATGAGAAAAACTTACCTCGCCGATTGATTAACTGAACGTAGAGACGAATGCGGATTGATTAACACGCAATGCATGGGCTGACCATCGAATTCGCGTTGATGATAGGAATCTACAGCCATTTCGGCATGTTCCAGAGATTTGTAGATAACCTCTGCAGTGCCCGGACGCACGACATGGGCATCGTACATGGGTCCAATGTCATTAAAGAGCTCACGTATATCACTAGTAGTGACATTCGCATGCAGATTACTAACCAACACTCGATAACCTGACTTAATATTGCCAGCCGAAAGAGGCAGAGATGGCGGTGGACGTGCGGCACCAATTGAGGAAGCATGAGTAGCATGTCCATTCTCATTGGCATAAATGCCATGAGAGATGCGTCTATCCGGCTCGGTGCCAAAGAGGCGAGCGCGCAACGAATCTGGCAAATTAGATGATGCTAGCAAATTGCGCTGCTGCTGATGATGAAGTGGAGGATGATGATGTGAAGGTCCGCGTCGCTCAAAGAGATGCTTCTCAGTCCTTGGGTCAGACAGTGCCTGAAGCGAGGTGGGTCGCTCTATGCGATTACGTGATGGCTCGTAAATGGCAAATGGATCGCCTGACATACTTGATGGTAACATTTCCACATCATCCATGCCAGCTGCATCGGCACGAAATGGGTATCGAGATGAAGGTAGCTTTTGATATCCAACACCACCACCCATATGCAAAGTCCGACTAATCTCCTCTAAGAAAAAGAAGTGTATAAAACGAAATGTACTTTACGATCTAAAATCCCAATTTATTAATCGTTACTTACCCTGCTCCAAGTGCTGCATATTATCATGATCAATATAACCAGGAGGGCCAAACGCCTTGCCATCCTCTTTCGGACGGGGATCCCAAAGGTTGTCCAGTTGGACTCGTGAACGACGATTGGTTATTGTTATCAATCGCTGGCCAAGATGTCCCTTCTGCAACATTGCGGGCGTTGGCAAACGTGGTGCCGGAAAGTGTCCAGATGCACTACCCGCCCCGCCGCCAATAGAACGATGATGATGATGTTGCTCCTTCTTGCGATCATGCAACAGTTGGCGAGCATCAATGCCCGATTCTCTCATATTCTGATTGAGAATCTCACGGGCATCGGTGATTTTGGCTCTGGTTTTTTGTATTATCTTATTCCTGGCATCAAATGGAATTCCATCTTGTTTATGGGCCGGTTTCTTAATCACCTTTCGTGGTTTACTGGTTAGGATAAAATATCGAAAATGGAATGAAAAAGGTGACATAAACGCCATTTTTTCAGTATTACAACTAACATTAATAACTGGGAGACTTATGTACCGCTACTTACAATTTCTTATCTGCAGCTCCACGCTTACGCTGTATAATCTCATCCAGACTTAAGTCTATATCCATATTCGATTCTTTAATGTAGACTTAACAAAAAACACCGGTAATTTAGCATACAAAGTGAGAAGCAAGGATTTTAGCACTTAACGCTTTATCTTGACGCGAAAAAACTTTCTGCTTTTTTCTTTGGCTATGGCGTGTAGCTGCGTCAGTGATGGCATAAAAATGCGCTATCTATCGATAGATTATCTTTTTTCCCAATATAAAATGGATAGTGTGAGCGTACCGATATTTTTTGCAAAGAAGCTTGCTATCGATATGCTTGCATTAATATTGATATCGATGTGTTTCGATAACGACAACAAGCAGAACAACAAACACGAAGAAACGAAGAGGAAAACACAGAAAGAAAATTTTAAATGAATAAATTTTTTTGAAATATAATAAATCAAATTGAGTGCAAAATCAAGGAAAAGTGAGACCCTCACACAAATACGCACATCCTATCCCCCTATCTCTTTCTCCTTTCCGCAGTGTTTAAGAAGTTCGGCTTGTGTGTATTGTATATTTGTGTGTATGTTCGTGTGCGTGTGTGTGAAAAAAGAAAGCAACAGCAAGGAAAACAACACCAGGAAAACTAGAAAATTGATTAGATTTGTGTTTGTTAAAAGAGGTGGGGGGGCTTACTTTTGATGGGCAACGCGACAACTAGACAAAACAAACGACAAGAAGTAGACGAAGAAGCCGCAGTAGAACAGCAGCAGCAGCAGCAACAACAACAACAACCACTGCAAACGATACAAAGGGTAACTGCTCACAACAACGTCAACAGCGGCAGCTGCGTCACAGCTGAGGCTCAGCAGCAGCTACAACAACAACACCAATCAGCTGCAACTGCAACGCGTCAGGTAAATAACTGTATTTAGGACAAATTGATAAGAAATACTTTTCCGCTTTTATTTTCGTATCCATTAGATTATTTGTTTACACTTTTTCGTTGTTTTTCTGTACTTCACCTCCTGTCATCCTTTCTTCGCGTATTTTTGCCTTCTGTTCTCTCTTCCTCTCCCTTTTCTCAATTGCCTTGCTCACCCTTGTATTTCTTTTTTTCTATCCCTCCCACACCTCTTGCTCTCTCTGTTGACCTTGATTCTGCGATCTCTTGTGTGCCTCTCTTCGCTCAGCCTGGCTTGATCGCACGTGTTTCGTCTTCCTTCCATTAACTATGCACATACATATGTATGTATGTATGTATTAATTTCTGCCCTCCCGCATATTTTTTTCTTCATTGTTGTTCCTGCTCTTGATTTTTTGCTATTTCCGCATTTGCTTAGTCGCCAACGACGTCAGCGTAAACATCGCTGTCACCATCATTGCCATTTTGTTTAAGTTCGCCGCTGCGCAAATTATGGCGCGTCATCCACAGTTGGTTATCATATTGCCCTCCTCTCTCACTCTCTTCCACATACACACGCACGTACCATTATAATTTATAATTATAATATACATACATACATATATAATTATAATCAAAGGAATATACATAAGTACAACATAAACATATGTACATATGTAAGTATGTATGTTTATATGTATGTATGTATGTATAACCAAAAAACTGCATGGGGCCCTTTCACTCACATGCTCGCTCAGTCGCAGTTGGGGAGAATTATCAACATTCAACCATCATCAAAATATACCGATTTTTAATATACATATGTATAACGCATACATATACAAACTGAGTACAAAGCACAGTCGCTGCGGTAGTTATTAGGAATGGTCTGAAAAATCATTATTTCTGGAAACTTTTAACTAATACATATTACTAATATAACGTTGAATGGGGATAGAAGCGTAATTGAAAACAACAGCTTGTACTAAACTACAATCAAGAGATTGTGTTACCTGTGTCTAAAAAGTATCTAAATTATCGTTTTAACTATTTGGATAGCCTGTACAATATCTTGGTACACTACTGTTGCTTCATATAAATGAGTACACACACATATGGACTAATTCCCATTCGCTTACTCTCCCTTCACTCTCTTTCACTCTTTGTTGAGAGAGAGCAGCGGCTGGTCGCTCAGCTGTTTGATCGTGCCTCGCTTGTTTGCAAATATTCATTGGGCATTTCACACGTGTCGTTGTACCGTCTACGTCGTAGACAGAAAACTAATTATTAAAAAAGAATAACAAAAATATTCAATTATTAGGAAAAGCAAAAAAAAACTATCAAAGTGAATAATTTAACAAATCCTACAATTGTTTATCAAAAGTAGTCAAAGAAAAGTCAAAAAATTTCATTATCAACATCGTTGTATTAACTAAATGGCGGCGGTAGAAAGACGGCAGTAAACAGTACCTACAGGTAGAAAACGCTGAGCTCATTTATTATTGTTGTTGTTCTTGTTTTTGCAAAAAAAAAAAAAAGAAACAACGCAGAAGAACGCGTGTTTTGCTTCACACACAGTCGCTCAATAAAGTTATCGTGCAGTTCTAATATTTCAATAAACAAATGTATGTACATACATATGTATCTAAAATATTAGAGAATCAATTTTCTGATGAAATTGAAATTGATTTTATCATGTCAATTGAAAATTCATGTGAACTCAAAACCGCAAGCGCAAGTGGAGGTTCCCATTGGGTGGGGCATAAGGCTTTTAGATTTCTTCGATCTGAATAACACCATAAAGTAGTATTCCTGAAGTAGTTATTGCTGATCCTTATGTCTGACACTATGTTATATAGTCATTGTATTGTTCTTCAGAAAAATTATGACAGTTGCAATATTATGACTTCATTTAGCAATCTTATTATACAATATGAATTTGCGTATTAAATTTGGATGTTCCTCTTAGTGTTTATATAGGTTGATAGATGGAGGTGATTTTATCTGCTTGTGTATACTTATAAGTACATACATATGTATATAATACATACACTTATGTATACTTTTTCTTACCGTTAAATACATTATACGGCCTCTCCCACTCTTCTCTACTGATGATCGTGTCATTCTGCATTCTGATTCTTCTATTTGTAAATTTTTATCTATAAGTTCAAATATACATAATTCATATTATCTTGGTTTCTGTTTAACTAAAGTTAATTCCTTTATTTTATTTTTTTTTTTTTTAGCTTTCCACCTGCAGTCTGGGAAGTTTAAGTGGTGGGCGACGCCTTAACTGGAGCTTCTCGGGTGCTCGCAATTCGTTCCGTCATCGCAATAAGGCCACTAGAAAGAGGTAAGATAATGAACTGAACATTTCGAATTATTTATTTATTTTTAATAAACTTTAATTCTATCGCAGTTTAACATCCCTGCAAGGCTCCAAACGTTGTAAAACGCAATGGCATCGCCCGATAACCAATTCCATATTTAATTCTCATTTTAAGGAATCCAGTCGCAACGAGGAATTTTGTATCGAACATCTGGTGGCCAAAGGCGCATTCGGTGTGGTCTTTAAAGTTAGCGAAAAGGAAACGAATAATAAAAAGGATAATTCTTCTCAATCCAGTTACGCTTTGAAAGTTCTCAAAAAATCCAAGGTACGATCAAAACATGTCGACAAGCCATGTTTGTTCTAATCTTCTTTTTTTCTATTTATTTATTTCTATTCATGCAGCTTATTGAGGAGAATAGCGTTCAGCAGATCAAAGACGAGGCGGATATACAAAAAGTCTGCGGACATAACCCATTTATTGTCCAACAAATTGATCTTTGGCAAAATCGTCACAATTTGCATATCCGTATGTATAAAAATAAGTAATGGTTGAATTCCGATTTATAATATAGGTTTTAGCTATATGAAAAGACAATATTACATATCTAAGTGACTCAAACTAAATATATACAATAAATTTAACAATCATATCAGTGGGCATAAAATATATACATAATGCAACAGATTAGTTCCAATTCCAACAAATCGAATATATATAAAACTGGTTAAATAATCCAATTTAATTTTTAAAGAATGTAATTTTATTTTAACTATATTATAGTTCGGAATTTATAAAAAAAGAAACCAAAACAAATTTTTATTAATTTGATTGTTAATCAATTAATTTTTATTCTATTTAATAGTTTCTGAATATGTGCCGAATGGTGAATTATTTAGTAAAATTTCACAATTTTCAATCGATTTAGTGCGTTTGTATGTGGCAGAGATTGCACTCGCTATTGGTAAGTAAATGAGAATTAATTATATATAAGTACAATCTTTATTATCTATAGCTTTCAATATTAAGAAATGGTTTTTAATTAAAGAATTCTCAGTTCTAAATTTAATCTATATATATATGTAGTGAAACATTATATAAATTTTATTTACTTTAATTTCAATGTGTAATAATTGCTTTTGTTTATCAATATTTAATATTATACAGATTTCCTGCACAACGCTGGGATTATCTATCGCGATGCCAAACCGGAGAATATTCTGTTAACTCAACAATATCACATTAAATTGACGGATTTTGGTTTAAGCAAGTGGCTCAAATTGGGTGCAAATACGCGAACTATGTGCGGCACTTTCAAATACATGGGTACGAACTAAACAACAAAAGCAAAAACAAAAATCAAAAACACACAAAACAAACAAACTAAAAATTGAAACCGAAAACAGAAAATTGTAACAAAAAAAAAAAAAAAAAAATTTTAATTAAGCAAAACAGAGCCAAGAGAAAGGAGAAATTACTGTGAACAAATTATTATTCTTATTTTTTTTTTTGTTGTTTTTTCTTTTCATTAATTATTAACATCGATTAGAGAAGGTTAGCTATAGTTTGATAACAGGCACGGGACAGAGACAGATAGAGAGAGGGTGAAAGAGAAAATCGCGTGTGAGTGAGAGACAAATAAATAAAAGAAAACAACAACACACACAAAGTAAACAAGAAACTAGAACTCAAAAGTTTTATACACATATTTATACATATATAAATCTAAAAACAAAAAAAAAAGAAATTTATAATCTAAAACAATTAATTAATACGCATACGCACCTGCACCTGCATATATATATATATATATCTATATATATATATATATACACACACACATACACAGACAAACACAGCCGCAGAATGAATGCCCGCTCACAAGTATTCGATCTGACCATGGAGGGTCGTCAGGTGGATGAGGCTGTGGCCACCATATTTCATACCGTCCTCTTTCATCGTTGCCTTGGCAAATATATGTATACAGGCGATGCTCAATATTCAATTGGCACCGTTGGCTATACGGATGTGGATTGTGATTTTATCGATTTCACATATGTGTGCTGCACTTCGGATAGTCTTACCCGTAAGGTTAAGCGTGCCATTAATATGTTTAGCGAGAAATTGCGATCGAACGATAGTTGCGGTTCGGGACAAATTAGTTTAGAGTTTTTCCAAAAGAAAAAGAATCGTTGGCCCTTTCAACAGGAATCGATACCATGGGAGGTATGGACAGTACATTTGGATTTGATTAAGCATGAGAGTGAGGATGAGCGACAATTGTGCAGAGAGAATGTATCCGATTTACTTACTGAGAAAGTGATCTATATAACCGAATTAATGAATCGGCATGATTATGTACCGAAGACACCAAGTCAAAGTGAATTGGATTTAATATTTGATACATCATTTCCGGATGTTCAACCATATTTATTCAAATTTGATTATTCCACATCATCTGGATCGACAGCTCCATCCATGGGTAATGCTATGAAAAAGATTATCAAGGAGACACTCGCAATGTGACGGGACAATCATAACAACAACCACAACAACAATAACAGCAGTAACAACAACAGCAGTAACAACAAGAACAATAATCATATCGATAATAGTCGAAATCGCTGTACTCCAGCCAATTGGGCAAAGAGAAATTTGTTCAAATTATTTCTCAAAGTTAAGCATCGATTGATTGATCCTTTGATTGATGATCGCGAAATCAGAACAAATAGCTATAACAGCTTTAGTAATTGGCATAAAAACTTTCAAGTTGACCTTACACTAGCATAATGATTTGTGCAAATTGTTTAATTAGTTTAAAATTTGCTTTAAGTTGCATATTCGGTTAGTTTTTTATATATATGTATATATATATATATATTTAATCGATACTGATCCACCGAAAACTAATCGATTGCTTATTAGTTTTGTCATTCATATTTTTAGTTTGCTGTGAAAAATGTTGTAGTATTTATTCATTTCTGCTAATAGATATATCTAGAATTGAGATAATATTAACAAACTAGATCGTTAAGTTGAAAACCGTTTAATTTTAACAATTGTGTTTTTTTATGGATAGAAAAGAAAACAAATGTTTATAATTCCAAAAGTTCTTTGTTACAATTCTTGTAATATTTATCAACTTAATTCACGTTTAACGATGCTTTTGTAGCACTTGAGATTATCTATAAGACGTATATATATCTGTTCAATTATCATTTATCCTTTCTATAATGTATACACATACACACACACACAGTTCAAAACCGATTTGTTCACAATTATCTTTCTCAATATTGGGATATTGACGATCAAAACCAAATTTTGTGCAGATTTTTTGCTTGGAAAAAGCTTTAGTTTCTTTGTGCTGTAATGTTTTTTCTTTAATGTGCTGTTTCTTTTATTCATTTCTTTGTTTTTTTTTTTGATTTCAAATTAATATAAATTGATTGTTGTTGTTGTCTGTTGTAGTTTAGTGCTTCAATAAGTACATACCTTATATATATGTATATATATGTGCAAAAAATCTATAACAAATGTAGACAAAATATTTATTATACAAACACACACACAAAGACACATACACAGAGCCACATGTATATGGATAGCATGTATATATATATACATATATATATAATGTATGTATGACGCTTAGTATTTAATTAGTCTGGTTAAGTGTCTTAAGACTTTTCTCCATTGTGCTTAGTTTCCATTAGTTTTAGAAGTCAAACAAACGTTGACATGTGAAAGAAATATCGATTCAAATCTGTCCCACAATACACACACATACACACACATACATGACTATAAATAAGCCCACTTACATATATATGTACACATATATATTTACAATCCATGAAATGAACTCCTAAACATATTTATTTTTTACTTTTTTAGCGTCTTAAAAAAGAAACGAATGTTGAATAAAATTTTTAAAAATGCATTGCGTTAGACGGTTTTGACCGAATCCATTTCATAATAGTAAATTTGATTGATTGATCTTTACAAGAAAGTGTGTTCAAATAAGAGTTAAGAGAACCATTAAGTTGCATTCAATATGGGAATCCTTTCCCCAAAACAAAAAAAAAATATACATATATATAAGGAAATCCTTTTGCTTAGCCTTAGAGAATACCGAAAGAAAGATCTATGCTCTTCTAGTTTAACAATGAAAAAATTTTAATTTAAAACAAACAAAAGAAAAAAAAACCTAACAAGGAACAAATTTATCAATAAATTGAATACGAATTTGTTCAATATGTTTAAAAAGTACTATATTCTATATTGATTCTATAGAGAAATCAGTGGGCAAAAGTGTAAGTGTTGGAAAAGGTCAATTAATGTACATGGGGCATAGATAGGTACAGTGGTTTTGAAACAGAATATTTATATACCCTGTATATATATGATGGCTATACGAAATAATCCGAAAATATGTATAAAAATATTCTTGAAATATATTCCCTATAGACATGCCCGTATGTAAAGTATTTAAGAATAGCTGGACCATGGGACCTTAAGCCATCGAATTCGAATGATTTCAATATTTAAAAAATAAAAGATGTTTTAACCCATACATAAAAGTGGGTTTAAGAATGGTTTATAGCTTTACAGGGTATCTATTTGTCATCTCACGGATTTTTGAAGTTGTTTCCTTGCTTAGACTTTTGCCAGATTCTTAAATATATACATACATATATAGTGTACATTAAAAACTTCTCTCCTACCTATGTAACAATCTCAACGGCAGGCATATCAGTTTCATGTTCATTTCTATTTTTTTGATTTTTGAGCACAAAAACTTATTTATTAACTATGTATGTAATTAATATATAATTCTGTTAATTAATTATTGTAAATTAAGTGAAAAGAGAGAAAATAAATCTAATGTAAAGTGAACCCATCATGAGACGGCAAATATTTATAGATGTATGTATAAAATTGATTGTGATTGTACTTTGTAGTGATTAAACTAAATAAATACATTTATATATACATATATATATATATATATAACTCTATTTACATGTGTATATCCTAAATATACATATATATATATAAATATATATTGATGTTTGTATGTCCGCGTGACGCCCAGCCTAATTAAAACAGTATGTCCAAACTGTAATTGTAAAAAAAGAAACGGAATGAAATATATATTCCAATATATATATATATATAAATAAAAATTAATATATAAATAGTATGTGTGTAAATCCGATAATATGCCCATATGTATATGTAAATTGCAATTTTTAAAATTAACTGTTGTAAAATCGCCGAAAATAAAGCATTAATAAATTTAACAATAATTTCAAACAATGAAACAGAAAAAAACGTAAACAATATTTTTATAAACTTTTGATTTGATCGTTTCTTTTGTTAACTTTTGATTAGCAATAACTGAGGGAGTATGTAACCGGAGTGGAATTCAAAATCATTATAGGTTAACCGATATAATATAATAATTGTGCCATGCTGCAATTAATAAAGATATAGCAAAAGGCTTTACTAAAATATATTGTAATTTATTTTTCCAAATTTCTCTCTCACTCTATCTCTCTCGTACGCCAAGACTAAATACCCAAATATTCAGATTAAAATCTTTCAAACTTTCTATTCATTTTGATGTTAACTAACTTCTTTATTTTATAATCGATTGGCATATATAATAACTGATACTTAGTAAGTTACGAGTTATCAACTTGAACTAACTGATTTCTAAGTGAAAGCCTCTAATTTTATATCGGTTGATAATAACGAATGTTTTGATTCATTATTAGATCAGGTTAATCCCATTGACATGGGCATTTATTTTGGGTATTTGTATATTGCTTCAATTGGAAAACCCATCTCTAAATATCCCTTTTTTCAAAATCGGTCTATATAATGTGTGGGATTAGCTTTAGCTAGAAATGTTCCAAGAGCAATTAACATTTTTTCTACTTTTATAATCAAATTTCAAATTTAATATTCTAATATTAATAGAAAAACTGTTTAATTTAATTATTTCGTATTTTTAATCTTATATTTTCCATTATTTTTTGTTGTTGTTATTACACAATGGTATATTTTCCGGGTGGGTAAAAATTTCGTTTTCTTTTCGTTGATTTTTATTTACAGCACCCGAAATATTGTGCGGTGAACCCTATGGCCATGCTGTGGATTGGTGGGCCCTCGGTGTTATTGCCTGTCAAATGCTTACGCAAAAGGTGAGTTCAATTGCAATTTGTATACATATTGTAAAATTGATTTGTCTAATGCAATATAATCTATAATCAATAATTTAATGTTACTAAAATGCATGGTAAGATAGTGCAGTGCAATTAATCATTCAGATACGACACATTTGCTTGCTATACGTAAGTATAGGCAAGAGGCTAGACTGATTTTGAGGTGTTTTGTTGTTGAAAAGTGGGTTCGACTCGAACCGGTTTATCTGACGCAAATCGTTGGTTATAGAATATATATATATATATATATAGATATGTACTAGTATATATATATATACACATATGCATATACGTTGTTAATATTTTTCACAAGAATGTAATTCGACTGACAATTATATACAACTAACTGGACTGAAAATCAACTGACTGTCATTTTGCCATAAATTAAACATTTCGCTGCGGTTGCCTGCCTCCGCACGTTTAGAGTAAACCCTGAAAGTCAAAAAGTAATGGAATGAAAAAGTTATAGAAGCAAAACTAAACAACTGAAAATTAAATAAAAAAAAAAACATAAAAGTGAATATAATCTGGGTTTTTCCATACTTATTAAACTAAAAGAAAAATCTAAAAAAACCGGGAGGAAAAAAACTAGAAGAATGAAATACTTCAATCATGCCGAAGTTCATATTCCCTTGTAGATTATCTGATACCTATTTATAATTTACCAGAATCATTAAAAAGTATGTAACACAAGTTAAATTCAAAATTAACGTCCTAATATTTGTTGGTCTGGTTATAACTTTCAATGTAGCTATAGCATATAATCGGCCAATTTTCAGTTCTTTCTCATCGAGAAAGGAATTAATTGATGATATGATTGCACTGAATCACTATATACTTAGTCTTACATACTTTAATAAACATAATTACTTATAATCACTTTATAATAATCGGTATGATCGATTATATAATATAGTGAATATGTTTTTATTTCATATATACTCGGATAATCTTGCCAAATTCTATGAAAACCCATCGTCAATATCATATCAGAGAGTTGATTATAGTCTTGAATTTCGATTCAATAAGTCAATTATCTGTATCATACAGATTATATGGTAAAAATAGACTCACGTCTTATGAAAAATAACCTCTTCCAGCAATTATCAAATTAAATTGATTAATTTTTTTTTTGCTTGGACCCATTTAAAAATTTAAAATTAAAGTTGTTTTTTTTTTTCATTTTTTTTCGCTGTTTTTTATTTAAGAATTTTCTCAGTCTATATAAAATCATACATATCTATGCATATATATATATATACATATATATCTCGATACGGACATGTATAAATATATATGTATATATATATACTTATGTGTATATATATATATGTTATAACACTATTTGTTAAATGTTAAAATTCACACGAATTAGAAAATACAAAAAAAGTATATATATATATACATATATATCTTTCTATATATATATATATATATATATTCTATATATCGAGAGTTTGTATTTTAATATTAATTCAAGGCTGGGAGTAATTTGTCGGGACACGGCAATTGCTGTTGTTGGTAGGAAATTGTGGGTGTTGGTAGGGTATTGTACGGTATAGGGGGTGTGTGTAGGGTGTACGGTGATCGTTGATCCTTTGATCGTTTTATCGATCATTGCAAATGACTAAAATTTAATTAAATTAACATTAATTAAATTAGATTTATAAGTATTACGTTTTGCATGCCATCTTAGCGGTTTGTCTCCTGTCCTGGTATTTGCTGCTATTTCTACGGATTGATCGGATTATATGTATATATGTTTGTTTTTTTTGTTTGTTTGATTTTTTCTGGATTAAGACTGTGTGGTTGTGGAAGAGCGGGGACGGCGAATGCTTCGTCGTCGTCGTTTATAACTAAGAAATACCACTAACTGTAATGGGAGGGGGGAGGGGGAGGGTGTGTGGTTACAAGTGAGAGAAGTTTTTAAGGAATGTTGGGTAGGGGGAGAATGGAAGTTGCATTTTTCTTCTAGTTAGAGGCATTCTCCTTGGATTCGCTGCTTTCATCGGACTCCTTGGATTCGGCAGATGAGGAATCATCAGCCTTGGAAGATTCAGATTTATCGGAGGATGATTTCTCTTCCGATGATTTTTTCTTGGGCTCCTCCAAGGCAATGGGTGCCTCAGCGGGTTTCGACTCAGCTATTGGGGCAGAGGATGAGATGGGTTCATCGATCTTCTTGGGCTCAGCAGCGGTAATTTCAGCTGGTTTCTCTTCGGCTGATTTGAGTTCTGGCTTCTGTTTCTCCTCCAGTTCCTTTTCCTCGCTGGTCGGTTTATCGTTGGTCTTCAGCACTGGCAAGGATTCGGCAACTGTTTCTGTGTTCTTTTGCTGTTCAACTGGCTGAATGGGCTGATTGGACTTCTCCACCGATTTGGCCTGTGCCGCCAAGGCAGCGGGAGCAGCTGCAGGTGTCACTTTGTTTGATTTCTTTTCGGGGCTCTCTGGGGCAGAAGGGGCAATCACTTGAATGTTGCTCTCGGTGGGCTTGGGATCAACTGGAGCAGCAGCAGGAGCAGCTGGAGCTGGGGCATCGGTCACCACAGCAACTGGAGATGATTCCGGTTTCTTTTGTTCCTCTTCCTTTTGCAATTGCTGTTGTTGTTCAATTTCATTAATGCGCTCCTGACGGGCTGGTTGCTGTTCCTTCTCCTTCTCTGGCTCTGTAGCTGAGATTTCAGCTGGGGCAGCTGGTGTTAGGGTTTCCGTGGATTTGGCTTCAATCTTGGGTTCCTGGGACTTGGCTTCTTCCACCGATTGTTTTTGGACTTCAGAATTGGCAGCGGGAGCAGCAGGAGCTTCTACAAGAGGAATAGCCTTGGGTGCCTCCACCGGTTTCTCATCGATCTTTTCAGCTTCAGTTGGCAAAGATTTGGCTTCCTCATTACCAGTAGTGACTGGAATGGCAACTGGAGCTGGCACAGTATCGGGGGCAGCAGCAGCAGGAGCGGGAGCAGAAGCAGCAGCAACAGCAGGCAATTTCTTTTCAACGGGCTTTACCTCTTCAACGATCGGCTTCTTTTCGGGTATGGCTGGAGCGGTCTCAACATCGGGAGCGCTCGATTTTAGTTCGGGTTCGGCGGCAGATGCAACAGGGGCAGCTGGAATAGTTTCGGGAGCTGGTGCAGCCTTAGCCTCCAATTTTGCCTCTGGCACAACAGGTTTAGCTGGTGCGGGCTCAATGGGACTTGTTTGCACCGTCTTGCTTAGCAGCTCAGCCTTTGAGCCGGCATCGGGCTGAATGGCAACCTCCTCATCGGGCACCGGCAGAGACCAGACGCCAACTAGGCACACGGCGGCCACTAAAATCAATTGACACTTCATCCTGTGAAAGAGAAACAAAAATATAAAAATGCTTGAAATCTTTGGAATGGAACAACACTTAATGTGTTTGCAAATGGAATGAAATAAATTAAAAAGTCACATGGAATGAGAATTAATCTATAAAATTTAAATGTCCTAGTTTATTTTAAAATCATTAATATCTTTTTTAATTTCATTTCATTTCATATCATTTATTTCGTTTCGTTTCCTTTGTTCATATGAATTGTCATGCCAATTAAACGGCGCCCCAGTCAAAAAGGTCAAACATGACTAACAAGGTGTGTATGCGTGTGTGTGTGTGTGTGTGTGTGTGTGTGTGTGTGTGTGTGTGTGAGAGAGATGTTGTGGTATGGATGCAGATGGAATGAGTGGGGGAGTGGCATGCAAATGATTTTGCTAGATGGCAATTGAAAAATATTACAACATCTCTTGATTGTCAGTTGCCGTTGTCGTTGTCGTTGCCGTTGATGGTGGTGGCCCCTGACGGTGCACAATTCCTCTTGTTCCTCGTACCATTCCGCCGTCACCATCCTCAACGTTTTGGCAAATGTATGAAAATGTGTTTTTGTATCTTTTTTTTTTTTTTTAATTCGATTAAATCAAATCTTGGCGCTCTTTTGAAAGAATTGACGGAAATTTACAATTGACAATTGGACAGTCCAGGCAGACTGTCTGGCTGACTGGCTGGCGGGCAATCTAACTGTCGGACATTGTGGAACGTAATGCCAGTTCGTAGACCTAGTTCTCTGAACCATACGATGCCGCTCTCCTCCACCCCTTCACCATCCCGCCATAACTATTATTGCAACTAACAGTCTATTTCTGAATGTGCAAGTTCAAAAGAACTTACTTAGTGATAAGGTCAATTGCATTGATCAATAATTTCAACATATTATATTAGGATACATATATGCTTATGAAATTCAATTCTTAAGACCGAACATATTCTATTGTTTTCTATTAGTTAAAATATTTCCATTCCATGTGGGAAACGTTAAAATATTTTATTACTAAATACTTCTATATACTTAACTTTTCAGTAAATGGATTAAATTTCTAGAGATTTATTTAGATGGTTAATATTTTCATATATATTAATACATATGGGATATATATTATATATGTAAATTCTTATATCGTCGGATTCAAGGACTTTTTCAAATTATTCAGTTTCGGTTCCTTGATATCTACACTTCTTGCCATAAATAAACTATTTTTATTATTTTCTTTCGTTATTTTTTTTTCTTTACTATTTTCAGTTTGATTAAATTATGTATGCATGGATATATAGATATGTAGATATGTATTTGCATGTGTATCTATATCTGTTCAGATTTAGATTAAGCAGATTATGCAAATCTTTTGTCTGCTACGCAATTTTATGATTCTTTGCTAATTTGTTTTAAAATTTGCACATTTTTAACTGATTTCCTTTTATGATATACATTTTTTTTTTTTTTGGCTTGATTATGGTTTTTAAAGCTACAAGTTTTCCTTCCTCTCGCTCTCCTGCTCATGTTAAATTTTTGTTTTTTTTTTTTTTATTTTTTTTTTTTGAATTTGTGCATTCCTAAGATCTGGGATATTTCTTGCATTATGCAAGAGTCTCTGAAACTCGTTTAACAAACTAAGAAACTAAAGAAAGGCAACAAAAAAAAAAAAAATCTACACTGTAAAACGACTCTGGGGCTTACCTGTGCGAATTTGAAGCAGCTGAAGTTTCGTTTTGAACAAGAAAAGATTGTTTATTAAACTTTGGATGTGGGCACCGTTTTAAGTTGGATTTTTTTTCCTCTTATTTTTTGTTGTTGTTTGTTTCCTTTTTGATTGCTTTTTGTGTTTTTTTTTTTTGGTTTTTTTTTTTTTTTTAGATTGTTGATATTGCTTTACTTGTTGTGTATCTTTAAAAGATACTTTAAGTTTATTTTTATTTTCTTCGTTTTTTTGTTTGTAATTTGATTTATTAAGTTCTTTTAAGGAGTTTGACTTGCACGCGCACAAAAAAATAAATGTTGAAAAAAATGAGATTTTCAATTTGAAATGATGACAATAATTTGATCTTAGATATATGAATATATATATATATAGTATATATATTATTATTTTTTTTTTGTAAGATTTGTTCTTAGTCCCGTTGCGCCTGGCGCTTTATTTGTTCTCACCCGGTCAGATACAAGATACACTTTGAGTGGCTGCCATCAAGCCGAGCCGTTTATATATACTCGGCCGATAGCTGCTGAGCCGAGCTAAAAGAGCGCCGACAGCGGCAGTGGCAGAGGCGGTGGCGGTGGCGGTGGCAGAGGTGGTGGCGGTGGCGACGCAAGAGACGTATACATCGTGCTAGGCACGAACAGCGGGGTGAAAAAGCGACAGTGAGAAAGAGAGAGCAAGAGTTATAAAAGAGATAGATAGATAGATCGAGGACTGCTGCACACCTTCTGCTATTTTTAGTCCAAAGTTCTAAGTCGGAGTTGAGAATCAACGCTAAAATAGTTGGTAGTTGCTAGTCTTTTTCTTTTTTTTTTTTTTTTTTTAAATCCCTTTCACCATAAATAGACAACAAGAATTGTGTGTTCCTTCTTTTGCAATTTGTAAGTCTTCTTCCTTCCATAAAAGTTATTTTTAGTCAGGATCGATGCATCAATCGATGGATAGATGGATAGATGGATGGATGGATGGATGGATGGATGGCTATATGGTTGGATCAATCGATCGTTGTTGTCGTCATCATCATCGTCTTTGTCGTTGTCGCTATTGCTGGCGCTGTTGCTGTTGTTGTTGTTGTCGTCGTCGTCGTCGTCGTCGTCTTTGATCGATTGGCCATAAGCATCCATTAAAAATGCCCAGACACGATTTTCAAATGGAGTTTCTTATACTTTTCGATCAGAATCTTAATTGTGCTTTGCTTTGGTACTGCCTGTGCCCAGGTAAGGTTAAACTGGTTTGGTATCTTCTACTATTTTTACACCATTACCAAAGTCAGCAGAACCTCCAGCAGCAGCAGCACCACCACCACTATAACCACCATAACCACCATAACCACCATAACCACCATCAGCACCATCACCATCACCATCACCATCAAAAGCAGCAGCATTAACATAATCAGAAATGAAAAAAAATGTATCTTTAAGTTTCCTTCGATCGTTCTAAGGATGATAATGATGGCATGATGATAAATGTGGCCCTTAAATGGGCTTTTCTTTTTATAGAATGCAAAAATGTAAACGAAAAAAGAATGGAAGAGGGGGAGGAATGAAAAAAATTGACTTTAAAAAAAATATATATAATATGTATGTAAAAAAAAGGGATTTGACTTATTTGGGGAATGGAAAGTTTTATTGCCATTAAATGAGATTTATATGGACAATTTTAATTGATTTACAAAAATGATTTTTCCTTTATCTATGTATTTATATATTCTTAATATAACATAAATAGAGATGAAAGCGTGAATTAAATACCTTAAATATATATATAAAAATAAAAACTAAATATATAAATATCATTAAATATACAAATTCTAATTCGGCTTAGATATTATTAAACAAGTTATCACTTTATATATATATATATATATATATCTGTATGTATATATCTGTGTGTACATATATATATATATATGATATATTTTGATCAATTTCCAGCACGAATCGAGAATTAGAATCTTTTCTTTATTAATTAGTTATAATTTTTCTAAAAATAGACAACAATAAGCAATTTGAACTTTAAATCATGAATATTGTGATTTTTTGTAGTATTTTTAAGTATATTTATAATAAATATTCTGCCTTAAATATGATTAGGAAAACAGTACAGATTTGATATATATTGGACATCTATAGATATATCTAGTAGTCATAGTACCCTGTCTTACCTCGAAGGATCTTTAATGAATCAAAATTATTATAATGGTTAGTTCTTTTTTTTTTCTTTTTTTGATAGTAAATTGAATTACAATGCAATTTAGTCTGTGTCTACTTAAACACATTGACTACAAGTACAAAATGTAGGTTGAAATATGTATATATATATATGCATATATGTACAAAGGATCGTTTGATCATTCTGGAAACTTTTATATAGTATGTATCATCCGTTTTAATCGGTTTATCACGCCACATCTCTAAAGTTATTTTCTCACTCATAAATTAGGCAACGAAAAAAGAAAAAAAAAAAAGAAAAGAAAAGAATGAAAGAAAGAAAGAAATAATAATAATAAAGAAGATCATTTCGAAAAGGGCAGCTGCCGAAATTAAAAAAAAAAATAAATAAATAAAAGATACACACAAAAAGCTGAATTTGTATCTTTTCTTTGCTTGTACCCTATAAGTGTGAGTTTAAGTATTACTTATACAGTATATTTATACCTATATACATATGTATATATGTATATGTATATATGTACATATGTATTTATCGCATTATATAGTATACATACTATATAAAATGAATCTCGTCGATCCATTTAGCGGAAAGTTCTTTTCACTTAAGCTTAACTTTTATCTTCTCATTGGGATTTGGAAATGATGATATCTCTGTCTCTCTCCTTCTCTTTCTCTCGCTATCTCTCTCTCTCTCTCTCTCTCTCTCTCTCTCTCTCTCTGTCTCTGAGACTCAATTTAGTTAGTTGATTGAGCAAGGGTGTTCATAATGGCTAAAAAGGAGAGATGTAGTGGGATTTGGATTTGGATTAGAATTGAGTTAGGGATGGTCAGACAATTGCCTCTTCTGGGGCTCGTCTTTCAGATATGTACATATGTACTTTTATTTTGTGTATGTTTGTGTGTGTATGCATATATATGTATGTATGTAATTCTATTCTTTGGCTTATTGCTGACTGCCTATCTATAGCCATAACATAACCAAACATCTCAAATATTGACCCAATGCAAAGCAACGCAACAGATACAAGATACATTTTTTCTTTCTTCTCTTCATCGTATCAGCAAATGTCCATCTGTTTATTTATGAACTATATACATAAATATACAACATAGGTATACTACATATATACATATGTACATATGTATGTATGTATGTATGTATATATAAGCTGGTATGTTTATATGCATTTTTTTTTTGGTTTATTGTTGTTGTCGTTGCTGTTTTTGTTTTGGAGTTTTATGTAGCTCGTCGCAATAAATGGATTAACGGATTAGTTTGGTCTCAGTTTCTATGGTCATCTGTTGCGACCCCTCTCTCTCTCTCTTTACCTGAATTTTTGGTTGTGATAATGATGATGACGACACATATGTATGCATATATATATATATATATATATATGTGTGTGTGTATGTATGTGTTTGGGTATATAACAAATGTATCTATATATATATATATATATATATATACATACCTGCTGTCCAGGTCCAGGGTTTTATTGCTACTTGGAATTGAAATTTTTCATATGCAAAATCCGAGACTGCAGCTGTAATCAAAGACAACGCTTACGACCCCGACGCCAACGTCAACATCAACGCTAACGCTAACGCTAACGCCAACGCCAACGCCAACGCCGACGCCAACGTCAGCGCTAACGTCGACGTTAACAGCAATGTAATATCTTTAGATATGCAGCGCTGCGTATGAAGGTCGGCAGAGCTATTTACAGTTGACGTTGACGTCGCTGCCAGCGAACTCGTACTTAGATTTACGTTTAGAAAAATCATGCATAATTGCAATTATTATTAAATTGCCCAATGATTTTTACATAAAGTTACTTAAGCAATAGAGTGAAAAATAATTACCAATCTATCAATTTGCTTAGAAAAAAAGTAAATACATAAATAAAATCTAACTAAAATATGAAAAAAGACAAACACGTTCTAATGTTTGTAACCAAGATAAACTTGACAGATAGTCCATGCCCACGAAATCATCATATAAATCATCTAAATCTGAATATAATAGATATAATATATATATTATCTATAATTTTAATATACGAATAAATAATTTGTTTTGGTAATTACAATTAATAAATTACTGAAAAATAGTTAGAGACTAATTTTTTAAATAGTTTTCATATCGTTAAAATTTTACCAGTTAATAAATTTCAAAAAATTTATTTTAAGAATCGTTCAATTAACTTTTGTTTATATAAAAACTATAAAAATTATTACTTGCTATTAAATTTTATTTAATTTTTTTTTTTAAATGCATATCAAATCGGAAGCGGAATATAATATATATTTTTAATTAGCCTAAGTAATCAATCAAATTAAACTTATTTTGGTTTGCATTTGTAACTTTTAAAATTTCAAATAAATAATTATAGATATATATATATATATATATATACATTCTTGATCTGATCTTGATCTCTATTGATAAATATTTGTTTACTAGTTTATGCTATGGCTAAAGAAAACATGTTTATTTGTCTAATACTAATATTCTAATGAGAAGAAAAGTGTATTGTGAATTCGGTGATGATAGATAATCGTTTTTTTTTTTATTAGAGAAACCTTTCACTTTATGTACGCGTATTCATGGCTATGTTTTCTGCACTTGAGGTTTTTATTAGTTCTGTCATCTGCAATTAAATTGCATTAACTAAAAATAGACTCAGCTTCTCTGTCTCTCTCCCTCTCTCTCTCTCTATCTCTTTCCATCTTCTGAGCAATCCTAAAAAGGTGTAACCAAAGTTAGAAGAAGGGAAATAATAAGAAAAAAAACAGAAATCAAGAAACAGAAACTCCAATGTGACTAGTCTTATATATATATGTATATATATATGTATGAATGTATGTATATATATATACATATATTTAGTATATACCCAAGTAAAATACCAAGCCAAGCGTAAAACAATGAGAAGGGCAAAAGACAACGACATGATGAAGAATATAAAAAAGAGAGAAAAAAAAAAAGAAGGAAGGAAGACAACGACGATGACCACAACGACGACTCCAACAGCTCTGAGGCGGACCAAATCAAATGCAACTTTTTTGATTGTGGAAAATTGCCTCGGCCAAGCTAGTTGTCGGCGCAATTGGTTTGAACTGGAACTAAAGCCTTTACTTGGGACTCGATTGCAATGGAGTTGAGTGGTGTGGAGTGGTGTGGAGTGCAGAGCAGTCCAGTGTAAAGGAAAGACCTGTAAAGGATGGGGAGGGTAAGTGGGGGGCTGGGGAACAGCAAAAGATCATTCTTTGCTATTTGCCCAATGCACACTTGTCCAAGTGGCTGAGCAGTTAATGGTAGTCGGTTGGTCGTTTGGTTGTTTGGTTGGACAGTTGGCCCCAATGTCCGATCCTTTTCTTGCGCATAAATATTTGCAGAAGATTCGCCTTGAATTGCCTCGTGTTCTCGGCTCTTGGCCAAAGCCATAAGTTTTCAGCGGCGTCGTTTACTTAGCCGCAAACACAAAGTGAGACGGAAAGAGTGTGTGTGTAAGAGAGAGAGAGAGGGAGAGAGAGAGAGCATTTTATGTCGGTTCTCTCTTTCTCTTGCATTCTGTGGAAGTGAAAGAGTGGTGTAATCATTGGGTATGTAATGGTCAGGGTTTCAGTTGTGCAAGAGGGGAGTTGTTGGGGTGGTGAGGAAGGGGGTTGGGTGGAGGGGGGGGTGGTTACAGGTGTGCTATCATATAATAAAAAATGCGCATGCGTTGCAATCAACATCATTGTCGTAGTCGTCAACGTCATTATCATCATTATCGTCATCATCATCATCCATGCAGAAAAAAAACCTCATTACACTAACCAACAAACAAGGAAACATTCTAAATATTTCAACCTGTTGAAAAAGAATCTTAGAAAATAATTTTCCCATTATTAAGGAAAAACTAATATTATTTTTGAATTGATTATTTCTTTTATTTTCTATATGTACCTATGTACATATATGTATATCCTTTGCTGCCTCATCATTTTTGCAATTTTGTTGCACAGTGTTATCAACATTGTTGATTGCTGCATGCAACATACACACACATACATACATACGCACATGCACATGCACATGCCTAGACCAAGCTAAAACAGCCTCAACATCTTTTGCCAATTCAAGACCAACTCCATGTCCAAGCCGGGACTTCTTCTTGTATCTTATGGGATGCGCCGCATACATAACTCTTTGTTATTGGCCTTGAATTGTCCTAAGCACGGAAAAGAGGTCATTGTCGCATAATATGCGCAGTGGCGGACAGTGGCCACTGTTCAGTCCAGTCCAGTCCAGTCCAAAGCCACGTTTCAACATCATCAACATGGACTTGAAGTTGGCTAGTCTCCATTCTTAGGTGGTAACAAAATCTCTGCATAATTCTTTTTTTTTTATATTTTCTCCTTTTGCTTAGGGTCTTCTACGATACACAGACACAGTCGCTTAGTTTAGTCGCGAGTTTCCTTTTAGCAATTTTTATTTTCCTTTTTTGTGTTTTTTTTTGTTGTTTTTTTTTGCAATTTGTAATTAAAGTCCGCACGCATCTTAATGCCTGTAATTGAAATTTGCATTTGTTGCTATTCTTTGGCTATATTTTTTCGAAGCCGGTTCTGACTCTGTCTGCCTAAGACCCTAGAGGGCCTTTTATTACTTGCCAACCGAATGTCTTATCATTGCGCCATCATCAGCCGGATCCTGAACAAATTAAATGGTTTCAGGTACTTAGTAGGTACTTAAACACAGTACAACAAATGAAAGGAAATTTAACCATTCATTTTAGTAGAAAAAAAAAATACAATAGGTACATAACTAATTGCTTAGTATCATATTATTTATTTATGTTTCTTTAAATAACTAACTAACTAACTAACTAACAGAAAATTATGGAAATAATAAATCAATATTAATAATTAAATAATAATATATTGATAAAATTGATTTAGAAACATAAAATTATTATGTTTCTTGGGGTATTTATTATGTATATAGATATATAAATATATATGTATTTATATATAGTAGAGTTTATTTACTAGTTGAATTAATATTTGAAATTGTTGATTTATCTGCATTGATTACCTAATTAGTAAGTTACTAAACTATTTAATTAGTTATTTAATCAAGAATGTGAAAGTCATTTGATTCGATGCCAAGTATCAAGGCCACTTTCACTCATTGTCAACAATAATCGATTTCAATTCAATGTTGAATTGTGGTAATTTTCCAAGTACTTTTCCAAAAGATCCATTGATATATACTAACTATGTACATTAATACGTATATGATGTATGTATATTTAGGTGCAGAGTGTATATCGAGATGAACCTAGTTGAAATATTTCGAAAGCTTTGACCTGCATTTGGTTGAACGAATTAAGCTTAATCAATGCGAATGTAGAGAGACAAGTTGACAAAGTGAAACAGTTTTTTTTTTTCTATTTCGGTTTAAATTAAATCAAAAAGGGGATGGGTTTTAGGGGGTAATGGGGGGAGGGGGTGGAGAAGGGAGCTTGAACTGGCACTGCTAACGCCACCTTCCTGGTTCGTTGATTTGAAAACAAGTTGCGAAATGTTATGTCGAGCACATCACTACTGTATCTGAATACACTGAGAGAAACGATAACAATATATGTACATAATTAGATATAATTCACAGCTTAAAATTGTTATCAAAATGATAAGATATAGATTTGTTAGGTTTACATATCTAATATATATACATATATATATATTTATTTTTATACTGAAACCATTTTTTCTAAATTTAGTTTTTTTTTTTTGTTATTAAACTCAAACTTAATCCATTTCTAGGGAATGAAATTAAATGATATGGCAAATCTTTTAAATAATTAAAAAAAAAAAAATAACGAGAAAAGATAAAATCGTTTTAACTATATCGTTGTATATCTCTAAAGATAATTATATACTATGTATGTATCAATTATTTTTCTCAATGTATCTTTAGCAGCTTTACTGAGCTTGAACTGTTGATATTATTTATTATTATTAACTATTTGTCACTTCAAATTCGACTCTCCCTGACATAATCGCAGGCACGTGAGAGTATATTATAGATATGTGTATATATATATGTATGTATATGTAATAGAATTTTATAATGTCGATCTGTAGAATGTGTAGAATAATTCTCTGACCCTGGCCCAGTCTTTAGTTATTACCTTTGCATACTACCTTGTTTAGTTTTTTTTTTTTTCTATGGTTTTATGATCTAGCAAAGTTCGTCGGCTCCTTCTCTTCTACTGACCATGGTTGTCTATAAATCTCTTCTTGCTGTTTTTGTTGTTGTTGTTTTAGTTTGTGTATTTTTTTTCTTTTTGTTTTATTAACTTATTCTGCGTGATTATTATTATATATATTTTTATTTAATTTTTCTTTTTTTTGTTATTTCCTAGAAAATTAATGCCCCGAGTTAATTGTCTTAATCTACAGAGACACAAAAAATACAATAATAAAAAGTAAAAAAAAAAAAATCACAATCATCAAAGATTAAATTTCAAATGGCCAAAACGCAGTATTTTTTGTTTTTTTTTGGGGTTTTGTTATGTCGCCGACGATGGATTTTTTTTTTTTTTTTTGTTTTATTTTTATTTATCCTCACTTCCCTCATTGGGCAGCAAATAAGGGAAACCGAAACTCAATTCCCTTTCTTTATCATTCCATTAGTTTGTGTAAATTTTTGATACTCTTTCAATTTTGCTGATCTAGCCAAGTATTGAATATGTAGAGTAAGTAAGATATTTATTATTGTAATGAGAAAAGGAATACTTATAATTAATATTAATAATTTTGATTATATTATTAACTAATTTAATAAATTAAAACGAATGCTTTGTTTCAATAGCGACTGATCTATCTGGTTAATCCGGACCTGTTCTCAAGATATCTTGAACAAATTTGATAGCGATCAGTTTGTTGACCTTATTTTCACATTCACATCCAAATAGAAATAATACCGATAAAATTACCATAAGTTTATAGACAATGAATAATATATATTCATATACATACATACATACATACATACATACATATATGTATAGATATGTACATATAAGTAAGTTAGAGTAGTATCCAAGGCAGCACGTGTCAAAATTCTTGAAAAAGATGCAACAACAAGTTTTCTGTATTAATTTTTTTTTCTTTCTTTCTAAAAGCATTAAAAACCAAAAAAAAAAAAAAAAACGCAAATAAACGAAATTAACCGTTTCATTTAATGCTTTTTTTGTGTCACTTTTTAGTACGAGTCCCTGCGACAAAGACTAAATTTAAAAAACGTTTTCTCTTGATTATTCATAGGAATTTGCACATTTCTTACAGTTCACCGATTCTTAAATACTCTGTACAATTTAATTAAGCGAATTTGAATCAGTAAATAGTAAAACAATTATTCTTATTATTATAAACATTATATATATATATATATTTATATATCTGGTTGGGTTTTGGTGAAAAGGAAATATCTTTTTAGATTTCTTGCTTAAAATTGCGCTTATAGTGTATAAATATTAAATCATGAAAATGTTTAACAATTGAAAACAATATATACATATTTATATAACATATAATATATATATATATTGTGTATAATTCCTATAAGCTAAACTTATCAGAATTGATTAAATTTCAAATTTCCAAAGTATGAGGGACATACCTCAACTAAATATTTATGCTATCTTGCTTACTCTTGTTGCCATAGTAACATACTAGCTGGCCAGGATTGTCACCTTCTCAAAATTTACAATTTTGACAGATAATAAGAAATTCTAATTAAATAAATAAAGGCAAAGATTTCAAAATTCAGTTCAAGATTTAGTTCAATTTAATGAAATTATTCAAATATATCAATAAATTAACAATACCCAAAAATAGTTTTATATAAAATTCGTTGATTTTTGGCATTCCTACAATTCGTTTTTTACCAGTTTTCAAAAAATAATCATCATCAAAATTTCAAAGAATCTCTGGACATATCTCGAATGTGTGAAGAACGTGCTTTAGATGATTAAACAAATTTATTAACATATTTTTTGCTTCTACTAGTGACAGATAGAGATCATCTATACATATATATATATATATATATATGTACATACGTCTATTATTTTGAACCGAAACTGAACTTGTCACAATTCTAAAAAATCATTAACAAAATTCTCTGATGAGACACAATCTGTTGTTTGGCTTTTTGTTTAGCAACATATTAAATATAAAAGAGCAAATGAAAATGTAAAAAAAAAAACGCAATATCAATTAAGCAAACAATAACTGAATCATCCATATGTATATATATGTATATTTATATGTATGTATATATACATAGTATATATCACAAATCAAAATAAAAACGTCACAATGATAGAAAAATGACAAGTGAACAAGGGCAGCAAGAAAATGCACGGCTCAACGAATTTGCCGTGAAATTTATGAATATTATCTTTTATACATATATATATATATGTAGACACAGATAATTATAAAATATATGATGGGGAATTGCTGTGGGCATGGGCATTAGGGGGATAAGTCTCATCGAATCATAGCCTCCGATTTAGATTCAGATTCAGATTCAGAGTCAGAGTCAGCCTCAGAAAGAGCCTAAGCTCTTCTATGAACGAACGCTAATGCATGCAAATTGAATTCAATTAGCGGTCGACTACTTTAAAAATAGTAAGTAATAGAAAAATGAAAATAAAATACATAAAAAAAAAACGACCACAACAACAATAACAACAGTCACATAAATAAGCGGGAAACAACAACTACAATAACAACAAACTAAACTAAACTGAGGGAGAATTGTGAAATATTGTATTTATTGTCGTTATTGTCACATTATATCGTTTATACGGAGTAGAAGATGTTTATCATACTCGTACTACTAAATCAGAGGCTTATCAATTGCGTTTCATTTTCAAAACAGAAATAAGTTAATTTATGCAAATTTTATAAATTTCATATGCTAACTGAAGAAATAGTCAAGTCTTTAGACAGAAACAAAAGAAATGCATTCACTCTCGCTTACTCACTCTCTTAAAACTAGCTCTCCCCCCTCTCTCTCACTCTCTGTCTGTCTGGCTCTCTCTCTCTCTCTTGGTGACATCTAATTATGATTGTGCCTGCACTTGGACAATGCAAAATGGAAATGCACGCACTTGAACTTTATGCAAATTGATTGTGTGTACGGTGTGTGTATGTGTCTGTGTGTGTTTGTTTGCGGAAGGGGTTGTAGTTGCTAGCAGAGTGTGAGGAAAAGTAAAAATAAAGCAAGCAATTTATCCCTGCTCAATTTGATTATACCCTGTACTAAGTAATGATAGTTTCAAAATCAAATTCTCTCGAAATTGCCATCAATTTAGTAAGAAATTTAAAATGAAATTCTTCTAAGATGTCACACTCTACATACATACATGACTAGAACTTATACTGCTTGTAGAAACTTATACTGCTTGCAGTATAAATGATACTGCTTGCAAAATAAGAGCAGAGAATATAGCCTTCAATCTCGTTCACGTACTTATATCAGCCATTCTTGAATTTGGAATTTCAGTACCAAACATTTATTCGGATATTTCCGATGTTTGTTCTTCGATTTGATTAACTGTTATATATTGTTTTTATTCATTTTTTTGTATGATTTGATTTGAAAGCAGTTAAAAAAAAGCTCATGCATTCACGGGTTAAAGTTCAGTTGTTTAAACCAATTTTCAACTTTTCTTATTCATTTCTTATAAGTTTCTTTTTGTTGGCATTTCCTTTTGTTTTCTTCCCATTCGTTGCACTCGTTAATCTCTTACATTCACCTGTATCAGAGCTCCAGTTATTAACAGAGTATGTTAAGCAGTTTTTGAATTGAAGATGTGTTGCCTAAAAGTATGCAGTATGTTTATTGAAAACTTTTAAATAGCAGGTAAACAAGAAAAGAATTTAGGTAGGAATTTTAAGTGAAGATATTTTCCACATGCAGTTTGATGTTTAGATACAAATATGGATATATATAAGTATTATATAAATTAGTTTAAACGTGCTCTTTTTATTAACAGTGTCCTAATATTAAGCGCCACTTGTTACGTCAACAACAAAGAAGCCAACGAAATGCTAACCCTAGCATCGGTGATGATGACGGTAGCGAATGCCTTTCGAATGCTCCATCTATAGCAAAGATCAATGGCTGCCTGCAGGATAGTGATAGCAGTGACAAAGATGATGATTTCTTGCCCGAGAGTGTGAAAACTCTTAGCCATGAGGGTCAGGATGTGCTGCGTCGCCTGTTGGCCATTGGACCACGTGAACGTATACGCAGTGTGATGCAATTGCAAAGGATTGCCCTCTATAAGGATTACCAACTGGATGCCAAGCGTATGCTTAAGGTAAGCGATCATTCGTTGCACTTATATAACGTATTATAAACTAGATGCTTTCGATTTACAGTTGTCACCAAAAGAGATTATAGAGCGGGATGGTATACGCATCTATGAGGATAATCAATTTGAGCAATGTTCTAGCGAACTGGCTACCAAAGCATTCCAGAACTTTTAGTGCCAATAATCCGGACAAAAACAACAAGCCATATAAACGAAACAATTAATCATTCAATTGCCATTCGAAAGTTTTGTGTATTTTTCTTTTCTATTTCTTTATTGATTATAGTATAGCGAATACTTTTTATTTAATAATAATAATTATTTTGGAATAAAAAATTAGTTGAAAATGTTTGTTAAATTTATACTGATTAAATATGAAATTGAATATTTGACTTTATTTATTAGTATTACTGATATGTATTGAAACTAATCATAAAAGAGGAAACGACTCAAGTTTTAAATTCTAGCTAAAAGATGACATGAGATTATTTTTGTTTTTGTAAACCACGTGGGTAACCCCTGAAACTAACTTCTAATAAGTAGGTACATATCACTTACGTCTCGTCTAGTATCTGGTACAAAAGAATATAATAAAAAAATATGTATGTATGTATATATGTACGTGCTCTATTCGCCGAAGTGTTGCTCTGATAAGTTTGTGTAAGTCATCCCATCGCCTAAAAATAAATATCAATAAGAAAAAAAATTACGGAGAAATAACAATACAATATATTTATATGTATATACGAAATTGACGGCATATAATAAAGAGAATTGATAATAGAAAATATCGCTACCAATAGAGAAGATAATAGATAATACAATTTTTGTTTAAATTTTGCTATAAAACTGGTAACCTCTTACCAGAATAAAAATATTAAACAAATTGTGTTTGACGCGAAAATATGAAATTTCTGCAATTATTATTAATTTTCTCGGGCATTTTGGCCATTGGCTATGCGGCCAATGCCACCTGGGGTAGCAAGCTATCGAATAGCGTATTATTGAATACCCAGAATGTGACCATATACAAGAAGAACAATGACTATCAGAGCACCCTCATTTCTTTCCCCACAAGCGTAAGTCGTTCGATAAGAAAAACTTAAAATGAAACTAATTTGGATTTAAAACTTTTCGCAGGGTTCGGTTAACACCAGAACTATTACATTTATAAGTGTTACGGATCGTTTTACCAATAGTTCGGGTCCAACTTCAACTTTATGGTCTGGCGGCATTGGACTCACATTTGCCAGTATCAATGTGAAGAGCCAGTACAGTCAAGGTATCAATGTGACCGCCCAGTTCTATGGATAAATTATGAATAAATAATTAAATGAAATACCAGCATGGAAAAAAAAGTGTTTTTCTTCGAAATAAAATTCAATTCGACTTGAAATTAAAATTGTGATATGAATGCCTTATCTAGCTACCGTTAGGAAAAGAGGCACTTCGTCAATTTACTGCATCAGCATACAAATACGAAGATTTTTCAAATTATAGGGCAGAATCAGGAAAAAATTGAATCGCTTTTTACTATAGCATCTATAATAAATATATAGTCATTCGATTTAAAGGATATAATATAGTTTGTCTAGCAGCAGGAACCAGTTAATCATTTTTCGGTCCCATCTCTTACAATTCCATAAAGTAAAAGTAATAAATAGGAAATATCGTAAGAATTGCTTATACCATAAGTTTTAAATTTGGATCCATTAACCATATACTTTTAACCATAGTATATATGTAATGGTAATAGTATCTTTTATCGGTTTTTAATTTACGTATCTAATTCTTATTCGATAACAATATTTAATCAATTTTTGAGGAAGCTGCCGATTACATTTTATTCAAGTTAGTTAATAAGCTTTCGTCACAGCTCAAGTTTAGGGCAGCTGATGGCAAAGCTTTAATCGAGAAGCAGCTTTTGTTGCTTGGCCAGCTAACCTGATGAGTGAAAGAGATGGCAGCAACAAAAAATAAGTTGGTAGCAACAAACGTCAAGTGAAAGAAATCAAAATTAGCTTTTAATTAAACAAAAGATATAAAACGCTTCAATCCAAAAAGTATGCAATGGAGAATATGATTTGCTATTGCAATTGGAAAAACTCAACGTAAAAATTTGTGCACTGTGAAAATTCCTTTCGTACACACATACACACACACACACACACACACACACATAGAAATATACACGGAAACACATAGAAGCAGAAGGCGGAGGCACGCGCACATAAACCTATGTATACATGGACAAAATGCAATTTTCATTTTAAATCACAACACGAACTGGAATAGCAATAGTAACTGGATTTAAAAATGTCGCTAGAGCATACATTCCTAGGTACCTGGGAGGTAAGATGCATCAAATTAATTGATAATAATACAAAAAACAACAAAAAGAAAACAAAAACTCCTCAATACAAAAGTCTTCTATCATAATGTTGAACTCTGACATTTAACCCATTGATTCAATTGCCGCCCCCGCTTTTCATAACTCAATGTAGATTGTCTGCTGCACATTTGAGGGCAAGCGGGAGCTATCCGGTCTAGAAGGGTATGTTTATCAATTAATTCCTATAACTTATCAATATCAGATATATATATATATATACATATATACATATATAATTGAAAATAATTTATTTAACTATTTTATAGCATAAAATTTCGCTTGGATGACACAAGTGATATCACCTGGTACAATGATTTGGTTAGTCCAATTCCTGAAACAAAAGACTGCGACACTTGCTGTGATTCGGCAAGCGTATTATTTAGTTGTGAGACCTTCGATGTGCATGAAACGAATCCCCGTTTGGTATTCGGCGCCTTTGCCGGCCACAGTATTGAGTTTAGTGTAAGTATTTAATATATAGAAATTTCTATTGTTTTCTTAACTAATAATTAAAAGTCTTTATATTTTAATATAACGAGATGAAACTAAACAAAATAACATTTAGTCTAATAGAGAAAATCTTGTTCCCAGAATATCGTATTCTAAAGAAAATGAAATTTATTTTTTCAATCAAATTTTCCAGTGTTAGTCGGAGAGGTAAAGAGTTTTAATACCCTCAGATAAATGTTTATTTCAAATATGTTTTGTTTTAAATTTCTACTCGATATGAATATTTAAATAAAGATTTTCCATATTACAAGAACAATTTCAATTAATTGTTGTTAGCAATTTGTAAGATGAATAGCTTAATCATATTTTTTTAACTTTCTATATTTTTTTAATTAAAGACCAATACCTTAACCCCGACTGATACCCTAGTGCTTAGCTGTGAAAATTGGTATGCTGTGGAATGTAAACGTTTACAGGATGGCCAAGCCGCTGGCCAGGAGAAACAATTTAGTTTTGGTGAGGCATTGCAAGAAACGTATTTTAGCGATGTGGTAGTGAAAAGTGGCAGCGGATTTGAATTTGCATTGCATGCATCGATTTTACGTTTGAATGGCTTTGATTGTAGTATGTGTGCGAATAGTGCCATGTCATCGGCAACTACCACACAACAGCAACAACAACAGCAACAACAACAGCAACAACAACAACTAAGTACAACACCCACAAAAGCTTTGAATAACGTTGCGAATACACCCCAACCCATAAGGATATCTGTGGCAAGTGCTGCAGTTGGTGGTGGCGTTGGAGATATTGAACATAAAATATCCTTGCCACGTTTAAATCTATCACCCATTTACCTGCAACCACCCAGCGATTTTCAATTGAGTTCAAGACCGACACTTGGCCATCAGTTTAGCAGCAGTTTCAATTGTCTTACCAATGGCAATACTCAGGAAAGGGGCCAGGGCGATATGGATGGCGGTAATAATGTTGGTTTACTTAGTGTGGAAACTGGTACTGGTCATCGTTGTCACTCTGATTCACATCTAGAGACTGGTTCACAGCAGTCATCCCATTGCAAAAATATATTTAATTTTTGTCAAGATTTGATGCTCCAACAACAACAATCAACACTACAAGCAACACCATTGGCCCCATCAATCGGTTTATCCGTTTGTAATACAAGACGTCCCCCATTATCACCGTACCGGGCACGCAGTCCCTCACCATTTCCCAGCTCATTGGATACACCGCCATCATCGCCATTAACCCCAGTTGGTGTACTTTATAATTTGCCCACATTTCTATTAACACCGATACTCCATTGGCTTTATACGGAATCATTGTTACCCGATCTTGATGAGGATGTATGCGAGAAACTTATCAATTTTGCTGAGACACAACCTTCATTGACCAAATTGGTGGAACCTACGCGCAAGTACCTGAGATTAATGAGACTCAAAAAATGTAAGAATTAATATTCGAAAAAATATAATAACTATATATACACACTATATATATAATATATGCATTTATTTATTGCAGTTGTTGTCAATGTCACAATGGATTTGCATGGCATACTTAATCGTGTGATACAGTGCATCAATCCCATCAGTATTTCCCATGAACCTGCCCAACTATATGCCACATTTCAAGATGCATTGAGAGAATGCGCCATTGGTAAGTCGATTGATAGAACAAAAAAAAAAATATATATATATATATATGTAATATAGTTGATCTTCCTATGATCTTTCTATTCTAGTTAGAAACATATTTTCTTTTTTTAAGTATAGTTTACAATTTTCTTTTATATATTCTCTCAAAGAATCAATCAATGATTGATCTGTGTATAATAGGCGAGTGAATAGTCTCTATATATGATATATATATATGTATTGTTTGTATGACAAAGTCAATGATTTTATTAATTAATTTAATAATTGTTTAAATTTAAATTTAAATTTAAAATTGTTCAATTTTATAGGATGCGCTAAGGTATTACAATTTTGTAATATCTTCATAAAGGATGCCAGCCATATGGCACGTTATCAGAAAAATGAAATAGTTAAATATGTTCGAACCAGGATACCAATATTTATGTCACAGATGCAGCAACTATTACGCAATGTCCTTGGTGTTTTTGTGGGCCTAAGTGTCGATGAGAAGGCCGATTTAGCAAACTATCTAGTACCTGAGGTATGTTATTAAATTAAATTTAATTAAATCGAATTTGAAAAGAACCAATGTCTAATTGAATTTGAACTAATCCAAATTGATAAATAGATTGAATCCACTTTATTGATTTTGACCGCTGTGATAGAGGAAATCAAAAACTCTTTAGAAACCATGTGTAAGGTGAGTGGGGAAATGTTAATATATCTCTCTCTCTCTCTCTCTTTCTATATATATATATATATAAATATCTACTGATTCTTAATTTGTTTGCAGGATTTGAAGTGCTCCCATTTGGATTTATCAATGCAACAACAGCAATCGGATGATGCCATAGCAAAACAATTGCAATTTGTTGAAGGAGGCAGTGGTGTTGGTGGTGCCATTCGACCACGACGTGGTCCACCAATTGGCCTAACACTCTATGATAATTCTACGGATAAACAGCGTCTAAGTTCAACGGAGAATGATCTTAAATTTGTTTTATATATGTATGAAGTAAGAAAAATGCGTGACATCTATGGACGAATTGCTGCTGCCTTGGACATTATTAAGAACAAAAAGTTAGTTTTATATATACATATATGTATATTCGTTTCTATATATATATATGATTTTATCGTTTTATCAGGAAACACTTTTGTGAGATGGATTTTCTAAGCAAACGAAGTACAATTAATCAAAATCTTGAACAGCTAATTGTCGATATACCAGCTTATATATTTATTGTTGAGAATTTATCGGATCGTTTGGATGATAAACTTGGCTGGAAAGAGTTCAAATTCTGTTTTAAATTGGCAACAAGTCAAATTGTAAGTAGTAATCGATCTATAAACAAATTTAGTAATATAACTTATTTTTTGTTTTATTTAGAATGGAGTTATTGTCAAGCTATTGGATCACAAATCAGCTTTACATGAGGCAATTAGTCAAATTTGTTCATTGGTACGGAAACAGGAATTTACACAATCCTTGATTGAGTTAGGACTATTGGAATCATCGAATCGTTTGCAACATGAAATCAAATTAGCCGATCATGAGAATAATCTTGGTTTGGGTGTTAGCGATGTCGATACCATGTGCATAGATCGAAAACATTATTACGATTACAAGAGTATTAAAGTAATGTATAATTAATTAAATAATAATATTTAATAGAATATAATTTTTAATATATTCTCTTTTTTTTTTTTTTTTTGGGTTTTAGCTTAACTTAATTCGACACTTGTGTGAGCCACCCATTGCAACAAATAGTAATTTATCGAAAAATGCTTTACGTCTTTTGCATTCGGCACAATTTGCTGATATGGAATTTGAAGTGCATACCTATTCACCCACAACAATTAGTAGCAATTCAGAGAATCTGGATATTGAGTCATCATCTCAGGCGGAGGAAAATTCATCAATGGGTCCGACAACAGTTGCCCTGCAAGTGCATAGTTTTAAGGCGCATCGTGTGATTGTGGCCGCTCGCTGTGAATGGTTTAAGAAGGCATTAATGTCCGGAATGCAGGAATCGATCAATCGGAAAGTTATTATTACAGATACATCACCAGTGATATTTAGACGATTGCTTTTATATCTTTATGGAGCACCAATTGATCGTACAGTTGGTGCCGAGCAAATTTGTGAATTAATGCTGTTAGCAGATCGCTATTCGATTGATGATTTAAAGGTATAAATATATATAGTGTAGATATATATATAGTCTAAGATCTTAAGAGTATGTTTTCTTATTTTGTTTATTTTCAGGAATTATGTGAGAATACACTCAATTCACTTATTGATGAGGATTCAGTAGTCTGCCTATTGGGTATTGCGGATCGTTATATGGCCATTGCACTGAAATCAAATTGTTTGTCCTTTCTCTCACAACATGCTCAGTTAACTAAATGTGAAATATTTAAAGAATTGCCACAAACATTACAGGTAAAACAAGCCAATCTCTTAATAAAATATATTCTTTACATATATATATATATATATATATATATATTCTATTAATATAAAGCTTGAGGTTATGGACTTAATTCATTGGTTTGGTCGTGTATCGGAACCCTGGAATGATCGTGGTTTTAAGCCACGTAGCAGTTCTAGGCATAGTTTGAAGAGCCCTTCAAAGCCACGATCACGTTCGCGAAAGTCATCGCCATCCTATATGTGACGCAGACAGAGCGCCAGTGAAAATACAATGAATAATATAAACAATGCCAATCAATATTTGCAATAATTTAACAATATTCAATGTTTAGGTTATGTGGTACAAAATTCGTAAAGTCAAAAAAGAAAATGTGTTAATTAGTTAGTCAAAAGTCAGGGCCTAAAAACCAACCAAAATAATTCACAAAATTCTACAAATTCCAAAAAAGAATGTTGGCCAAGTTATATAAGGAATAACTAAAGGAAGTCAAGTAAAATACAATACAGAAATCTTACTAAAAAAATTTTAATTTAATTTAATGAAAAAAAAAAAGCAAAAAAATAAAAAACCAAAAGCTAAATTCATGTATTCAAAGTTCATTTCGTTTTTCGGAATGTAATTGCAATATTAAATGGTTAACAATAAGAAAATGTTATGCAAAAATGTATAAAATATTCATATTAATTGATTTTTATTGTATTTGTTTTTTGATTACCAACAAAAAATTTACATATATATACATATGTTGTATGTCTATATTAAATGTTCATTAAACTATTTCTCGCGATATATTTTATGACTATATATGTATTAGTGAATGCTCCCTAATTTATTTACATCGTATCACTATGCCATATACCTGCAATGGAAATATTTAGTTAATTATACATTCTATTAATTAGTATCGATTGATATTATATACATATACTAATGGATGTATTTGCAATCTAAGTAACACCTATTAAAGCTGATTTGCAACCGTGATTAAAGAGTCAATCTTATGCCTTTTCTGAAAGCATTTAATCGTTGGAAGGACTTGCAGGATAATGGCTCAATTAGAAAATGGCAAATGATCATTCCTTATCATGATCATGATACCATCCACAATAATATATGAAAAGATATGAAAACAACAACAACAACAGCAACAAAAATACACATATTTCTATACGTCATGAAAATATTTTCTTGAAGTTTTTTCAAGATTAAAATTGATGGAAAAATTTGTTTTTCCTGGGACTAAATTTAATTATTCTGTCTGAAATTTAAAGAACACATTTCGATAATAAATTTAAGTTGAATTTTAGGCAAACTTATTATTATGTTTATTTTTGAGAGAAAAGAAAGAAACGAAAAGCAAAAACTCTTATACAAATTCATCAGATATAGCTTGGCTCTACAAATTATATTGTGAGTAATATACTACATATGTATTTAGTATACTATATATATATATATATATTGCCCTAACTTGGACTTGTATAAATTTAATAACTATTTTCTGTGTATATGAATGTATGTATTATGTATGTACCTCTTACTCGTGAAACGGCAATGGAATTTTACTTGGATGTTACATTATCCGATATATAATCCATATATGTATATTTACCTTTACATACATATATATATATATGTATGAACTAGACCTAACATCTGTATTCAATAATTTTTTTTACATAGCTAAAAGAAAAATGTTTAAAAAAAATGTATATTTACCTAATTAACAAATTTCTCCTTCAAAAAACAAAATCTAACTTCAAAACAAAAAAAAAAAAAAAAAAAGAACAAAAACACTGAGAAGGAAATAAGTTATTGATGATATTTGTTTAATTGTTGTTATATAAGTACATATATATATATATATGTATGTATATACATGTGTACACATATGTACATTTTATGACTTAATATACATACATATACAATGTGTATGTGTGCAAAATATGTATGTGTATGTGTGTATCTGTTTGTCTGTCAGTTTGTTTTCTTTATCGGTGTGTATGTGTTTTAAGCAATAACATATATAATTGTGTGTGTATGTGCATTATATAGGTAAATAAGTATATTTAACAGTGAAAATGTATAATTCAAAAAGGGCATACCCTGTATCTATAGGGATAAAAGGTATACCGAACTCTCCTAATTGTATGAAACAGACAGACAGTCAAATATTTTCAATAATATAAAATAAAATCTGCATACATACATACGTAAAGTATAAGTATATTTAAACAGATAAAACTACGTCCGTCCGTTTTAACTTCCACTGAGGTATTAACGATTAGCCAAATTTTTATTGAATAAATATACAAATTTAATGTGGTTTACCCTAACTTGATACAAGGTATACCAAAGTCGGACTACCGACTTAATAAATAAAATATTCCTTGATTTGTTTTATAATTTATTTGATTATTATATGATTTATAAAATATTATTCAGTTTGACCATTTTTTTTGTGCGTTTTATTTAATTAATATATATATTAAAGTATAATACACAATTTGATATATTTAATTATTGTACTAATATAATGTCTTAATTGTTATTCTCTTAACAAAAGCGAAAAGAAAAGAGTGGTAAATCAACAAATTTAAAAGAAAATAAATTTAAATTATATCGCTATAAAAGTGTACAAAAAAAAAAAAAATTAATAATACTGTTTTCATTTCAAATTTCCTTAAAAATCTACAAAATGGTAATGGAAAATATATCAATAGATAAGTTTCACGATGAATGCCGCAATTCCTTTTAAAATAATTTTACAAAAAAATTTAAAAAAACCGGTGATTAAAGAAGATTTTCAATTTAAAAAACACAGCAAAATTTTATATCAAAATAGAATTTTAAAGGGTACTAAATTCGAACTAGTTCTAATGCCCAGCAATCAGCTGTTTGACGGCAGATTCAAGGAATGTCATGCTACTGCGCATTACGCATACGCCGAGGGGAAAGGAAAGGAAGCAAGTGCCCACCATTTACCCATCCACTCCATTCGCTGTTAGCAAAGAGGAGAAGCACAAAAACGTGAAAAAGAAGAAAAAAAAAGCATAATCTAACCCTGAGAGATACACAAAGAAATTGGGAGAGAGCGAGAGAGAGAGGGAGGGAGAGAGAAAGCGAGCAGCACAAAATCCACTGACTTACGACATTGAGACAAAAGCAAAGAGAGAGAAAGAATCAGAGAGAGAGAGAGAGAGAGAGTGAGTGGGAGAGAGAGTTAGGGCAATAGAATGAAAAAGAGGATTGAGAGCGAGAGCCTTCGGAGCGAAAGTTAACATTGAAATCATATGGAATTTTTCATGGAAAATTTGCGCTGGCAGCGTGAATATTTGAACGTATAAAAAACCGCCGCCGCCGCCAAAATCCCAAAGATCTTATTGAAATTTTACAAAAGCAGCAACTTTTATACCCTTGTTAATCAATCATTTTGACTAACTAACTTTAATATACATATATTGAATATTTATATTAGAATATTTTCTTATTATTAATGTTATTATTCCATTTATATTGATTGCGGCTTAAAAGTTTTTACTAATTTACACGAACGATTTTCGATAAGAGTGTCAATCCAATATCGGTTAGCTTTAGCATAAGAAAAGTTCTATGAATTTATTTGTTTGTATCATATAAAATAAGGAAAATAGTTTGGATTTAGATTTAGATATACGTAACAAATACGCATTGTTAGCTTCAATTTGGTAAGGGTATCATAATCAAGCAAAACCGACAATAGACGAACGGACTGCCGACTGCCGATTGCCGACAAAAATGACGACGACCAGCGATGAGCGATTCATTCATGCCACCCCATACTTCGTTGCTCACTTCGGTAAGTTCTCGTTAAATTGGGGTTTTTAGCCTACTGATTGCGTTGCCATAGTAGCCACCACCCTCTCCCTCTCCACTCCCTTCCCCCCCATACACTCTTCCATCACCTACAAAAAGATACCAAAAACAAAAAAAAAACAACGAGAAAAAAAAACACATTAAATAACAGGAGAAAAAAAAGAATGAAATTGCGTTCGGCTGTCGCTCGCTTTCTCTCTCTCTCTCTCTTTCTCTATCTCTCGTACTTTTTCTCTCTTTTTCGTTAAGTGCTGCTGCAGCTACAATTGCTGCTGCTGGTGCTGCTTTGCCATAGCACTTTCGGGCAGAGGAAAATCCATTTTCCATTTTCCTAGACGCGGACACAGGCTCTGAGTGTCGTGTGCGGCGGACGTCCTTGTCGTGCGTGCGCCTCATTTGCTCGCGCTGACCGCGTGTTTTAACTGACAAAAAAAAAATTAACTCAAGAAACGCCAACAAAAAAAGAAACAACACCAAAAAACAAAAAAAAATATAAAAATAAAAACCAAAAAAACTTTGAAAATCAAACAAAACTTAAAAAATTCACAAATTTACCTAAAATAATAACTTAAAAGAAACTTCCTCTTCTACACCAAGTCTATAGAAAATAGAAAATCAAATTTCACACACAAAACAAAAAAAAGGAAAAAAATAATAATAATAATAATAAAAGTAGTGCAAAGAAAAAGTCAAGTTTTTTTTATGTATTTTTTTTCTTGTTCTATGGTAAACAATTTAATGTGCGTGTGCAAAATCGAATACTTAGAACAAGAACAAGTGGAAAACAATAATAAAAAAAAAAAAAAGAAAAGAAAAACAACAACAATATCTGCAAAAGGAAAAACGGAAAATCATCAAGGTAGCACCCATACAAAGTGAATTTTATGCTTTTCTTTAAAACTTTTTACACAACAATATGGCCAAAAACAAAAAAAAAAAAAAAAAAAAGAACAGACACAGAAACAGGAGAGGGCGCGGGGGAGGGGGGGTTGGTTGGGTAGGAGAAAGAGGAAGAAATATACTTCTTTTATGGTCCATTTTTGCGCAACGTTTCTTTTTCTTCTTCTTTTCGTTTCGTTATTTTTTGTTTGCCAACCGCTCGCCGCCCTGCTGCTCCTTTGAATCCTCCTCTGTTAGCAGACCCCTCCACCACTCCTTGCCTATTCACTAGCCAAATCATCATCAATTACTTAGCTTACAGAAAAAGAGAAGACTATATATATATATATATATATAAATAAATAAATAAATGAATAAATAACAAAAAGAACGCAAGATGGAAAGAAGGAGCAAGAGAGTGCAATATGTAAGGGTGACAAGAGGAAGAGATATGGGGGGGGGAGAGCTAAAGAGAAGAGAAAAGTAACAGGCTATCTGCTAGGGCCTAGCCAAAAAAAAGTTTTTCCTCTCTCTAGTGGCTATGTGTGTGTTATCAACACACCAACATACTAAGGCACACACACAGACACACATACATTTTTTTAGTTGATTAGCTGTGTGCTTGTATGCGTGTTTGTGTGTGTGTGTGTAAGCTTCAGTCTGTTAAAAAACGCGAGATGTTTTGCTGTTTCGTTTTGGGTCCCTGTTATTACATATTATCTTTTTCGGTCCGATCTGTTGGTTGTGTATGAGTTTTTGACTCGCTTTTTGACCCTTGCCAGGGTCACACACACACACACACAGACACACACAGATACACGCACAAGCAGAAACACATACATACATGCAGCATATATGTATACATAGATATATATACATAGAAAGAGGGAAGAGATAGACAGAAAGAGAGAGAGAGTCAGAGGAAGAGAGAAAGAGAGAGAGAGAGAGCGGGGGGAGAGAACGAATTAGCAGGAGAGATGTCTGCAGAGAAAAAGAGAGAGAAAACGAGAGAAGTTCACATGGAGGGATTGACAGAGGAGAAGAGAGGAGATTATAGAAAGAGTTCTATCTTTGACACCTTTTTCGGTTTCGAAATAGGTAAACAATGAATTGACTCTGTTCCATTTTTGTTAGGCCCAAACACATACAACATATACACACATAGAACGATATATAACTTTTATATAAAATGATATTCATAAATGTAGTTATATGTATGTATATACTTGATCACCAACAACAATTGATTTGATTCAGATTCTTTACGCTAATCTATTTTACATCTTTGAGCTGCAAAGGACTCGCGACAGGACTCGTTCAAAATGATTTCTATACAATATGCTTTGAATATATAACTTAAACCTTCTTCGGTCTAGGAAAATGAACATATTTAATCAACAAGATTTAATTCAAAATATATTGATATATAGTGTCTTAAGTTTGGCTTAACATTAAATATTTTCTTCTTTTTTTTTGTAAAAACTATCCGATTTCTGAACTCTTTATCACAAGCTTTAATATTGATTACAAGATATGCAGTTAGTAAGTTAAATTGTTTATAAAACTCTTTTTAGAACAATTTATTTGAAAAAAGTAGAAAAAAAGGCGAATACTATTCGAAGCAACATGTCGTATGAGTAATATTACAATGAAATTCTATTTATTTAGTGTTCTTCAAAATGAAACAATTCTATTCCATTTTTCTAAGAACGAAAAAAAATCATCAAGTGTAGCATATGGTTGTATATAGAACGTTTGTATGTATATGCCAGAAATTCGATTTGTTTTGGGGGAAACAACAAAGAAAATACACATATTCGAAAATTTAATTTACTTGTTTTATATGTATACCCTGTAATCATTGGGTAAAAGGGTATATTAAAATCGCTCTGATGTATATACATAAAATACTATATATACTCTTGATCGCTACGACTCGATTAATACAAATACGTCTTTCTGTCTATTAAACAATAAATATCAAAGTTTTGTACGAATTTGTATAATATGAGTGAGCGAGATAGCATGCATTTGCTGCTGCGGCATGTTAAGAAAATATTAATTAAATTTTGAAATTAAATGATTGCCAATTTGGAGAAACTTTAACTTTATTTCTACCTGATACAGGGTATAATCAAAGTCGGCAGAAATGACTTGCCTAATTTTTTCATTACACAACATGAAATCTTCATTATTAAGTGTAATTTACCATGAGTATAGAAAATATTTACACAATTATACATACATACTATATAGAAATATATACAGATTTAAGCAAATATAAATTGCTGCTTATAAAAGTTTTTTTTTTTTACAACCTTGTAAATTACTTACAAATACGCATTAAAAACTCATCCAGCAAATAGTTATTGAATTTTATAGTGGAAACAATGCTCAATAAATATATGTATATTTGCATCTACATTTACATACATATATATTTAACGATTCGTAAATGATTTCATTCTACATTTAATGTTTTACAAAAGCTAGCTTAAATTGTTCTCATCAGTTGCAGCTTTCTCTTCAAAATTCGAATGTTGCTAACGAAGGAATATTTCCTAGAAATCCATTTTGTGACCTAAGCTGTACAAATTTTCCACTATTTGTCCAATTATTAACTAATATATGTACTACAAATATAGGTACACAATTTCACTGGAATTGAGAGATTAATGCCACAGAAAATCCGAGTTAGAATTCCAATGAATTTTGAAGCATAATTTTAAGTGTTTCAAGTTCAATACAAATACATAAATTTAACATTAACGTTATGATTAAGATCAGCTTAGTTGGTAGATCGATATAGATATCGATTATATAAATTTATTAATTTTAAATCTCAAATCATGACTTTTATATAATTGTTAGATGGAAAATGCAAATATTTCAAAAACATAATTCCAAATTTTTCTCAACGAATTTGATTCTTTTCAGAATTTTTTTTTTTTTTTGAAAATTGCAATTTCTACAATTTTCACAAAAAGAAAATGTTGCCAACGCAAGTGACTTATCCCTCTCTCTCTCCCTCTCTCTAATACCCACAACCCTGACCAAATATTCTAATTACATCTGGCAAAAATACAACAATAACAACAATAACAGAAATAAGAAAACAGAATCGGAAAAAAAAACATACAACAAATTTAAGAGAGAAGCGATTGGGCTTTCAGTTTCGGTTAACATTTATTCACCGTGGACTATCGCGTGGGTTGGGGGTGGCTGTTAGTCAGATGGTCGGTGTGTGTTTGATGGCTGGGAAAGGTGGTGGGAGGGGAGGGAGATTTGGTGAGAGGAGTGTTAGTCGGGTATTTATGTGGATGGGGTAGGGTAAGGTAGAGCAAAGGAATACACTGCAAAAGGCAACGCAATTACAGTACTTTTTGTTATGGGGTGAAATTTATAGACACATGAAAAGTGCCACACGCACACTCGTCCCCAAAACAACCGACCACCCACCCATACATATATATATCCCGCAAATCCCCCGACTAGCCCCCAGCCCACAGCTCCCAGTTCCCCGCAATCCATCTACCTTCCCCTTATCACATCACCCTTAATCACCACTCCTTCGCTTGCTCACTTGCTTGCTCTCTCTTTCTCTTTCTTTCTCTGTCTATGTTTGTTATATAAACTTTATTACACACTGTCTGTGTGTGTATGTGTGTGTGTGTGAGTGTGTGTGTGTGTGTGTGTGTGTGAGTGTGTGAGTCAGATAGTTGCCTCATGTTTTATAGCCCATTTTACGTTATATCCCAAGCCTAGAGTCGAAGCCGGGGCCAAAGTTTGCGTTTTATTTTTAAAGGCTTATGCTTTGTGTACGTCACGAAGATATATATACATGTATATATATATATACACAGACATTCATTCAAATATACTTTATTTATATAAGATATATATATATTTATCTGTAAGTAGACTTGCGTGCAAGTCGTTAATTCATTTCATTTCACTTACTGCACTCACGCCCGAACGACACCCGTCACATTGTTTACACACGGTGTGAAATGAACAACCGTTAGAACCGTTCATGCAATCGACTCCCCCCCTTCTGCACCACCATTATCAAACCAAACAGCTGATCTCAAGCAAAGTCGTTAGGCTTTAAATGCTGGCTATCAGCTGATTAGCTAATAAAATAATAAATATGTATTTCTACAATATTTAAAAAGAAAAAAATGTTTATTTAATTTTTTTTTTAATTAAATTTTAAACATTTCTTAACACAACGAAGTCAAAGTAAAGTTTTTGAAATATTTTTATACATACAATTATATATGTATTTCATATTAAATTGGAATTCTTTGTTGTTATGTTTTTGAAAACAGATTTTTCAACAAATAAACGACTGTGCAATTTAAGCAGTAAATGAGCTAGAATTCATTATTTTATATGACTTTACAGATGAGATGTGGGATAAGAAATATATATGTATACATATATATACATATATGTATGTATATATAATGTACATATGTATGTACATATGCTGCAGTTTCCCTTCAAAAGAATATCATACAAAAATACTTGTGAAACTTTCATAATCTCATTTTTGCAGAATTATTTATGTGGTGGGGCTGATGATGATGGTGGTGATGGTGGTGGTGGTGTCGGTGGGTTGGGGCATGAGGGAGTGCAATGGCATGTGTCGATCATACGTCGTAATCATGTACTGCAAACAATTGCGCAAAAATTTCAACGAACTCGCCACACAATTTCTCAGTCAAACTCTATATATATACAAAATCACAGAATCGATATAATTTGGATCGTATGGCAATTGTTAAATACCCTTTTCATAAATTAATTAAATGCTATATTATATAAAATTTTTGAATCGATTTTTTTTATTATGATTTATGTATTATGATAAAGGCTCTGCAACCTTTGTCCATGCATTGCCAATTGTTGGGCAGAGTGTATATACTCATTTTTGTTTTTAGGAAAGGGTATACTTGCAAATGGAATAAAATTGCAGACAAAGAACCGTCCAGCCATCCGTCCACCTTAACCGAACATGTGTGCGTCGATTGGGCCTCAGCATGGGCATGTGTGCCGCCTACTATTGCTCCCATTGCCTTTGCCTTCCAACTCCCTCACCTAGTTGCCTATATCTTATGCCTACATTCACACACACGCACAAGCACACGCACACAGCCATACACAAACATATACACATACACACATAGACACACACTCATACATAGTCTCTCGCACATTCATGAAAAGTCGAATAAAAACGTTTCGATGTATACAAAAGATACAAAGATAAACAATAACAGGCAAAGGCAAAATGTCGACGCGTCGATTGCAACAAGAGATGGATTAACAAAAGAAGGGGAACGGGGTGTAGGGAGAGAGAGAGAGAGCGAGCGGTTAATAGCGGATAGGGCGGTGAGGTAGCACAATGGTATATGGATCTCTCATAGAAGCCATCTAGGTGGCAGGAAAGAGAGAGAGAGAGAGCAAAAGAGCAAGCGGGAGATCCTATGTGGTGGGTGGCTTATCAACAAAAACGGATTTTTCCTCACGAATATGAATTGGTAAAAACAAACTGCCAAAAAAAAAAGAAAAAAAGAAGAAGAAAAAGAAAAAAACAAAACAAAGCAAAGCAAAGCAAAAAAAAAAAACCCATGGGAACAAATCATTTGGATATCGAACAAGACAACATTTGGCTAAAATTTATGATTCAAAGTTGCCAATAATCATAATTTTGGTCGAATGCTAAACGATTTCAGATGGCAAGATAGATTGTTTTACTGCCAACCGTTTGCCATTTACACACTGAAACAAAAACGTACCCTCAACTCCCTATAATTTCTGTTTTATAGATATGAAAAGTAACTTTTACTGTATAGGGTATACATATGTACATATGTAGATATATACATATTCTTGATCATCTTATTTTTGTTGTTGTTACACATCAATTGTGTATAAACTGTACTAAACTTAGTTAAGATCAAATGATTATATATCATACGTATATATTGCTCATATCAGTCAAAAAAATATTTTTATAATAAAAGGAAAAATTTCTTTATTTCCTGCGACAAGAAAATGGGATTCAAACGGGTTAGTTTTCTAATATACCTGGGACTTATAGAATATAATATTTCATATGAAATTTCTACTAAATCAAGGACTAACTGTGTTTTTTAAATGGTCTTAAAAAGACATATAAACCATAGGATAGGATTAAAGACTATTTTTCTATTTCTGCGCTATATATAAATCTAGATATATTCTGCAATCCAGTTAAATCCAATTTAGCCATTTATTTGCAATTACAAACAAAATATATATAAAATGGTACATAAGTTGGTTAACTATATTAAAATTCAAGTACATATATACATTGTTGGCCAACCAATTCGCAAAATGTGGGGGTAGAAACGAGTGGGTACTTTAGTTAGTTTTTGGGTTAATAGAAAATATTTTGCCCAAAAGAAGGCTTAGCTATTTTCGCCGAAGAAGCCAACTTGTTCCACTTTGTTCCTGACTTCGATTTGCCTGCCAATCTAAATGTCAAAATGCTCCGCCTTCGCCACGGACCGTTTGCTATTCGATATATAACTTTTTTTTTTTTTACTTTACACTTTTTTTTTTTGTTTTGCTTCGTTTTCGTTTTTCCAGTACGAGAATATGGCCATGACCATGGCCACCAAGCATTGCTGCCGCCATTCGCAATCTTCGTCTTAAACACACCTACGCAACAATGGGGGGGCGGGGGAGACAAAGTCAAGGGGAAAGATTTAGCCTGGGGCGGTGGCTGCAAGTTGGGGCAGCTTATGCAGCTTTTTAGAGCTGCATATTTAAACTTTTGAGGCACCAGGCCCGGGATATTTTTAGACAAATCCAACAAGAAAGCGATAGAGTGGGACAGTATGACATAGATAGAAAAAAAAAAATAGAGAAAGAGAGAGGGAGAGATAGAGATAGGGAGAAAGAGAGAATGCTTCGAGAGCTGGCAAGAGAAATCTATCTCAAACTTGTAGGTGGCCCTTAAGTTGAAGGAGTTGGGGGATGGGGGCGCATTTTAGCTCTGGGATAACAAAAGCATCAGCCACTGCATTAGTAAGATCAAATATTTTAATAATGAGAAATGCCTGAATGCAATCTACTTACTTTAAGCGATTCTATATATACATATACATACATATATGTATATAAATACATATATCTGGAAATCTGTATTTAAATACCAGCATATATACATGTATATATGTATATATATATATATATATATATATAAAATGGATATATATATATAATTCAAATACGTAAATACCAACATGCACTTAATCAATATTTTCTCCTTATACCATTTGCATTTCTGGCCGTCACCCAGACCTTGAAGTCTATATACAAGTAAGAGCCATAGCTACTAAAATGAGGATGTTTACATTACTTAAAATTCTTGCCACGCCCCCTAAAATCATTTAGAAATAATGATTAACTCAGATGGTATTGCGTTCTAGATTTCCAAAACAAACTTTTAATATGCAATAATTGCCATTTAAAATTACATTACAAAAATCATAGTGTAAATACACGGTATTAAAAGAGTTCATCATTCAATTTTTATTTTATTTTATTAAAGGTAATAAAATTCTATTTGCAAACATCTGAATATCGTTCTCCTTTCGCTTAAATACGTTCATATATATTTTATATATACATATATATATATATATATGATTAAACAAAATCATTATACGAAAAGTCTAATGTGGCAATAAGAGAAAATTGTGATACATTTGTGGCAGAGTTGCAACTTGAGAGTACAATTAACTTCTCAAAGGTTACTTGAACTCCATCTGAGAGTTTTATAAATTTACTCCATGCATTTGGAATCTATCTGAATCAATCTGAAGCCTCATTATATTAGTAATAAATAAAATACTATATATTTGTATAAACTAACTATTAATCAATTTATATAAATATTGTTTGACTTCCTCAATCATAATCTTGATGGTTGCTATTCGAATGAATCTTCATTTTCCGTTATCTATGTTAATTCGCTAGCTTCTGTTCAGTTCCAGTGTTGGTGAACAAGTAAATGAGCTTTTTTCAAGTGATCGTTAGAGCTTAAGCCGATCAACCAATTACCTAAAGAATTAGAAGATTTAGCAAATAAATAAATAGTTAAATAAAAATTAATATTATATTGGTACAAATTCATAAACGAATAATTAAATCCATAAATAAATCAATAAATAATTAAATAAACAATTAAATAATTTTACATATAAATAAATATTTAAATATAAATTAAATAAATAATGATACAATTAATGAAATGAATTAATAAATAAATAACTTAATAACTAATAAAAACAAATTCACTGTTTCTTGATTTCATATTTCTTTGAATAGTTTTTGATTTCGTTAAACTATATCTCTTCTTATATCATTCTGAGTTTAGATATTTTTCAGTTTAAACAATTTTAAATAACTTAAACATGTAATTTACATTATAATGTTGTCAAAAATAATATAATCTATATACACATTTATCCATTTCCACCTAATTAGAATGTTTTATAGTTTCTTTTAATGACTACTCGTACATATAAATTCAGACGAAATCGGTTCAATTTTCATATTTTCTTTTTGTTCATGCAAATAGTTAAAAAGCAAAAAGATGTATTACCTTTTTTATGCACATATATGTATAATTTAAATAAATAATATTATTACTTACACGTTTGCATTTTCAAGTTCAAATGCCATGGTCATGGGGAAAATAGTGTGCGACAAAAAGTGGAGAAAGTGTGAGAAAGAGGGAGAGATAGAGGTCAGGTGACAAACAGAGATAACAACCTTAAAGTTGTATAATGATTTTTTTTTTTGTTGTATTACTTTTTTTTTTTTTAAAGATTGTTTGCTGTAACTGAAAATTGAAAATTTCGTTCAGTTTGACTTTGGGGGCAATGGGCAAGGAATGATGATGATGATGTGCCGTAAGGGGTAGAAGGGTGTGTGGAAATGAAGATTGGCTTGCCCATTAACAAATGAATCATTGAGCAGGCTGAAATCAAGCAGGCACAGAGATCAAAAGGCACGCGGAATGGCAACTCACACGGGGCGCATTCTTAATGAGCAGGCCGAAAAGAAAAAATAAAAAATATATATATATAAAAAGAAAAAACAGAGGAAACAAGAAGGAAAAAAAAAAAAACAAAAGAGAAGGCAAAGTCAAGGGAGAAGGCAATGATGGAAAAGAAAAAAGAAAAAACTGGTAAATTGCAAATCTTTGATATTAAGATGATATACCCGTCCTTCTCGCCTCTTCTCCCCTGCACTCTTCCCCTTGCCGTACCACTACCAGCTTCCTTTACTCCACTTCAATCCACTCTCCACTTGTAAAGGTTAAGATTGAAGAAGAGTGGTGATGGTATTAGGGAAGGTATAAATTAACGCTCGTGTCTGACCCGAGACCGGGACCCGCTTGATTTATTTATTTGTACTCAGTTTTTGCTTCTTGTTTTCTCTTATTTTCTCATTTACCCATTTCCACACATTTTCTTTCATTTCTGCCTCGCGCAATTTCGAATTATTTATTTTTGCGGAACTTAATAATTTTCGACAAGCGAAATCGTAGAAAACACGCAAAACAAATAGCCACACCAAATGGGCGAGGCTAAGCAGGGAAAAGGGGGGGGATGGAAGGTTGGGTGGTATGGCTGCCATTGCAGCTATCGGTCGGTGAGTAGGTGTATAGAGGGGGGAGGTGGGCCCGGTTAGAAGGGGAGAATCCAAATAGCAAAAGTTGCCCCAATATTTTATTTATTTATATAACGGCCAACACACAAAACAACACAAGCAAAAAGTAAAAAGAAAATGGAAAAGGAAAAGGAAAAAAAAAAGTAAGCAAAAAGCAAACAGAGAAAAACGAATGAAAGAAAATTAAAAAGGCGGCCGGACCAGACGATTTCTTCAATTTCCAAATGGCAGCGCAAAGAAAATGTTGAACTTTATTTATTGCTTTTCTTGAGTTTTCACGTTACGAAAAGTACTCTCACATCCAATCGAAAAAATGTTCAATTGCAGACTACATACGTACACACACACACACACACACATTATATACATATATATATATGGGTATAAAAAAGTCATAAGAAAAAGAAAAAAAAAAGAAAAAGTTGTCGAATAAGGGCTTAGGTTGGTCCTTTACTGATCGATCATTCTACTGAGATAGCTTCGATTTAGTCATAAAGTCATTAACTTGTTAAGTGTTACTTTAGTTTTACTTTGTAACTTGAATTAACTTTCTATTTAAGTTTCTTTTATTAGCCTTTGAAATGGTTATAGGAAAATGAAAAGTGTCATAATGAATAATGCACAAATCAATCAATTATCGAAATATTTTACTATATATATTAATATGAATATTTAATTTACAATTAATTAATTCTTACTATTTATTGTTGTTCATGTTTGTCCCTCTCATGCAATATCCTATTAAGACAATTGTCAATTGTAAGCAGGTTATATGTAGATATGTACATATGTATATATCATATTAATAATGAGATATTATCTATCTATCATTTGGGTATGCAATTAATTTGGTATTGTTAGTAAATTGGAATTCTGATTTGAAATTCAACATCGATGACCCAAATCCGTTGTCATTCGATTTTGTTTAGCTCAATGTCATCTGTCCAGTTAGCTTGAAATTCAAAACCCCAAAATGAAGGAAATTCGATCTGCTGACAAGGTGTGTGTGTGTGTGTGTAGATGTGTGTAGATGTGTGGGTGTTGTTCTGTGCAAGTGTGAATGAATGAATGAATGAAAGTATGGTTGTACGAAATAGACAGGCAAAACTGAGGACGACGAACCATTCATTATCTGCCATTGTTTATGGCAGATAGTTGCACTACCTACAAACAAATGTGTTTGTTTCTATTTCTGTTTGTGTGTGTGTGTGTGTGTGTGTGCATGTAGATGAGTAAAAATGTGTTGCTTGGTCAAGCAAATTAGTACAGTTACGCCTTCGACATTTTCTGTTTGGCCTAATTGTGTGATAAATTTGAATGGTTGAATGAAATCGAACCATGCTGTTATATTGAACATGATAACAATGTGTGCATTATAGTATTCTTTTTGTTGTTGTTGTTGTTGTTGTTGTTAGTATTATTATATTTATTGTTACATTTACACATTGGAAATCTATGTGAAATATCTACATACATATACAGTCACTACTAAGAAATTCCATATACATAAATAAATCACTATAAAAAAAATCTATTGTAAATTGAAGAAAATGTAAAATAAACACAAAATCCACTCAAATCAAATGAATCGAAATTGGGCAGCAATATTCTAGCAAGGCTTTGTTTTTACATTTTGTTGTTGTTGCCATAGAGGTTATTCAACATTCTAGATAATATAGTATTTTCTCTCTCTCCCTCTCTCTCTTTCTATCTTTATATATGTATCAATCTTCATCTTCTCTTTTTTTTCTCTCGATTTTCTTTTTGCTTGCAGGAACTACAATAAAAGTTTAATTGCAAAAAAGACAAAAAACTTTTAGCAAAACGAAAAAGTAGACGACAACAACACAAAAAAAAAAAAAAAAAAAAAATATAATAATAATAAAGGAGAAGAAAAGGAGGAGCTGCTAAGCATACACAAATACTAACACAGAAAACAACAAAAATAATATACAACAAAAAAAAAAAAAAAAAAAAGGAAAACAAAAAGCACAAAAAAAAAAGAATAGAGGGAAAAGGAGAAAGATACGAGAGCCAAACGAGAAAGAAGGAGCGAAAATAACGGTGCTTTGGCATTTATGCGAAATAAAAACAACAAAAACAAAAAGGCGCAGCAAATTAATAAACTTTGTGCCAACTGTGCGCGGGTGTAAGGGTATATATATCTATATACGTGTGTGTGTATGTATGTATGTATGTGTGTGTCCCAAAGAGTCAACCAAAAGCAACAGCCAGACTCAGACCCAGTACCAGAACCAGAACCAGAGCCAAAAGCAAAAACGAAAGCCAAAGCAGAAAGTGGAAACCGGGCAGAGGAGGAAAAGTAGGAGGCGAAGAGGCAAAAACAGCGGCAAAACGGTGGCAGCATAAGAAGTAGGAGGCGCTGGCGAGGTGGCAGGAAACCTCCTTGGCAAGGCGGAAACTCATTTGCCAACAGTTTGAAACCAACTTCCGGCCCCAACAACAAAAGTCACATTTCAAATCAAGAGCGGGCAAAAGGGGAGGACCGAGAGGACCAGAGGAGGCCGCGAACAGTAAAAAGAGACGCGGCATAGCCATAGCGCGATACTGAAACTGAAGTTGTCGCCAAATTAAAAGCTAACAAATTAATTAAAGTTGAGCGAATTTCGAAAAAACAAAAACAAAAGCAAAAAAACAATACAAAAGGCAACAAGAAGGAAGCAACAATACAAATACCTTTTACCTCTTTCAACTGCTTACAAAAGGAAAAACAACTACACAGTCACACTTATACAGCGGCAGAAGCGCGCACACACACACACACACGCACACACCGACACACACACACACACACACAGACACACCACATACGTACACGCGCACACACGTACATACACGCACACGCACACACAAACACATACACAAGACACACACACACACACATACACACACACACACACACACATGCAAACGCACACAAACACTAAGAAATTTTATCACTGTTAAACTGAGGAGAATATCAAGCAGCATCAATTGGTGACATCGACATACCCGTCTCTGTGCGTGTGCGTGTGTGTGTGTGTGTGTGTGTGTATGTGTATGTGCGTGTGTGTGTCTGTGCGTGTGCGTATACGTATATGTGTATACAATATACATGAGAGCTAAAGCATTCCACCACCAAATATCAAACACCACCACAACCACGACCACGACCACCGCCACCGCCACCACCACTACAAGCAGCAGCAGCAGCAGCAGCAGAAGCAGAAGCAGAAGCAGCAACAGCACCACAACAACAACAACAACAGCAACCAACACTCACAAGTCCAAAATCGGTAAGCAATTCTCATTTTACTTTATATATAATAAATACTTTATATATACATATATATATATATATATATATATGTAGGTGCATACATATATATATATATATATCTCTGTGTAACCTATTACTCGATTGATAACCCAACAGTACTTTAATATTTAGCGAAAAACAAGTATTTACCAACGAAATTGTTTACTTAATGATTGATTAATGCTGAAAACTGAACAATATAATTAAAATTCATTTATTTCATCATATTTCTGGAAACTAAAAAGATTTTTTTTTCCTCTTTATTTGCTAGAATTTTATATATATATATTTATATCCTTTCATTTAATTACAGTCTTCAAATGATAGAGATGATGTTTATATTTACTCGGCTATCATTATTAATAAACAAAAAAGCAAATAACGTAGATATATATATATATATATATGTATCAGATGCTTTCGCTTTAGCAATTTCAACAAAAAGTAAGACTTTTTTTTTCCGTAACAAAATGAAATATTTGCAATGGCAATAAAACTTCAATAAGCTGAAATAAAATATTGAGAATCAAAAAGAGAAAAAAAAAATACAAAAAAGATGATGCGAATGGGTATATAAAAGTTTTTTGAAACAAGAAATCAATTAAATATATGTAAATAGTACTTTAAAAACTATATGCAAATATTACGTATACGACCCGTCTAATTTGATTTTATTTATATTCTGTTAACATCCTTTTATGAAATGTTGGCGTATGAAAAGTGAAAGGATATGATGGTTGTTTGATTGGTAAACATTTAAATGATAGTTAAATTAATAGTTAAGTGGAACAAAGATTGTTTTTTTTGTTGCGAATCAATAGATTCAAGTTGGGATACTGACAGAAAGAATTTTTCAATTAATTGTCATTGTGCGCATGCCATAAAATGCATTTAAATCGCTGTTAATGACACTATGACGTAATTTCACACATATAAATACATATATACATATGTAGATGTATATGTATATGTATATGTATATGTATATGTATATGTATATGTATATGTGTATGTATATAGATTATTTACATACACTTGCACAAACAAATGATTGATTGACTGATTCAATTATGGTCCAATGTTAATGCATATCGACCGAATATGAGTATGGAATGAGGATCGCGAGTCAAATGAAGGTCCTTCCAATTGCCATCTGCAGTCATTTTAAATGCTTTCAGGCCAAAGAGCCAATCGATTGATGACCTCCAACCAAACGGATGCGAAAATGCAAATTGCCTGACGGCTGGGTCAGCTGATGGGAAGTCCAACAATTTGGTTAGGCTAAATATATTGCACTAAGCATACATTGACCGCGGCCAGCCAAAGGCATATTCAATTTTAATGTAAATTTAATAGCAAATATAAAATTTAAAACAAAAAAAGGGTTTTCAAATATTTTCAAATTAATTCAAAGATTATTTCCCTACGCAAATACTCAAATTGTGAAGTTGCAGTTACAAATTTAATTCAAACCAATAATAACCGATATTATATATCAAAAGCTTTAAATTGATAAATAAACAATTTGATTGAACATCAAAAAATATCGGACATGCTAACAATAACAAAATTTCATTTGGTTAGAGCGTAAATAATTAAATATCTTAATTAATTGATTGTACAATTTGAATTGAGCATTATTATAGATATTTTCAGTAGTAGAAAAGGGGAAATTTGTATGAATGTGAATTTATTATTCCATTTGCGAGGATATTGAATCTGCCCAGTTAAGTATGCAACCATTTTATTCATTCTTATCCCATAGTTACAAATATGATACAAATACAAAGCGTTTGTTTAACCAACATTGTTTGCCACTGAAAAAGACAGTACCGACAGTGGTAGCAATTCGTGTCGTGGGTATTTGGTTTTGTTTTTTTATTTTCTTTTTTTTTTTTTTTGTTTGGGGTCGATTTCCAACATTGCAAGCCGAAAAAGGCTTTTCATTTCGTTTTCATTACTTTGCCATTCGCATTGGCTCGATTTTTATTGAACTCCCGAAACATCTTGGCCATGGTATTGGCCTCTGTATTCATTTGTGTTTGCCTGTCCTGTTCTGTCATGTCCATGCCAGTCAATTAATGTCATGTATATCTATACGAAAAAAAGTATATATACATATATATATATATATATACTTTTTGTATTTATCGAGTCCGATGACCGACAATTTAATGAATATGCAGGTAAACAGAATTGACCCATTTTTTATACAGAAGCAACAGTGGCAAATATTTACTTAAACATCATTAATCTTTTTTGCATATATTTTCAAATATATAAACATACGAGATATATATTGGTCCCAAATTGAAAGTAATTTTGTTAATTAATTAACTAGAATTTGAGCAAATATAAATTTGGCAATAATTAGTAATATTTATAATCAATTTCTTTTTCATATTCTACAAGCATCGAATTAATTGGTTTATTGACTTAAATTAGTGATTTTCCGATATGTTTCAATTAAGCATTTGCAAATTAAGAGATGAAAAATATATACACAAATATACATATTCATTAATTCAATGGATACGAAAAACTAAATCGCATCCATTGATAAATTGTCCCACAATGGCATCAAAAGCAAAAATTCATTCGTTTTTTTTTGTGCAACTTCAAACTCGTTAGGTTTCCCTTTTTCGTATTATAATTACACAAAGTCTAATTAATGTTCTTTCAAGAAGCAATCATAAAATAGAAATGCTTTGTTTGTGCATTGAATATAAAAAAATGAGAATGAGTAACAAAAAACAACAAAAAGAAGAAGAAGAAGAAAAACAGAAAGCACTTGACGAGATTTTCATAACTTAATTAAAAAAAAACCTTTTTCAATTTGCTGGAAAAGCGGACAACTATTTGCTCAATTTGCTGTTGTCAGGATGCTGCATACGGATAGCACAATGACGACAACGATAATGATAATTATGAATGATCATTATGATGCTGATGATGATGATAATGATGACGATGCTGCATATTATGGTGGCAATATGAAATACTGTTGCAGTGTAGTTATTCCGCATAGATTGTTATTATTGATTGCAATTGAAATGTGGGCAAATGCACACGCATACTCTAATGCGCACACATACACACACACACATGCACACACGCACACATAAAATGTCAATCGAACATGACAGTGCCATTGCGTGGGAGTACAAAAACCGAGGGTTGGTTACTAAGTAATCAAAATATTTTTACATTTGGTTAAATCTAAATGGAAATATAATTTGTCAACTTCTATCGAGTTGATAGCAATGTGTATTTAGGTTCCGTTACATTGAATGCCAGTGTTGGTAAATATCTCAAACAGTCTTTAAATGTAAATTATATGTTTGCTTATCTACATATGCATATCTACATAATTAATTAGCGTCTGATGATGGCGTCAAAGCAAAAACTCTTCACAAATAAAACTTATTTATATATATATATATATATATTTATATACGATGGGACTAACACTGTCAAGAATCGCTTTAACCATAAACTATAATTCACTTTTCGCTATGAGCCTAGTTTATTTATTAATTGTCCATGATTTCGTTGCACTTTATAAATGATATATCTATCCCTGATGTAGTTGTAGCCACTAAATTTCAGTCTGCCCTCGTTGGTGTGGGTGGAATATTGTGGAACGGGTAAGCCGAGAATGTGTATGCATACAACGCACCTAGTGTCTATAAGTATGTGTGTGTGTGTGTGTGTGTTTTTTTTTGCTTATATTTTCTTTTCATTTTTTTTCTTGCAGTCTTGTGTTGACAGTAACAAATAAACAGTTAATGCAGGCAGCCATGTTAAAAATAGCATTCAATGTGTAGTCGTTGTGTGAGCGTCACACACACACACACGCATGCACACACACACGCGCACACACACACACGCATGCATGTGAGGCTAATCAGCGTTGCAGTTGCCTGGCGCTATTATTCTTGTCGTCCATTTAATTGACTTTTCATGTGAAATTGAATTCTATTGATGCTGCTGTTGTTATTGCCTCACCGACATATTTACGTTTCGATTGAAAGCATCTTTTTTTTTCTGTTTTGTCTTGTTGATGATTCTTGAATTATTTCATTTGCATATATGCATAAATCACATAAGGGTCCCTTTCAAAATTTTTGCCAATCAATAAACTTAAATAGAACTATAAGTGATTGCAAAATAATGTTTCATCCGTTGATTAAATACTAAATTAAATGGCAATGATCTTTGATTGCTTTTCTCAAATGACAAATCAAAAAGTTTAATTAAATAACACATTGTTTTTTATATTTTAGTCTATTTCTAATTAAAGACAATTTCGAATGAATATGGAAAAAACGTGTACAAAATCCAAATTCTTCTATATTAGCTGTTTTGTATTTTTGTATTGTTTTTTTCTTCCTCCTTTTTTTTTTTTTTTGCACCCTAAATACTTTGTGTTAGCTGATTGAATTTCATTTCTAGTGAATTTTATTTTAAAAATGGACTTCAGATTTTCTTGCTGATGGTTAACGTGGGCGTTAGCTAAGCATCTGTATGAAATAAACGACAGTACAGAACGTTTAAATATAATTTCTGCCATGACTCTTAAATAATTAATGAGTTTTCTTTTTTAGAATTTTTGTTTTGTGCAGCATATATACTTCATCTTGTTAATTCGATTTAAATATCAAAGTCAAATGACCGTATAATATATTAACAAACAATTCTATTATTGGCTTAAACACACATATGCAAGAATTTTTCCTATTAATTTGGGTCTCACATTTAGAAGTTAGAACTTTATCTATGTATATACCTACAGCTTTCTCGCATACAATAAAGGAACAATTTTGAATTAATTAAGATGGGAAACATGAGAAGGTGAAATAAAAACCCAGAATGCTTGTCTAATTTTGGCCATGCCGAATTCAATATACCCTTATTACGTATCCATGGCATGCATAAAAACCAAATTAAATGGTATACGGCATTCAAACACTGAGTTCATTTATACTGATCAATATAAGTGTATATATGTATATATGTATTTTCTAAAGTCGGAGATGCTAACATACATATCTGGGGCAAAATTAATATGTCCCTTTTTGCAAGGGTATAATATAACTTGACCAGGGTACAAATCAAAAATGCATACTTGGTCCATACATCCTTCTCTATGGTATTCTAGCTCTCACTCTCTCTCTCTCTCTCTCTCTTTCTCTCTCGTTTACATAGCCGTCATACACTTTTTCAATGCTTTTTACTCGATCTCTGTCTCTCTCTCTCTCTCTTTACACCTTATTCCTTCTCTCGCTCCCTCTCTCATTCTTTGTTTTTATTTTCTGGCTCTTTCGCTTTCTGTTTGCAGCAGTTCAAGGCTGTTTAAGGCAAGGTCAACTGCACAAATACAAAGTGCAGGCGGCTGCAGCCACACAAAAGAAAAAAAATTCAAAAAAAAGGAATTATATAGGTGAATGAAAGTCACTACTGTATCGCTCTAGCTTGTGCTCATGCTTAGCCTTGGTCTCAGCCTCAATTGTTAAAATTGAAATATATATATATGTATATATGTATATATTTTTTGTTCTCGTTTTTTAACATTTTCAACAAAATTTCAATTGCAACTGATTTTAATAGTGCCCAAAAAAGTAGGCAATGAAATTATTTCGAATTCAAACTGAATAATTAAATAATCGTCTATAATATACATACATATATAGACAAGGTATGTATATAGAATAATATTTCGCTAGCCTTTGTCACCAAAATTAAATTACTGAAACTAAGGAAATTGAAATCTTGCAGGCATTTAAAAGAGAAACTAAAACTCTATAAAATTTTTCAATATATTTAAATTTACTTAATATTCACACTAATTTTTAAATAAAATAAATGTTCCAAACCATTCAAAGCCTGGAACGTAGAATAATTTATATAGAAATTTATACAAAGAAAATTTTAATTTTTTATAATCGAAAGTTTCGGACTATTGGGGATCTAAGTTAACTTCCGCAGTTACTTTCAGCAAGTTATACGTTTTCATATATTCAACTAAGGAATGCTTCAATGTATATATACCTACATATATATAGACACACACACACACACTAAGATACATACACAGTTGTAGAATAAATTGTCGTTTGGGGCTTTGGGCTTGATTAAGCCCACGCAATGACTGTTTATTCATATGTATGTATGTTTGTATGTGTAAATTAAAAAAAAAAAAATTGTCCATATCCGACCTCTTGCTCTGTTTCTGGTAAGATAACCCATTAGAGCGAAAAAGAGAAAAAGCGATAGAGAGAGAGAGAGAGAGAGAAAGAGCGAGTGAGAGAGAGAGAGTGAGAGAAAGGGAAGAGAAAGAGAGAAACAAACAGACCTGGGTGCACTCGAAACGTTATTAAAATTTCAAAAAAAAAAAAAACGTTGCAAATGCAGCAAAAGTTACGACATCACAAAATTCACCCACACATACACTCAGACAAAAACACACAGAGATACACACACGCATACCACATAGAGAAAAACACATAACAGAATCTGCAATCCGCAAGCCGTTGCCAACAACTCGTATGTAGACATCTGCTGCTGCTGGTGGTGGTACCTTTGCTTTTATTACTCCCCTCTCCGACTGACCTCTTTGCCTATTGCACAATGCCTGAGACCCAGAGACAGACACTAGGACAGAAAGAGTGACACACACAAAGAGAGAGAGAGAGAGAGAGAGAACGATAGAGATAAAGATAGAGAGTAAGAGAGAGAGGCAGCCATAAGAGCAACATCAACAACAACAAATACTTGAGCTTTGCACACGGCACAAAGGGCGTGAGGCAGAAAACGAGATGAAGCAATAGCAATGTGTGCACGTGTGTGCAAAATTTCTGTGTGCGTGTGTGTCTATGTGTTAGCGTCTGTGTATGTGGGTTTTTGTGGGTGAGCAGCTTGTTGTAGGTATTTTCCATTTTCTATGAAAAGTGCATCGTTCAAAGTCGACTTTAATACACAGACACCATCAATTTATACCCTTTGGGATGGACAAATATGAACATAAGGATGCTTTTGCAAAACTATCAATTAAATACTATTTAAGTATTTATTATGTTATGCATTTATTAGAAAATAAAGTATTTTTATGCTTAGAGATTGTAAACAGTTAACCATTTTTTGATTGACTGAAGGGAATTGTTTTTCCTTCAGCAAAGACAAAAGCAATAAAAAAAGAAAATACACTTAATGTATATATGCGCTTAAGAATAAAAGAAATATGAAATAAGATAATATTATTTAAATAAAGCATCATGTTGTTAAAAATTTTAAAAATAAAACCTAGAAAAAAAGGATCCTTAATTCGGTTGAAATAGTTTGGTTTCCTGTTTTATTTTTTGCACAATTCCTAAGAAATTGATATTGTAAATAATTTGACCAAAGTAAATTGCAAAATGCAAAATATATATATAGATATATAAGATCTGAATTGTATTATAAGCCTTAAGCAAAATGATTCAAGTCAATAAATTCTAAGAAATGTTTTTGCAAAAGAATGCCTGGCGATAAAAGAAATAAAAGAAAAAGAGGATATCATCAGTCACCAACACACACAGACACACATCCACGAAGAGAGAGGGAGATAGAGAGAGAGAGCGAAAGAGAGAGAGAGAGTGAGACTGGAAGGTGGCGAAAGAGAGGGAGATGGCAAGGGAGTAAAGAGGATGGACCACACCACATGTATTTCATGAATGAATTTTCCAAGCTGCTGATTTTTGTTCTTTTTTTTTTGTTGTTACTGTTGTTGCTCTTGCTATTGTTGTTTGTATGCTTTTTTTATTTCCTTATTTGCTTATTTCTTTTAGTTTTACCATAAATCATACCCGAAAAGTATGCTGCACAAAATTCACAACTGCAACAAAAATTTCAATTTTTCCCATGAATTCAAAAATTCTTTTTTTTTTAGTTTTTTTTTTTTAGCTTTTGTTATTTAACCTCTGCCCTGTGCAACAACAAAGTTAATCAAAGTCCGAAAGGGACAGCAAGCAAAAGAGAGAGAGAGAGAGTGAAGAATGAGAGTGAAGAAGAGTAAGAAAGATTGCTAGCTGATGTCCAAGGGGTTTATCTTTTCTTTTTTACCTTGAACATGAAAATTTTGTATTTTTTACCTTTTTGTACAGTGGGCAGTATATTTATTTAGTAGAAAACAGAACAAATAGAATAACTGAAAAGATCAGTCTATTTTCTGTTATGAAATTCTAGCAATAAAAACTATTAATTGAAATCTGTTTTTTTTTTTTTTATAGATAACTAGAGATATTACACATATTTTAACTAATTTAAAATAATGATATATATATAAAATCTATTATGGGATATATATATATTTTTTTCTTGGGTTTTTACAATTAAGAACAGTAACGATAACGAATCTATTACAAACTCTTGGTTTCTTATTGGTAACATTTGGCTTAGGTTTTAGTTTGGGCCAACATTTTGGTTTAGTCACTGAAATTTTTCAGTACGTTTCACCAAGTTGGCTTAGAAATTGCCTCCAGCGTGTGTTTTATGTCTCTTCACCCACTCCCCACTAACACGCACACACACACACACACACACACACGCACGTACATGTACACGACATACATATAGAAAAAAATAAATAAATATGTATTAAATTTTTCTCTATTTGCGCTTTTCGTCGTCCTCATCGGGGCTTCCTTTTCTTGCGCACAGTGCGCACAATTTATCTAATGGAGGCCACAGTCCGCCGCCATTGCCAAACCTAGGAATAGAGAAGAAATTATAGACAGAGAGAGAGAGAGAGAGAGAGAGAGAGAGACCAAGAGGCCCAGAGAGGCAGAGTGACTGGCTACAGAACAGTAAAAGACAGAGAGACAGAGAAAAAGAATGAGGGAGAAAGAGAGAGAGAAAGAGAGCGATAGCCTAGTAGAAACAGAAGACATAGAAAGTCAAAGTCGTCGAAAAAAACTTATGTAAAAAAAAAAAAAATATAATAATAATAATAATAATAAAAACAACAATAGCAAAAACAGCAAAGAAAAACGCAAGCCATAACATAAAAATACACACACCCATATACCCAGACAAGGCAGCAAATTGAAAAACACTTTTCCGCATGGGTGCACAAAATACAACAAAAAAAATAAAAAGAAAAAAACGAAAACCAAAAAAAAAAAAAAAATATATAAAGAAAAGAAACCGAAGGAAAACTGAACCAAACTGAATCGAATCGAAACAAAAAGCAAAGTCTTCCTCTTCTACTTACAGGCGTTCCTCCGTTGCGAATACGCAATATTTTCAATTGTTAACACAGACTTTTGCTTGCTTCTCGAATTTTTCTTCTTTTTATTATTTTTTTTATTTTTTTTTTTTTGTTTGCATCTTATTTTCGTTCTTTTTTTTGGTTTTACTTTCTGTCGGTGGCCACTTTGTGACAAATAAAATAAAATACAAAAAAAAAGCAGCAACAGCTTCCATTGTAAGAAACACGATTTTTGCAGGAGGATGATTCTTTACATCCAGCGAAAAAAAAATATAAAAAAAAATTAAATAAAGAGGAAGCAACAATGCAGAAAAGAAGAAAAAAAAAAGTAAATTGAGAACGAATATAGATTATAAATCATACAAAAAAAAGATATATATATATATTTTTTATACGTGGATGTAGATGGAATAACGTATATATTTATTTATGCAATTTAGGCACAAATGTCAAAATATGATAAAAAAAAAAAGAAAAATCTTAATCGTATCGTTAAAGACTTAAGAAAGATAATAGGCTAAAGCTTGTTAAGGTCTATTTTATTCTGATAGAATTATAATCAGCTTGTTAATTTCAATACGATCGATCTTTGAATTACAAATCAAACTATTTATTCCAATTCTGTGTCATTTGAAGAATTGAAAGAGTATTCCCCCCATACATATATTTCAAATGATCTTTGACATATGATTAAGAATAAATCAAATATAAAGGCAGTTTAAAATACATGAAAAGCAATTGCCGAGACATCGAAGGTAATATCAATAATTCAAGAAGCTTAAAGAGCTCTACACATTTTTTTTTATAATGTTTACCTCAACTTTCCATATCAATCAACATCTTGAGCAATTTGAAATGCATTTCGTTAGGAAAGATAATGGATAGTATCAATTATTTCTATGCCAATTCAGTAAGTGATTTATAATTCAATTTAATCGAATTGAGCTATTCAAACATTATAAAAAAAGAAAATTGTTTTTATAACGCAAAAATAAGGAATTGATAAATTACACGATTAAATAATTAAAATATTGTTATATAAGCTAAATAAGATCTTTTTTAATTATAGAATTGATTAAGCTATTTGATTATATTGATTAAATTTTTAATGCAATTTAATTTCTTTATGTGATAGAAATTTATTTTAAAAAATTGTTTAAATAATATTTTTCTTATGTACATACATATATTATGCGTGCGTGTGTGTGTGTGTATGGGTATTTATTTGAGTGCATGAGTGTGTGTGTGTGTGTGTGTGTGTATGTATAATAGGGAGAGAGCAACGAGCTGCAAAGTCAAAGTGAAACGGCGTATAAATTATTCAACAACAACGTGATGATGGTAGGCAAGGTAGGTAAAGGATAAAGGGGATGTTGGCAATAGGGTAGAAAGGATGTAATGGAAGGTGGGTTAGTAGTTGGCAAAGCATTGCATGGGGCCCATGTTTGGGTGTATAAGCTCTATTTGAACTGCAGCTGCCGCCGCTGGTGGGAATTAAATGACGAACGCGGGGGCGACGCGCGATTCTTTGCTGTTTTGCTGGTTTTGCTGCGTTGTGCGTGCGCGCTTGATGAGCGTTTGTATAGCCATCTCGACATTTACACACGCACATGGCATATACACCCAACTCAACCTCATAGCCCAGTATATGTACCTAACACACACCGCAACACACCCATACCCCAAGCAACCTTCTTTCCATACTTTATTCTCGTACATACATATATTGTTCACTCTATCTTTCCGTATGCCTGCGACCTATCTATCTATCTATGTTGTTTCTATATATGTGTCGCCAGAGAAGGTTGTTTGCGTGCAACTATAGATATAGGTTGCTGCTCGTTTTTTCTATCGCCCATCATACGCCCCCTCTTACCAAAACGCCTCCATATCTCTCTCTCTCTCTCTCTCTCTCTCTCTATTTATCACTATCATTATGTTGGCCACTCTTTTGTGTTGTTGTTGTTGTTGCTGTTTAATAAAAGCATTTATGCAAAAGTCATAGGAAAACCAATGACAACATTAAACTATGTTGCATAGCATAATTACATACATATATGGACATATGTATATACATAAAGTTAAAAGTACCATACAAAATATAATATCATATTCATCAATATACTCTGAGATACCCTATAAATTTATATACAAATACATACATATAAATAGATATATGTATGTGTATATATGTCTATATGTGTAGGCATATAGTATGTGCATTAAGTCCCCATTCACCAGAATTCTATATAAGGACTCCCTTCATGTCAAATTTCATGTCAATTGACATGAAAGTCAACGCCAACAAACAAAGTCAACTCTACCATTTAAGCCCATTCAAATTTGGCCAAGGTTTCGTTTTACTCTGCGGTCGAGCAGGCCTCAATATGACCTTAAATGGAAACATATGAGGCTTATCTGATCGATATAAAAACTTTTACCTAAAAGCCACAAAAAAAAAAAAGAAAAAAGAAAAACAAAAAAAAAATTAAATTTTCTTACCTTTAAGGATTCATAGAGATATTGAAATACTATCTCGGACTACACAATTTTAAATTATTTGTTTATAAAAAGAAATAAGAGTTTTATCATATGTTCAGAATAAGATTTTGGCAGATGACTTAGGAAATTTACATAAAGGAATGGTTAAATAACTTCTTATTAAAAAATAAATTGCTTTGAAATAATATATATATATCTATGTTTATTTATATATTATAATTCTTTATTTTGATTTGAAAAGTTTAATTATCTTCTATCTAATTATGTGTAAGACATGGCGTATACTTAATAATATAGGAAATGTTTTCTTTCCAAAGAGTTCTCATAAAAGAATTTCTTCAATTCAATCAATTTTTTTCGATCAATTTAGAAGCTAAAAAAAATATTTGGCTATATAAATATTGGTCCAGTTGATCTCTTGGCCATTTTTATTTCCTTTTGCTAACTGATGAATTTTATTGGTTCTTTTTTAAGATAAGTTTTTATATATGTATGTATATATTATTCATATGTCTTTGATTTTAATTACTAAAGACATTTAGCTCAAAAATGAACAAGAAAAACTTATATAACAGATATGTATATATATCATGTTGATCGTGTAAAAATAATATAATGATACGCATTCAACTTTAGTTGAATCAACTGTTTCAATATTCTAAATCAAATTATGAGGTCAGACATTACCTTTTGTTTTTTTCCGCTGACTTTCTTTCTCTTTTGTCCCTCTCTACCTCTCTGTTTGTTTGTGTGCGTGTGTGTGTGGGTTTTGTAAGCTTTGCTGTTTCTCATTCCCAATGTTAGTTTAGCTTGGCTTTCAGTGTGTATTTTGTATTTGAGAATCCTCTTGCCAGTGCATAACCATATGTAGTAACTACTCATCCCTCTATAACCTATAATGCCCCCTACAACCCCCTCTCTCGACGGATTGTCACGTTGTCAATGTACATATCTTTTTCCCGTTCTTTCTTTCTCTTTGTCTCTCCCCCTTTCACTCTCTGTTCCGTTTGAAAACGATTTTAATGTTAAATCTTTTGCTAAAGCTTGAGCTTGAGCTCAAAACGGGATGCCTTTGCCTTAGCCAAAAAAAATTGTGTTGGTTAAGTTGCCAAGTAGTTGCCATTGTTTCTTGGCCTTGTCGAAGATATCCATCCAAATCCCCCAACTCTTATCAGTTTTTAACCCCCCCCTTCACCCACCACACTCATCGTGCTCCACCATATTGCTATCTCTTTTGCTCTGTTTGGTTGAGTTGCTTGGTTTTATTTTTATTGTTGAAATACTTTAATCAAAAACTCAAGTAAACATAAACAAACAACAACAACGGTAACGGCAACGAACGAGGAACGACAATGTTCAGTGTTGTTGCTATTGTTGTTGTTGTTGTTGTTGTTGTTGTTGTTAATAATAAGGATAATGTCTGTTGGATGCTGACGTCTTTCTGCCTTTCTGAGAGGTTGTCAATGACGAAGAAAGTGAGACAGAGGCACAGTTAGAGAGGCAAGGAGAGAGTAAGAGACACAAACAGAGAGAGAGGGAGAAATAGAGAATAAGAGAGAGAGGAGACAACAATGTTTACATGGTTTCAGTTTTTGTTCCTCCTTCTTCTGCTTCGTTGACAAGGCAAACACAAAAAAATAAAACAAAATAAAAGTAAAACAAAATAAAAAAAAAAAATTATCCACTTAGCTAAAATAAAATCCCAGCGAGTGGAGCGCATCCTCATAACTAGAACAAAGGCTAATATCTATGTAAATACAAGTGCACATACACCACACAAATCCACAAACACACACACTCACACTCACACTCACACACACACACCCTTAAGCCACTGTACATACATGTGTGTGTTATACCTACCATTGCGATTTTTGTTTCTTAGCTTTAATAAAATTGAAAGAATATACATATGTCTGACAAATAATTGAGATAAACATGCGCTAGCCCAAAGATTCGTTTTTGTTATCTTTTGTTTTTAACCATTAAATTCGTTTTGCATTTGAGTATATAATATAATCAGTATAGTATATATACATATATATATTTATATATGTACTATAAGTAAACATTTTGTTTATCTGTTACCTTTGATTTAATTGGAGTGTAAACATATATATATGTATGTATATAGAGTTCTGTATAGGTTACTTCTAATATAATCTAGTATATTGTATAAATCGTTTATAATAAGAAAAAATAATTAATAGGCATAGAAGAGTTTAGTGGAGTGTCTGTCTGTTACTGAAAACATGTGGTTTAATTTTTAAAGAACATCTCGCAAAGATAAAGTCAATCCGTCAAGCGATCCTACAATTAACGAGCACCAAATAGTGCCGCGTGTACAGCATCTAAATCTACAGTATCCGGGTGATTTGAGGAGAATGATGGACGTGAACTATAAGCAATAAAAAAAAAAAAAGAAATATTAATATATATATAATGGATTTTTAAATATCTCAACTCACCCAGAACGTAGAACACAGCGATTTGAATTACGTTGGGTCACTAGAACACAATACATTGGTTTATCATCAAATTCACGATTATGATATATATCCACAGCCTTTTCAGCGTCCTTTAATGATCTGTATATAACCTCAGCAGTGCCTGGCCGTATAATATTGGCATCTTTTAATGGTCCAATATCGGCAAAAAGTTCACGTATATCATTTGAAGTAACATTAGGATCCAAATTACTGACCAATAAACGAAAACCGGTTGATCCAATCGGCATTGGTTTATAATTAAATCGAGATCGATTTCTAACCGTAACACCCAATTTCAATTCACTATCATCAATAATAATTATTTCATCATTTGTCTCATTGGTTTTTGCTTGGGAAACAGGTTGCTGTTTGGGTTTCCTCAAATTCATAGCATCGGCAAGACGCATTCGTTCCTCATCTATGTTAAATATATAGGAACGTGTGTACTACGAGATTCAGAAAGATCATCACACACTGATTGAAACTCACCGGCCTCCATTTGACTCATGTCATCGTAGTCCACATAAGTATTAAATTTATCTGCCGATTCTGTCGATTTTGATCCAGAATTGGTTACTGTCACAATTTCAGATTTACGTTTATTCTGAAATGTTGGTGTAGATTGATCCGTTCTATGCTGTTTCCTGTGCTCGCAATTATTGTTAATTAATGCTGCCGGTTTCGAATTTCTCCTAAACTCTTGGACATCTTCAGTATCTGTTTTATGGCTATCATTCTTATGCTGTTTCTTCCGATTGATTATGTCACGAGCATCAAAAATGCGAACCCGTTTCTTCTCTAGGATTATTTGACGGGCATCAAAACCTTTTGGAAACCTTGTTCTAATCCAATATGGGTTTCTAAAACAAATACATATGTATGTACATATACACATATATGCAGACATATGTATGTATGTATATGAATGTGCATACATATTATAAGCATGTGACAAATCTTTTCATCTACTAAACATACTTACGCCATCTTCTGTCTGAATCGCTTTTCAGTCTGGAACTTAATAATTTCATCTAAACTCATCCCCAATTCTGGGTGGTGGTGGCTACGTACCTTTGTCATTCTTCTATATACCCAAAATAATTATTCTCAAGTCGTGTGAGTGAATCTTAGTGTTGTATAACGTTTGTGAGGAACAAAAAAAATCTTATACACCACCAGTGTTGAATAGTCCAATTCATATTATTATTGTAAAAATTACAGCTGCAATCCAAATAAACTGTAGCCCTGTTTTGAGATATAGCAGCGTTGACTTCTGAGCTTCTGTTTATAATATAAACTTTATAAACATATTTATCGGTATCGAGAACATCACTACTTAAGCATTATATAATCTAAATTATATGTACATACTCATTTTCGATTTATATTTAGTTATTATAATGCTTTAGGGCAAATAAAAACTAGTTCTGAACTAACATAGAGAAACGGACTCCCTCTTTTTGTATAGGATTTAATATCTTATATCATACAAATTGTACAAATTTTGATCTAATTGGGTTTGATTCATTATTTAGTTTAATCCTCTTTCATTTGATAGAACGAATGTTTTATTCTGTAATGGCAAATTTTCAAGTTTAAAAATTGTATATTAATGTAGAAATTTATATTGGATTATAAAATATGTAAATAACTATATTTATACACATACATACATACATATGTATATATATAGTTTAGAGGTTTTCTCTCAGTGTGTGCATATGTGGGTGGGTATGTGTGTGGGTAAGTGTGTGTGTGTGTGTGTATGTGGGTGTGTGCTTGTGTAAGTGTGGGTATATAAATGAAATTACTTTCTTTGTGGAGAAGAATATGAAGACCCTTCTTTGAAGGCGCATAGGAGTGTAGAAATAAACGCAAATCAAGTGCGGCACTGAGAGCAGCATCTAAGCATCTACCCATGTATGGGCATAATTTTTCATTAAGGACATGAAAAATACTTGAAACGTCCTTGATTAAATCATAACGCTGAGAGTGCTTTTGCTAATCATAATCATGTTGTACACAAACAAATCAACGAAGGAACCAACACACAAAATACAAACAACAACAAATATATACAGTGGCAGTGGGCAGGACATGCAAGGATGTGCCAAGGAGACGGTAGACACACAGCGACAGAGATAGGAAGACAGAGCGAGAGAGAGAGAGAGAGAGAGAGAGAGAGAGGGGAGAATGTGAGGGTGACAGGGAGAGGTATAGACACATGTGCGCACTGAAGTGCCCCATCAGGAGGGGCATCATCATCATCATCAAGTACAAAAAAAAAAAAAAGTATCCTGCTGACTCTCAGACAGACCAAACTACGACCCTCTCTTGTCCCTCCTTATACCTTTTGTCCCCTTGTCTCCAAGACCCGTGCCACCTTCACCGCTCCACCGCTTCACCGCTCCCCTGCTTCCCACCCCTTCAATTCTACTTGAAAATGTAAAAGGAAATTGCGACCTTAGGAATCGTTTCCGTCTGCAAATTAATTGCAAAAAAAAAAAAAAAAAAAAATACAAGTTGAAAAAAAAAACAAGAAACAAAAAACCGAGACCTCAAATTGCACTTGAAATCTGTGAAAAATGCTCCTTCAGCTAATTAATATTCATGCTCTTATTCATGTCTCGTTTCATCTCTTTCAGGTACAACTACATGGACCATGGCGTGGTACCAGTACCAGGACATGCTCTTCCTTCTCCGTCGCCTTCTCCACGCCTTCAACCACAGACTCCTACTCATCATCAAGCAGCAATAAAGCAGATTTCCTCTACTAAAACAGGCAAATCAGGTCCAGAACAACAAATGTTCAGATTTACCAAGCGGCGGATACTTCCACTTCATTTGACAGACCAGTGGCTGTAGATGGAGTAGATGAGCACACGCCATTCCGGCGGTTATATCATTGACAAAAATGAAACATTGTAAGTGGTTGAATATACTATATACTTATATATATATATATAGCTATACCAAAATGGAGGTTAAAGTAGGTAACCCACCGCTTGATTACCTAGTTACATTCAGCAAATCTTATCCAATGGACAATGGTCCGTCCTCTAGATAAAATAAATCGATACAAATGTTAAAATTTTGCCCCCATTCATATACTCCTCGTACATTAGCTTCTTTCATCTTGTTAAATTAACTTAAAAACTAGTTCATATTTTACATAGATAATCAGGTATTAATTATTCTTTGTACAGTTTAAGCCATTTAGCAAAAAAAAAAAAGTTGTTCACTTTATTTTCTGTTGTTTCTCCCTTCCCATTTTGATTTTTATTTGCAGCAAATATTTCCATACAGAAGGATATGATGGAATTTGGCTAAATAAAAGAAAGGAAAAAAAAATCGCTAAAAATAAATCAAAATACGAAACCAAGTGTTTTGATACCGGAGAAGAGGAACAATAAAGAAGAACAAGAAGAAGAAGAAGAAGTCACTTTTTATAGAGTGCAAAAGAAAAAAAAAACAAAAACAAAAGAAGAACAAATTGAAATTTTAAGAAGTGTTTCCCAGAAACATAAACTTAAACGACGCAAAAACAAAACCCCAACTACCCCAACTCCCCCTCTCTCTTCACATCAAAAGAAGAAAAACAAAAAAAAAAAAAAAAGGATAAAAGAAAAATCAAGAGGGGGAAAAAAACTTATTTAAAAGAGTACAGAATAAGAAGGGAAAGAGCTAAGGGAGGTGCCAGAGGGTAGAAGACGACGACAACGACGACGGCGTGGCCATGGAGCCACCCGGCGGATTGCCGCCTGAACGTGATCGTCAATTGGCTTTGGCCAACAATTCGACGGCATTAGTACCAGTTCCAATTCCAAATCAACTAGCTGTTGTCCCAGTACCACAGCAACAGCAGTCAGTAAGATTGCCGCAGTGCATTAAACCGACAACATTAAGCCTACAACCTTTAGGTGGGACAACAGCAGCCTCATCTATACATCACCAGCAATTATCCCCCTCAGTGGCGGCAGCAGCAGCAGCGGGTAATAATAATCCGGCGACTAGTAGTGGCAGTGGTAATGCCAATACTGGCAGTAGTCCAGCCTTAGCATCAACTGCCACTGCCATTTCAGCCACTACCCAAGCAGCCACAGCATTTAGCGGCAGTTCCGTTGGCCATCATCATCTACAGCATCATCACCAACACCAGCAGCAGCAGCAGCAGCAGCAACAGCAACAGTCTGCATCGACAACATCAACTGTAACAGCTCCCACCCATCATCATCCACATCCGCAGCATCCACATCATCATCATCATGGTTCCGTTTCTGGGACAGGAGCAGCACTATTGGGTTCAACTGGCTCAGGTACCGGCAGCCAACAGCAGCAACAAACCATTGAGAAGCTCTCAAGACCCATGGCCTTTGACAAAGTGAGTGAAACCGAAATGTCTATATCAATATTTCCACCCCACACCCCCCACCCCCCACTTATATCCATAAACTTTCATCTTAGGGAAAAAGTAGACTTCTAACAAAGTAAATCTTTCATTTTTCGAGTCCTTAAATAATTACAAATAAGGAAACGAAAAAAATTTCTTTTCAAGACTTTATTAATAAATAACAATATCAAAGAAGCTAACTTCGTCCGTGCCCAAAGTTAGTCTACCCTTGCAGTTAAATTTAATTAGAATTTACAAAAATAAAAAAAAATTTCACCTTACCACGCCCACTTTGCTTGTGAGTAGGTTGATCCCCTAACTACCAGACCAAGAAAAATATAACTGGTTCCGCTATTTTGGCATATATATATATATATATATATATACTCGTATTGGAAGCGCTCAGTTTCTCGCTTTAAGGCTACTGATGATTAATTGATTTGTCGTTTTTTTATTAACCGATTCCTATCCGATTCAAACTGGTGTAAAAGTATCTGAATTTGGTTGATACACGTTCAGATCGAAAGAAAAAGAACTTATTAGAACACTTTTAGCCCGAGGTCTTTTTGATCTCTCATTTCTCTACTACATATAGTTATCCGATCCGACTAATTCTCAAACTTGAGGAAGATAATCGAACAAGCAATAAAAAATAAAACAAATAGGCCATCTGCTGCTTAAGTATACATATACAAATATATATATATATTTATGTATATATGTATACCTTATGGTGGTATACAGAAACTTATTTCTATGCAAGGAAATAAAAAATGTTTACACAAATTGCTACTTTGGAGTATTATAGAAAAAACTATAAATTTTTAGTTGTATTTTTTTATTATTTCTTTTTCTGATTGTACATAAATTTTGACACAAGTAGTTGAAAACGGGTGATAAATAATCCTAAACTTGCATATAGAAATGAGGCAATGTTTATTACAAAGGTTTTTCTCTTCAGGTTTTTTTTTTGTTCATTTGAAATTTTAACCCGTGTGTAAGTGTTCAGCGTTTAATAATTGTAGTATTTTTTTTTACAATTGGATAATATATAGAAAATAAAATCTATTTACTAAATGTGAGCCTCTCTGTACAAGAAACAATATCCAAACGCAGCAACAACAAATGTTTTTTTTAAGCAAACAACACGCTGTTTGTTGTAAAACTATCTAAAGGATGAAAATGTATGTGCGGAGGTGTGTGTGTGTGTGTGTGTGTGTGTGTGTGCGGTTGTGGTGTGTTGGTGTGTGTGGTGTAAGAGGTGGTGTCTTGAAGGTGGTGTGGTATAGTGTGGTGTGATGTGGTATAGTGTGGTGTGATGTGGTATAGTGTGGTAATGTGGTATAGTGTGGTAATGTGGTGCTGTTTTGTAGAGTGGTGCTGTTTTGTAGAGTGGTGAGGAGTGTCGTGTAGTGAGGAGTGTCGTGTAGTGAGGAGTGTCGTGTAGTGAGGAGTGTCGTGTAGTGAGGAGTGTCGTGTAGTGAGGAGTGTCGTGTAGTGAGGAGTGTAGTGTAGTGAGGAGTGTAGTGTAGTGAGGAGTGTAGTGTAGTGAGGAGTGTAGTGTGGTGAGGGAGTGTAGTGTGGTGAGGGAGGTAGTGTGGTGAGGAGTGTAGTGTGGTGAGGAGTGTAGTGTGGTGAGGAGTGTAGTGTGGTGAGGAGTGTAGTGTGGTGAGGAGTGTAGTGTGGTGAGGAGTGTAGTGTGGTGAGGAGTGTAGTGTGGTGAGGAGTGTAGTGTGGTGAGGAGTGTAGTGTGGTGAGGAGTGTAGTGTGGTGAGGAGTGTAGTGTGGTGAGGAGTGTAGTGTGGTGAGGAGTGTAGTGTGGTGAGGAGTGTCGTGTGGTGAGGAGTGTCGTGTGGTGAGGAGTGTCGTGTGGTGAGGAGTGTCGTGTGGTGAGGAGTGTCGTGTGGTGAGGAGTGTCGTGTGGTGAGGAGTGTCGTGTGGTGAGGAGTGTCGTGTGGTGAGGAGTGTCGTGTGGTGAGGAGTGTCGTGTAGTGAGGAGTGTCGTGTAGTGAGGAGTGTCGTGTGGTGAGGAGTGTCGTGTGGTGAGGAGTGTCGTGTGGTGAGGAGTGTCGTGTGGTGAGGAGTGTCGTGAGTGAATTTGCAAGTGCGAATCTGAGAAACTGTATGTGTATCTGTAATATATATATAGAACCGAATTAGCTTAGCGTATTTCAATCTGCTTGAGTGTTGGTAGTATTTTTGTATGTAATTGTGTATAAATAACATTACAAATAAACTAGAAAATGATTACAGAAATATGCAATATTAAACTTTTCAACTTAACTAGTAAACTGCGATCCCTTCAAGTTTTGTGGTCGTGCTTTTCACTTATTTTTGCTTTGTTTTCTTTTTTCTTTTTTGTAAGTTTTCTTTTAAACGCTGAACTGAGTTTTCGAAACGAGCAACTATGTATAACCTCAAAACACATATCCTACCTAACCCTCAATTCTATTTTAAAATTTTGTTGTAATTGTGTGAGCCGGCCTCACTAGTTGACGACACGAACAAGAACCATCAACACCATCACAATCACCATCACCATTATGCTCTCCATTCAATTTATCCGACTGCTTGTTAACTCTTCCAACTTCATTAGCATTAACAGAATTCGCATAGCCAACGGCATTATTTAGAATTTCGTGGAGTTTTTTCTTAAGATTTTGTAAAGCAAGGCGACGGGATCGTCTAGTTTTAGCCAAAGACTGAAAGAAAAAAAAAAACAAGGATACAATTGAGAGCATGTAGGATATATATGTATGTAGCTATTTTAGAGAACAAAAGCGATTGCATTTCCGTTTCATTTCCCATTCATGTATGTAGGTATATGATAACTTACAGCTTTTGGACCAGTTGCATCGGCTTCTCTCATGTTTGGTTGGCGTTTGCGTCGGTGTGAACGGGTGGGCAACATATTGACCATAGATTGGCTACTACTACTACTACTACTCGCAGTAGGTAACTGCGAGCCAATGTCAAGTTCCTGTAGTTTATGCAATCTAGCGTCCATAACTTGTTGGTATATGTAGTCGACAAGAGGACGCCTTATAAAGGCGCAAACATTCTCAACCCATCGCATCCGCCTAGTCCTGTCATAATCAACACCGTTCCTTAGCTTTACGTTAGGCTTCGCCTCCTCTTCCACTTTCTCGTTGCTGTTGTTGTAGTCGCCGTCGTCGTTGTCATCCCCGTCATTGTAGTTATTGTTGTTGTTTTTATATCTACTTTGATTTCTTTTGTCCTGTTGCCGTTGCCGTGTGGGTGAGCACTCAATATTGTTTGGTTGTTGCGGTCCAAGCACCGCATCCCGATTGAGAACTGCACAGTGAACCCGGAGAGATGGAAATGGTATGGCTTGATTGACTTTCAACTTGGCACTTTTTACAATGCAACTTACTTTTCATGGCCACAGTAGTTCCTTCTCCACCTTTCCCATATTCACATTGTGGTTTCCGCTTCTCCTCCTCCTCCTCCTGTGCCACCACCATTCGCTCCATTCGCACTTGGAACGACCTTTCAGTCACATTCCGTTGCGTATAGACTTTCGAAGCCTGCCGTGTGCAAAGTAAAATACCAACTGCGCAACAAATTTAATTGAAAGGAATTGCATGCAGCAAAATGTTGCCCAAGTTGAAACAAAAAATAGCACAAAAGGACGTTCGGCCGTCCCGAAGTTTCTATACTCTTGCAGCAGCTCCTGACTATCCACAATTACTTTCTTTAATTACTTAAGCTTCAAAATAAAATTAAAACCGAAAAATAATAGGAAATTTTATCCTTAAATCGTACCAATTGAAGTACTCAACTTATCTGGTCAATCAAGGAATAAACATATTTAGATTTTTTTATCCATAGAGCTCAAAAAATCGCATAGACGGACGGACAAGGGAATATATTTCTGATCAATTTTTTTTCTACCCTCTGCAAGGATATAAAAACAAAAAATATAAAAAAAAACCAACCCAGCTTACCACACATAAGCACCAACCAACCGAGCCAAAAACGCGAAGCATTCACAAACATGATCAATCACAAATTGCCACAAGTATTATTTCCTTGATTTTTTTTTTTTTTTTTTTTTTGGGATTTGTTTGGTTTTTTTCTAAAATTCATTAAAAATTGGAAAAAATTTCCCAAAACTATTTTTCTTTAATTTTCATTCATTTTTAATCAAGAAACTTCACCACACGATGAACGGAACAAGACTAAATATAAAATAGACCCGACATTAACCTGCTTAACAAATTCATTCGATTTAAAAATCATGGATTGCTTGAATTTAAAAAGAAAAGAAAAGAAAATCAAAGAATTTAGATCTTAGAAAGGTGAAGCAAGTGGGGAAAATGTATACATAAAATTTATATGTAGACTATTTAGTATATACATATATGTATATACCATAAATAGATTTATTGTATGTAGTATATTTAAATGCATGCATATTTCTATATATTCTATATATGATTTATCTGAACAAAGTTTATATTAAATTTCATTATTTAACTCACATGTGGAATGTGCACGCAATTAAAATTGCGTATACGCCACATACACCAATTAACTACTAAAAATTAAAAACAATTTTGTTACCCAACTTGTTTTTCACCAAAAATTTAATAAATATCTAATTTTTAATAATTATTGCAATGATTTAAATATCATAAACGTTGCGATGGCAACTTTGCTTAGTTTTTTTGTTTAAAGTACCTATACACAATGTGGATAAAGTGTTATATCATATTCGTATAATGTGAAACACACCCCTTTTTAGAACAATGAATTTTAATTAGTAAATATACCCAAAATGTATACTTATTAAATGAAATTTAAGGTTAGTTTAGTTTAAAGTTAAAATAAAAAACACTCCACTATGTATATTAAATAACCTTGTTTTTTTTTTTTTAACAAATTTCAGTTGAAATTTTACAATCAAATAATTGACTTTACTATATGCAAATCTGATGAACATATACATACATAGATATGAGTAAGGAAAAATGGCTTTAAAAAAATAATAATCAATTCTTGGAATTCCCCCCCTCCTACCACCCCCCACCCCCCTCTAACTTCGATTTGCTTACATGACTTTTTATTCTATTTTTTCTATGAAACGCTTATCTTGTCTGGGCTTCTGTTCTTTGTCCTATTTTAATCGATTTCTGAGAATTTTAAAATCAAAAACTTTAAATTAATTTTTAAATATTTAACAATGTTAGCTTAAATTGTTAAGAATTTGTTTGTATTTTCATATTTAGGAAAACAAAAAGGAAAATTGTATGCAAAATCAAATTTGATTTCCGCCTAATTTTATGTCGGAAAATTGTAATCAGTTTTCATTCAACTTTTTGACCATTCTAAATCAATTTAGGCTTAAATTTATAATTCCTACTAAGTCTAACATAAACTTGTAAATAGTTAATATATCGCCTTATATCAATATCTGATTCCGTATTGGTTTTGTTTAATTATAGATGGAATTGCTGGTACGTGAGATGCAGGATCAGGAACATGGTGTGCCTGTACGACAGCAAAAGATGTTTCTCACCTCCATACCATATGCGTTTATGGGTAAATTTATATAATAATATATAAATATCGATATGATTTTAAATGTATCTATCTATCTGTCTGTCTAATATAGGCTATGATCTGATAGAATGGCTTATGGATCGGCTGCAAATTGAAGAATCTGAGGCACTTAATATTGCCAATCAATTGTGCCTTCATGGCTACTTCTTTCCCGTTAATGATTCCAAAACGTTAGCTGTAAAGGATGATTCATCGCTATATCGTTTCCAAACTCCTTACTATTGGCCATGGCAGCATAAGGCACCGGATAATGTTGAGTATGCGATATATTTGGCCAAACGTTCGCTACGGAATAAACAGCGTCATGCTTTGGAGGATTATGAAGCGGAGGCGCTCGCTTCGTTGCATAAAAATCTTAAGGGTAAATGGGATTTCATTTCAATGCAAGCGGAGGAGCAAGTTCGATTGGCCAAGGAGCGTAAAAAGGGCGATAAAATCGTTGGAGATTCACAGGAGCGCGCCTATTGGCGTGTCCACCGTCCACCGCCGGGTCAATTTACACCGCTAGAGCCATGTCCGGTGCCGTCGCGTGATCGCCAGGGCGGGCTTAAGCCCAATAAGAAGAAGACTGTCGACGATGTGCAACGGGAAGTGGACTATTTAAGCAAATCCCTAAATCGCACACGTATGAAAATGTCGCAGGCTTGCGAATCACTGGTCTGCTATTCGGAAACATTCATCGATTATGATTTCTTTCTGCAACCGGCTTTGCCCTCCAATCCCTGGGTAACCGAGGATATTGCATTTTGGCAATTGAATAACACTTTTGTCGAGATACCCACTGAGAAGCGTGTTAAACGATGGGCCATTTCAATTGAGGAATTGGTATCGGATCCAACGGGCCTCCAGGAATTTACCGCATTCCTTGAAAAAGAATATTCCCATGAAAATATACGCTTTTGGATTGCAGTGAATCGTTTACGACGTTCAGCCCACTCTCAGGTGGCACGCAAGGTTAATGAGATCTATGAGTGAGTAGTATTTATTGGTGGAAAATATAATGAATTATTTGATTTTACTTGATTTCATTATTTATAATTTATAGAGAATTCCTTAAACCGGGTGCACCCTGTGAAATTAACATCGATGGCAAAACGATGGAGAGTGTTTTACGTGGCCTAAAGCAGCCATCACGGTTTACCTTCGATTCGGCTTCAGAGCATATCTATATGTTGCTCCTAAAAAAGGATTGTTATCCACGATTTATACGCTCCGAGCACTATAAACGTCTAATTGATACTGGTATCCAACCGTCTCATAAGAAACGTTTCTTTAATTTCGGTGGCGTTTCTGGTGCCAAAAAGAAAATGACTGCTGCTCTATCCAGCCAACCAAATTTGGGTGGCGGTAGTGGTTCTGGTGATGCTGGCAAAGGTTCAAGCAGCACTGGTGGTGGTTCAATGATGCAGGCACCGCCACCAGGTAATTTAGCCCGACGACGTGGATCTGATCGCAGTTTAACGGGATCGGCCCATGAATTGGCCGTTATTGGAGTTAATAAGGATGCTGCTGGCACTAAAGTGCCCCATTCGCATTCTCAAAGCAATCTCAGCGAGATGCCATACAGGTAAGTACGAAATGTGATAGCAGTCTGCTCTCTGTGTGTGAGTGTGCTAAATAAAACTAAAATTGTTTTTTATTATTTTGCTAATTAAATCAAGAAAAAAAAAAAAAAATTTGATTGTCATTAAATTAATTCAGTTGGTCGTCAGGGTCACCAAGCGAAATGAAGAAAATGAAATAAGCTTCAAACTGTATTAACCGTTTCATTTCTTTTATTTTTCGCACTCATTTTATTCGAACAATATTTTCTCATACATATATGCCATTCAATATATATATATATATATATATATATGTTATACATATATACATATTACACCACAAAACTTGGGCACGTTTGGCAGTAGTGATTCCATATACCGAGGCGATATGCCGCAACGCCATATCATAGCGTCTGTCATGGATGCCGGGATCTATGCTGCCTATGGAAATCGCGAAAGTAGTTTGCAAACACATCCGTAAGACATTTGCCTTATTTTTTTTTTGTTTTGTTTGTTATCAAAGAAATAAAAAAAAAAAAAAACAAAAAACGAAATTCTAAATAAATAAATAAGAAAAGAAAAAACAAAAGCAAATAACTACATTCTTTCAACTTCATTTCTGTATAATGCGGTAACGTTCGTATTATCGTTCGTTCCATCGTTCGTTCGTTCCTTCCTTCCTTCCTTCCTTCGTTCCTTCGTTCGCTCGTTCGTTCGTTCGTTCTAAATGTACCTTAATGACCCTTAAAAATTCTTTCCCTTTCCACTTCCACTTCGCTCACTATCTAACGAAGCTTTTCTTTATACTTTTGTTGTAAATGGGCGTATTTTTGCTTCTTTTAAATCAATCAAGCAGCAATCAATCAATCGTTTACTATATAAAACATTATTATCAGATTATTATCTATATTAGTCCCTATATACTTTTGCTCCATCTGTGAACCCAATTTCTAATTGAATAACATAATATCATATCGAAATCTACATATGTATGTATGTATGTATGAGTTTTTAGATATGTATGTATGTTGGTGTAGATTTATAAACTTCTGACACTATGCAACACATTTCTCCAACCGATACATATCCGATTATATGTATGTAGGTATATAGAGTAGTATATATACAATTTTGATAATAAACAAATTTTTTTAAGGGGCATTCCATTATGACATCTTACTTTATATTTTCCATAAGTTGAAATGATTTAAATATATATTCAAAAATGCAACATAATTTTAAACTATTTCAAATTAAGGAAAAAAGTCAAAAGATTTTCTCATAATAATGAACAAAAATATATTTAATATTAGAAATGTGATCAAAAATTCATTCGCAGACAAATGAAAACAATTTTTGTATTATTATTAAACTATAGTTTTTTTTCATCTAAAAAGTTTGAATAATATATACATTATATACATTATTTTCCAATTTTGCTTGGAATGCTCCTTAATTAATTATTCTAAATAGAACAAAAAACGCTTTTTTTATTGTAAATATTTTCTTTTTCGTGTGCTCAATATTTATCAGTATATGAATGTATATATATATATATATATATATATATATATCTATATATATTTTTACTGATTAACGCAAATAATTTTATTGAGATCAGAGAAACTGTTGCATAGTATCTTTATTTTCACAATATTTTTTTTTAGTTTTCCTTTAATTGATTCCTTTTTGGTTGGCTTTTTCTTTTAATGTTTATGTGAAACCTATCCTCTCTATCTCTCTCCCTCACTCTCTTCGTCTCCCTCTCTCCCTCTCTGTGTGCCACTCTTTCTCTCTATGTGTATATATATGTGTGTGTGTGTGTGTATGTGTAGAACTTAGCGTAATTCACCTTAACCATTTTTTTAAAAGTCCTTCCAATGTTCCATAATCCCATAGTTGCATTTCTCTTGTGTGTTCCATGTCTCATACATTGTCTCACCTTACACTTTGCTGTACATTGTTTGTTTATATTGATTGTTGGCTTTGTGTGTGTGTGTGTGTGTGTGTGACTCTGTGTGTGTGTCAAACTATTTCGTGTCAAGACTTGTTTCATTTGTCACGTGTCTCTTAAATGGTGCTAAAACAAACTAAAAGCTCCCATCCCCATTTCAATTTTTACACTCTCCGCTCTTCTTCTCTGTGTTTCTAAAACAAAATTTTCCGTTTCACAATGTAAATATGCGTATTCTCCTATATCTGAATGTGAAACACACAAACAAGCTAAACTATGTATTTTTGCATCACTCGTAATCTAAGATGTACTATGTATATTTAAATATTTTTCATTAATTTTCACATGTGTATGTATTGTATTTATGCATCTCATTTGCCGTGCAGAGAAACGGTTAAGACGAAACCGGCTCGCCTGGAGACAACAGCGGAGTCAAGAACCTTAACGGCTTCAAAGACACCAACTGTAGGAGGATCAGCGTCTGTGGCAGCAGCACCAAGTAGCAGCGCTGTTTGTCCATGGGATGAACCCTCAATTGCTGCATCAACTGCTCCAGCACCATCCCATGTTAAACTATCGGTATGTCCATGGGAGCAGGATGATAATGTTGAGGCCGAAACGGCAGTATCACAAACAACAGTTAAGACACCAGCTCTGCCAGTGAGTGCTCAACCCCAACGTTTGGCCAGGTGAGTTGTCCAAGAATAATGTAAGAGTTTATAACATATGTATGTATATATGTATATATATCATTGTTAATCTAATCATTTTCGATTAGCACTTCATCGGACATCAGCGATGTGACGGAACGCATGCAACGTAATTTAGGCATACGGCATCAGAATACTGTGGATAGTGGCGAGGCGGCTGGCATGAAGCGTCTGATGCCAAGCTTTACGGAACAGCGCAGGGCATCCGTCTCTTTTACGCCAACGTAAATGAAATGCAAACTTTTTCCTTTTAAATTACTCAACTAAAATTAAATTAATTTTATATATTTACATATTTCGTTTATTCATGGTATATAATGAATTTGATATTAGTTGATATACGATTATAATTCCCATTCAAGATCCAATTCATATTAAACGTATATGTACTTAATTCCATATGAAAATCTTTCTTTCTTTCATTTCATTTAATTGACAGACGTTCGTCGGAGTATCAATTCGGACGGACATCGGCATCAACCAGTATGCATTCACCCACTGTTGGCATACAAAGTCAGAGTATGGGTGGTGAGAGTGGTGGTGGTGGTGGTGGTGGTGGTGGTGGCGGTTCGTCAACAAAGAGCTCATTCATAATTGGTAGCGGTGGTGGCAGTGCTAGTGGCAGCAGTAGTAGTGTCATTACAAAAGATCCACCGTCTGGTGCATCAGATGCCGATGCTGAGTTTGAATTGGAAGAGCTTAACAAGCTAACATTATCAGAGCGTAATAGCGAATCCTCAACATCAGAATTGCCAGTTGCAGTATCATCAACGCCAACGCCAACGCCACCGCCCATTACAAAGATAACACCACCGCCAGAGGAACAGCAGCAACAGCAGCAGCAAAGTGTCCAAAGATCGGCGACGAGTACACCTGTTGATCAGGTACAACAACAGGCAACATCCACTGGCATGGATACACCCATATCTATAGCGGTGGAGACAGAACCAACTCTGGCCATTGTCCAGGAGGTACAAATCGAGCTTATTGAGACGCGATCAATTGATAATGGTGGCAAGGGAAATGTGGAACAGGTTTTAGAGCAACTTGAACTGGTCATAACTACTCCCACCATTAAAGTTCAAGAGCCAGCTGCGGCAGACAATGAGGAAGAGCAACAAGAGATGCTAACTGAATCAGATCAGATGGGGGAAATAGGAATCGTAAGTCAGATGGTGGAATCAGAATTAATAATACCAGAGGAATTGTCACCAACCACGGATGAGTATCAGGAGGGATTACAATTTGGTGCCGATGGCAAGGATATGGTCTATGACTATGATATTGTTGATACTGATCGGCATTTGGGTTATATACCGCCAGCACCTACTCCAGCACCATCGATGGCGCCATTAGCTGAACTAGATGTGGACACTGTCGATGATGAGCCATGCGAATCAGTTACTTCAGTTGCCATTGTCGCTTCATCTAGCCATGAGGAGGTGCGTAAAAAGCGTAAAAAACGAAATTCGGATGGTAAGAAAATTGGCTCCTTGGATGACAAAGATAAGGACAAAGACAAAGACAAAGACAAGGACAAGGACAAGGACAAGGAGAAGGCCTCAACTAGTGCCGGCGTTCCAGATGCTGATCACAATGCGGTCTGCCCCTGGGAAGACGAGTGAGTAGAAGAGATGCGAATATTAAACGTCATCAAAACTCCTCCTAAATCATCATCCTCCCACCCACAGAAACGTGACCACCACGGATGGCACCTTTGTCAAGACGTATGCCACTCTGGGTTATTTATGAATAAAGCCAACTCTCTTTAAGACCATGGTCAACAAGCTGCTAAAGAGGAAGTCATCACACAAAAAATGATCAGTAGTATCTTACCACACATGCATACATACATACATCTAGACAGTTATACATACATACATACATATATATAAATATATCTATATATATATACATATATATATATACGTATTATATATTGATATACATATATAGATATATATATACCATTTATGTATGTATCTGATCTAAATTGAATGTATTAATGTAAACGCTTCGTAAGTTCAACTGAAAAACGCTGAAAACCCCCCCCCAAAAATAAAAAAAATAAAAATAAAAATAAAATAATAAACCAAAATAAATCCAGTATACAAATATAAGTATATATAGACACATACACGTACATATATATTTTTTGGGGGCGTGTTCCAGCAGTCGATCATAAAGCGACAGTCTGGATAATTCCACCCCTCAAAATCTTCCCCCTCCCCTGCCCCCAATTAGCTGAGAGAGAATTATAAAATGCTAGTAAAACGAGGTACTTTATTTACTGACATAGAATATTATATACAAAAAAAAAAAAAAAAAAACAAAAAAAAAACAAAAAATATATACATTTTGTGTAATATTTAACAAAAAAAAAAAAAGCAACAAAAACGATTGAAATGAAAAGAAGAAAGAGTAAGGAAATGTCAAAAGCGTGATGATGGTGAAAATGAAAGAAACTATGAAAAAATGTTTACCAAAAAAGAGGAGGGGAAAACAAAAACAACAACAACAACAAAAATGAATGAAATGAAAATAACTCTTAAAGTGGCGATTTTCTTAAATGGATACAGTTTTCCAAACACATATAGTATATATATATATATAGATATTTTCGATATTTCAATTGAGATTTCATTAGGAATGCAATAATTCAATTTAATTAGTTTTTTTTATCGAAAATCCTTTCAAATCGATTTGATTAACATTTGAAATATTGGTAAATTTTGAGAATTTTTTTTTGCTTTTAAAATTTTTCAAATAATTTTATGAGAAAATTTCATCAGATATATTTGATCGATATTGTGATCATTTCGATGCTTAAATATGATATAGAAATATCTTATTTACAATCTCTCTCAACCTAGATCACATCTATTCAGTAAAAATTATAATTATAGTGCATGTGGTGGGATTTCAATTTGGTTGTGGATCGGTCTATCGATATTTGCATATTTCCTGCGCTTCTTAACGATCCCACTCTGTGAGCGAACCCTACGATCCTTGGTCTAAGCATAGTGCCTTTTGTTAGATATATACATTTATGCGAAAGCAAATAATACAAAAAAGAAAACAAAAAAAAAAAGAGAGAAGAAAAAGAAAACAAAAATGGAAAAAAGAAAAACTAAAATTTTCATTTCTACGACAATCCGATTCACAATACAAAAAATAAAACAAAAAATAATCAACCATATGCACTATAAGGAGAAAATGATTTTTTTGTCTTTTTGTCTTTTTTTTTTTCAAATAATTTCCATTCGAAATTCAATTTCTATTTATATACTATATATTGTAGAAAAATCTTACGCTTCAACTGCAAATCATGTAAAAGAAATCCCCTTTGAAGTGGTAATCCTAACCAATTAACTAACTAACTAATCGATAAACTAAATAGTCAACAAGTTTTCCATTTTTCGCATAATATAACGAAAATCGAAAATTCTTTTTAGCAGCGAAAATCCATAGTAAATCAAAACGAAATACACAAAAAAAAAAAAAGGAAGAAAGAAAGAAAGAAACAAAACTAACTACAAAAGCCTCGAACAGCGTTTCACTTGAATGGAGTACAGAATAAGATTATAGAGATTCGGTTTATTTTTTAATATAAATGCTTGGGATTTTATCTTGAAAACAGGCAGCAGGGATCAAACGATTATATAATATATGTGAGGAGAATAAAAAATAAATTGCCACCAAGCAAAATGTACTTGAAAGAGCTTACAAGCAGATCCTAATGATATTTTATTTATTACGTATACGTAATGTTAGCCAAACGAGATGCAATGAAATCGCTTTGAAAATGGAAAATTGAAACCTAATTTATATTTCATTGGGAATTTTTGCTTTTGCGTTGATGAGTTTAAAAAAAAAACAAAAATAATGTGTCATTATGATTTAATCACTTATACGACATGTGGGCTATGGATCAAATTGTCAAGAAAAATCTCTCAATTAATCGAGTTTCCCTCGATAACGCCTCTAACTGGTAGACAAGGAAATTATGTCGATCCTCTTCCCATTTCCGTTTAAATGAAATAAATACTTTGACTTTGCATTTAATTGGCTAACGTAGCGTATGCGTAATAAATAATAAGATCTTTTTCCTGGCCAATTGCAATTCCAAATCTCTTCGAAAATATTAATCGAATAAGTACATCCATCTTGACTGTTTTCTTGATAAAATCTAATAATTTAAATCATTAGTTTTTTTTTTTGTTTTTTGTTTTGATCAGTCTAATTCTACACACATACATACATACACAGATACATATTAACTATGCATGTGTGTGTATATGTATGTATGGAATACAGATAGATAGATATACACAAGTTAATTGGGATGATTTGATTGAGTTTCATTTTATCTGTTGTTTGCATGCAAAAAAGAAACAAGCAAAGACAAAAAACAAAACTCACGAGCCCCAAAAAAAAAACAAAAAAAACAAAAACAAAGAAAGCAACAACAATTTTCTCTGTATGCAAATGAAAATGAAACAAACTTTATTTCACAATCAAAAAAAAAAAAAAAAACAAACAAAAACCAACATAAAACCAAAAACCCAAAAACATAACAAAATAAAACTACAAATCAAGAAAGAAGAAAAAAACCAAAAACAAATTAGAAACGAAATCAAAGCTTATTAAAAACAATTTAAAACAAAAAATTTAAATAATAATTTTAAGCAACGCATCAACATTGCCATATTTACACCAACTAAGCGAAGGAAACAAAAAAAAAAAAAAAAATGAAGAAAAATTTAAATAAATAAATTTGAAAAAATATATATATTGTCATTGAAATTTGTTTAGCCTATATACTTGCATATAAATATTTATATATTACAAATCTTTGAAACCTAAAAAAAAAAAAAAAAAATAAACCAAAAAAATGAAAAGAAAATGAAAAAAATATTTCAATAAAAAAAGAAAATTTATATATATAAAATGCGAAAAAATTTATATATATATATAAATGTGTATGTACTTCATAGGAAATATGTATATGTAGAGAAGAAACGCTTGTTAATTGTTGAAATTTTGTTTCCACTAGCTTAAGGGAAACAAAATCGAACTGCAACTGAATAAGATATTCATTTTTGATTTGAATGTATATCCCCCCCCCACCCCACCTCACACACCCTCACCACAACCTACCCAGCATCACTTCAAAACCCAAATGACTTGTGTATTTTGAATAAAAATTCAAATTAAAATTTGAATTTAGATTTAAAAAACGAAAAAGAAAAACAAAGAAAAGTTATAAAACGAAACGCTGTCGATGGCCCATTCCCAATAATGAAATGGAAATAGTTGAAGTTGAAGAAGATGAAGAAAATAATGAAAAATAAATCAAATGCTGTCTCTATCAATCAGAAATATATATATATATATATATAAAATGAGCTGTAACTGTAACTGAACACACACACACACACTAAAACCACAACAAAAACTTAAAACAATAAAACAAATTTCAAATTTACCTACTGGTTGTTCGCGACAATTAAACAAATATAAAACCAAAAAAAAAAAAAAAAAAAAAATATAGGGAAAGAAACTTGAACAAAAAAAATTACTCGTACTCTTTTCATTCGAAAGTTTTATAGCGACAAAAGAAAATTCTTTTTAAATATGAAAACCTAAGCTACTTAGACTTTAACCAACTATAAACTAACTAAAAAAAAAAGATAAAATCTAAAAGTACCAGATGATGATGATTGACTACCATTGAGTTACATTCGATAAAAAATAAAAAAATAAAAAATCAAATGAATAAAAAAAAAACCCATATAAAAATAAATGTTGTATGTTATATAAAACAAAATGTTTGAGACCTTGGCGAAGGCATGAAAAACCACCGTTAACTTTGAGAAAAATCGAGAAAAAAAAAGAAAACCAAAAAAAGAAAAAAAATACAAAAAAGTTGCAACAGTTTTAAATTGTTGTCAAATCAAAAAAAAAAAAAAAAAAAAAAAAAAAACAAACAAACAAAGAAATGGAAAGAAATATATATTAGAGCAGCTTATAAAACAACACCAACAAATTAAACAAAATGAAAAAGAAAAGAACAAAAATAAAAAAACACAAAATATTTGTTTTTTTTATTATTATTAAACTCTTGTTGTTTATTTTTTTTTTATATATACATATTATGCGTAAGTTAATATGCCAAACAAAAAAAAAAAAAAAAAAGAAAAATGAAAAAAAAACCAATAATGAAAACAAAAATATAAGTGTAATTAAGTTGAATGATTTATTACTTTATAAAACTACAAAGACGAAATGTTTTAAAGTTCCACAAAAGTTTAATAAGAAGTCAAGGAAACAAACAAAACAAAACCAAAAGATACAAACAGCAAAAAAGCACCAGAGCCATTTTGATAAAACCAAAACCAAAAGAAAATTTAAAAAAATCTTAAACTTGAACTACAATTACAAAAAAAAACAAACACATACACACACACACACACAAACACACGATAAGTGAATAGCAGCATTGCCATGCAAAATGTTTACTTTAATTTCTATAT